>JAHHFK020000901.1:0-274918 GCA_024533555.2 Aedes koreicus | reverse complement strand
CACGCTAAGACTCAATTACCCATAAAAAGGTAATTGTTTCACCCATATATGGGTAACTGATTCAATACTCATAATATGGGTAAATTGTACTCACAAAAGTGGGTCAACTTCACTTACAATTTGAGTTAAGTAATATTACCTAAATATGAGTAACTGCATATTACCCATATTTGGATGAAAAAATAAACATTGGCAGTTCGTAAGCTTCATTCACGGATACAAATTCCATTCATTTGTATCAAAAATTTTCATGTTTATTTGCTATCTGACGGATGTTTTTAAATTGCACGCTAAGATCAGTTTACCCAAATATGAATGAACTTTACTCATAATCGCGGAAAAGTGCACATACTCATTTAATGGGTAAAGTCGCTTTACCTATATTTGAGTACACATGGTTAACTAACAATATAGGTAATGTTTACTTATTTATGGGTAACCAATTTAAAGTAAATTTCACGCAAATATAGGTAAATCTAAAACATTATATTTAAATTAGTAGCAAATATGGATATGGATATGGATTTCCCTGTGCTTCAATTATACTACTACTACTATGGCAATTGGACTAACTGCTGATTATTTGTTCCATAACAAGTAATGCAAATATTGCTGAGAAGTGCTTAAAAAGAAATGACTAACAGTTGATCAAAACAATTATTGATCGAATGGTTGAACCCATCAGGATAAAAAACAAGAACGGCATTTCTTTTTCAGATGTTGTGATTCCTCCCAACACCCTCTCATCGTAGTGTATTCTCTGTACAATTCCAAGGTCACAACTCTGCCACAACCTTCTCACCGCTCAATTTTCGGAACGAATCCGGATCCAAATGTTTTTGTCAGTTCTTCAATCTTCTACTCCAAAATTCCAACTTTCGTGATGGACCTCAATCTGTTGAATCGCAATATGGAATGATAACCAACCTACTCGATCCAATGAAGCTTACGAACTGCCAATGTTTATTTTTTCATCCAAATATGGGTAATATGCATTTACTCATATTTAGGTAATATCACTTAACTCATATTGTAAGTGAAGTTGACCCACTTTTGTGAGTACAATTTACCCATATTATGAGTATTGCATCAGTTACCCATATATGGGTGAAACAATTACCTTTTTATGGGTAATTGAGTCTTAGCGTGTAAATTAAATGCAAAAACACAAACCGATCTTGCTGTAAAGACTTTATTCGATGAAATTTGGACACACGCAATTGTTCGTAACTTTTTAGGGTGTGGGTAAAAATTATTGAAATTTTAACTGAATGTATTTCATTGTGTTGTGTCAATTGTGTAATGAGTTTCGTTAAAATCGGTCGAGTGATTTCAGTGATGGCTTCGAATGAAGAAATAGTGGGCCAACAAATTTTGGGCACTCACTTCGAAAACCCAAACGCTTCTAATCGATGGATCGGAAAACAGCTCGGAATCGCATATTCATCCGTATCTCATGTGATCAAAACGTTTAAAGACCGTAAGACAACCAAGCGGAAAAATGGTAGTGGCAAAAAACGTGGCACATCAAATCCGGAGAAGGCCAGGATGGTATTGAACCAATTTAAGCGTTATCCCAACATTTCGATCAGGGATGTTGCGAAAAAGGCGAAAGTTTCAGTTTGTTTTGTGCAGAAAACAATGAAACGTTCTGGATTACATGTGTACAAGGTCCAGAAGGCACCGAACCGGAGCGATAAACAGAACTCGGTGGCCAAAACTCGTGCAAGAAAACTGTACAGGGAGTGGCTCACAAAAGCGTTCTGCATTGTGATGGACGATGAAACAAATGCCAGGACAGGAACACTACGTCGCCACCTCTAAGTTGGCCGTTCCGGAGAGTGTACGGAAGAAGATATTGTCGAAATTCGCCAAAAAATGTCTGGCAAGCGATCCGCGGATGTGGCAAAATGAGTCAGCCCTTCATCACCTCTGGGACCGTCAACGGACAAATCTACAAGGACGAATGCCTCCAAAAACGACTTCTGCCTTTCTTGAGATCTCACGATGGCCCGACACTGTTTTGGCCGGATTTGGCATCTTGCCACTATGCCCGGCCCGTCTCAGACTGGTACAAAGATAATAATGTAGTTTTTGTACCAAAAGACGTCAACCCTCCAAACACTCCGGAACTTCGCCCAGTTGAAAAATTTTGGGCAATCTTGAAGGCAAAGCTCGTTAAAACTCCAAAACTGATAGAAAATGAACTTGAACTAAAGAAAGTGTGGTTAAAAGTAAGTAAGCAAGTCGGTCCTATTATTGCCCAAAATTTGATGAAAGGGGTCAAGGCAAAGGTGCGTGCATTTGGGTTGGGAGAAGAGGTTCAATAAATCAATGATGTCAAAAATTAACCATTTAGTAGTACTTTATTTCCAGAAAGTTTGAAAATAACCGGGCTCAAGGAAAATTTTTGGTGACCTATTTTGTGTGTCCAAATTTCATCGAATACAGTCTTTAAACAAGTTCCCTGAACTGTTCGAAATGCATTGATGACGCCATCGTGCAATGGTCTATAGCTGTCGTTTTCTCGTAGTTGTCAAAATAAACAACAAAACAAAATCAGTCAGCGTTGAGTCAATATGTAGCTGATGTATAATTTCGCTATCGGGAATCGGCTAAAATTTTGAAATTTCTTTCTCAAGCAATCAAAAAAAAAGGTTCCTTGTAGAAGATCTGATTTATTGCAATCAAAGATACATTGTCAAGTGGTGTCTCTCATGAATTCGGTCGAATTCATATTTTGAAAATAATTTCAATTCCTGAAAGCAACTGCATAAATATGAAATTCGCTGGAAACCTAAATGAATCAGCTTGACATAAAATGTGCAGCTATGATCTAATTAAATCGAAAGCTGCATAGGAAAGAGAAGGAAGAGCGCGAAAGAGTAGAATATTCTGAAGCAAAGTTTTTAAACGAACGACCGTGATGTGCACGGAGGGAAATTGGAAACTGCACAAAAGTAAAACCGTTGCTGCTATTTGTAGCACCTTGTTTAAGTTACATCCGACCAATTCTCAAAAATGATTATCGAGAAATCGGATTACGATTCCCTCAGAATAATTCCCGGTTTTCGTTTCGTGAAATTATAAAAACGGTTGATGCGGCTTCAAATGCGTTTGTCTGTGAAACACCGTTCATAGTCGTCCTTCATCAATAAATTTGCCTTTTTCATTACGTGCTCATTATGTCATTCCGATTGGAAATGTCTCTCTATCAAGAGCATCGCACGTTTCGTAATAACACTTAACAATGCCATCGTTTTAACTACTAATTAAGTGCAACAGCTCGAGCCGTATGGACCAGTGCACCGATCAATTTGAGCTGATGCGATGGAATAACAAACAAACGAACGGCGCCGATGGTTTTCAGTGCTAAAAGTGCCCGCTTCCCATCCCGGTGAGTCTGGAAGCACGGAACGGAAGGGGAACCTAGTTCTATTTTGTTCCTTCGAGCATAAAATTGGCAAAATTGTACACATATTAGGTAATAACCAATGGTGCTGGGAAGTTAGGCCCAAGTTCGTTAGGCTGAATCGGTCATAAGGATAGGTGGCTTCGTGCAAGTTCAAGGCAGTGCAGCCATGGCTCTAGACAACTGAGAAAGCTGATGCCATCCATAATACCCTGCAGTTGTGACTCAGGTAAGGCATCGAGCAACACAATAACAATCACAATACCTAAAGTAAAACATATAATTAAGTGTAATTGAAAACAAGCGGTATCTTTAGCTTTGTTAATATTTTACTACTAATGTAACTGTAAAAGTAAATAATTATTTTGAAATATTTAAGGTGTACCCAAAACCACAGTTAACGAATCAGAAGCGCGTCAATTTAAGAATCGATCGAGTCACACTTATTGAATCGTACCTTTCGGTAAGTAATTCTGGAATACTTTGGATCTAAAGCAGCCCTGGCCTGATAGGATAGAAGTGGAAGTTCAGCTCCGGAATTATTCGATGGGTCCACCGACCTTTGATGGAGCTGCTCCATTCCCTTTGCCATTTGAAACCTCTTGTGCCACGTTGTTCGAAGCACTCTACGTCCTTGATGATGATTATAATGATGTCTATGGGCTTCATCCCTGCTAAGACGCAGACCGCGTCGCGTGACACTGTGCGGAATGCGCTGACCACTCTCAGGCACATTAGCCTGTGCGCGAGCTTACCTAAGTAGCTCTTAGTACTTAAAGCGGTGGCCAAGCCGGCTCGCCATACACGAGTATGGACAGAGCGACACTGGCTAGGAGCTTTCGCCTCCTCCTTTGCACCACCAAGCTATTCGACATCATGCGGGATAATGCCGATACAGCCTTAAGGGCTTTCTTGCAAGCTTAATCAACGTAGCTGACAGCTTGGCGTTGATCATAACCCCCAAATACCTCAGGAACCACTTTGAGGTGATGGTGCAGTTAGCTGCACAAATCGTCACATGTTGTTCCGACTTTCTGTTGTTGACCATTATATCCCCCTGATGGGCTAATTTCAGTTCTAGACCGCGTCCATTCCTTCACTATGCCAATGGAGTGCGTGCACCTCTTTATTGGATTCATCATAGACCAGTACGGTGATGTCGTCCACGAAACCGACAATCTTTACTTCGTTAGGGAACGTACTATACGTCACAACACTTGATCATGCATCGTGTTCTAGAGCACTGGACCCAGGATCGAACTCCTGCAGTGACTAGGGCACGTTCCTGACCCGCTTCTGGTTTGTAAATCAGTACCCAATTTTAAGAGTAATTTCCCAGAATCCTGTACAGATACCTAGAAATCCGGATGTGTTGGAGCGAGTTGGCGATAGCCACCCAACTGGAGCTATTGAACGCGATTCTCACGTCAAGGGTGGCCACTGCACAGTAGCGGACTTCCCGCCTCTTGTGCCGTCTTTGTGACGAACCGTATGGCATCCACCGTTGATTTGCCTTTACGAAAGGCCTCCATGTACTTCGACAGCTTGTTGAGCATTACCCGCTCAAGCACCTTACCCTCCGTTTTCGATAGGCATATCGCTTGATACGCCGATGGATCACCTAGTTGCTTCACTGTCTAAGCCTATCGCAATGATTTCCTCGATTGTAACGGTCGCTTCGTCTCCTTCGTTCGCGGTGCCATTGTCATGGGGCAATTCTGCCATCATAGGGGGGCAGGGACTTTGCTCGTGGCTTGGAAAGAGTCCCCTGATAATGACCTGTAGTAGCTCTGGTGATTGCTCGGTTGGAGCTGTCGTGCCCTTAATTTTAGCCATTACCACCCAATAGGCGTCACCCTATGGGTTCGCGTTGGCTTTCGAACACAGACCCTCAAAGCAGGCTCGTCTGCTGGCTTTTATTTCTTTCTTAAGTGCAGCCTTAAGTGCTCCAATCTTTCAAGGTCCGACCGCGCTCTTCCCAACAAACATCGGTGTCGAATATCCGCTTGTTCAAACAAATTTGGAGAAGTTGTTCAGCTTTTTCTTCTAAAAAGCTGAATAACTTCTCCAAATTTGTTTGAACAAGCGGTTATTCGACACCGATGTTTGTTGGGTTTGCATCCTCCTTCTAGCTCGGTGACAGGTTCTCCGGAGGTCTGCAATCGTCTCTGTCCACCAGTAAACCGGCAACCTTCCATCTCTAGGGGCATGGTTGCGTCACACACTCGTGTAAGAAGAGCTACGAGTTGATCACCACGAGGATCTTGGGTATCGCTCAATCTCTGTTCTCGCTCTAGCGCCTCTTTAAATAGTTCTTTATCGAAGTACGACGTCCTCCATCTGTGGACGAACGGAGTGGGTGCTCCTCCCTCTGCGCGCTGCCTAGCTCTGTGTGCGATGCTATAGCGAACCGCCAGGTGGTCGCTATAGGTGTAGCCATCGTTCACCCTCCAGTTGTTCGACAGCCCAGAGCTGCAGAACGTCACGTCGATAATCGACTCCGCTCCATTTCTATGATAGGTACTACTAGTACCTACGTTGGTCAGGTCTACGTTGAGCCTGGTCAGGGCCTCCAGCAAAATCCGGCCCCTAAGGCGACTGCCCCATTCTAATGCCCAAGCGTTGAAGTCACCCGCTACTACAAACGGGCTACGGCCAGTTAGCTCCGTTGTCATTCGATCTATCATTTGGTGAGAACTGGTCTACCGACCATCTCGGTGGCGCATAGCAGCTGCAAATGAATACTCCGTTCACTTTTGCGACCGCGAAGCCCTCGTTTGAGGTGGATACAACCTCCTGGACTGGGAACTTGCCCGTCATACATAATACCACCTTCTTGGACCTATCCGGAACCCAGTATCCGTTACCGGTAGGGATACAGTATGGGTCGGATATTGCAATATCCGTTCCTGACTCGCGAACTGCCTGACACAGCAGTTGTTTCTGGTTTCCCAGAGCACGTCATGCATTTGGGGGGCTCCTTGCAGTTCCGAGCCTTGTGGCCTTTTCCTCCACACCTTCGGCAGAGATCGCTCCTATCGGGGCCTTTACATTCCCGCGACATATGCCCGCTCTCGAGGCACTTAAAGCAAGCCTTTGGTAGCTGGTGCAAACTCAGTGGGCAAACCGACCACCCCACTTTGAGTTTTTCCGCTTTTAGGATAGAGTCTGCGGCTGCAACTGGAAGTCGTATTGTTGCCACTTGGGTCCCAAGTGGACCCTTTCGCATCCGTATGGCTGTCGGGCCATGATAGCCGTGGAGATTTTGCCGGCCTCCGTGATCTCATCCAAGTTTTTACATTGGAGAGTCACTAACGTGGCCAAGGCACGTACCTCCACTCCCACTTCTGTTCGGCTAGCTTTTTATACGCTGGGCCCTTCCGCTTGGTATACTTCTTGAACTCGAGGATCATTTCGCCGGTGCGAGTGCGGCGGATACTCCGCATGTCGGCGCCTAGATCCGCGAGCTTAGCGTCTCCGCGCATCGCCTTGAGGACCTCGGAGTACTTAGACTCGTAGGTCTTAACGATGAGGGCCTCGCCGCGGTTACACTTTCGTGCCAGGCTTCGGTACTCTTTTTCTTTCTGGGGTCTGGTTTTCTTTTTTCGGACCTTGGTCCAAGGGTTTTCCCTGCCTCTGGAAGGATCGTCGCTCGTTCCTCTTCGGTTATCTCATCCGTTGCTGGGACCAGTCTAGTCACTTGGGCCGCTCTTAGCGCTTTCGCGCGTCATCGAGGTGGTGTTGGCGCTATTGGCACCTTTGCCGCATTTTCCACCTTTACTACCATTGCCTCTTTTGCCACCCTTGGTGCCGGGGCACTCACTTCACGCCCCGCAGGACATGCAGTTGGACCCACCAGTCCCAAATCACGCTCGCAAATTAGATTAGAGATATCTTTATTATTGAGCTTTTCAGCCTCGGCTGGTTCAGCTCATCGCGCTCGCAAATGTCTCTGGGCCCGTGGGGCCGTCAGACACCAGCCGTTTCTTTGAGCCACCGGGTGCGGTTTCCTTCGGCGACTGCCTTGCACGCTTCGACGTCCTTGCCACCACGGTAGGTGGGGCGAGATCTCGCGCTTCCGTTTGCGTGTACTTGCAGACGGATTCCCTGCTTTTTTCAGCTGCAACTAGTCTTGCCATTTCCCTGGCACTTTGGTCGGCTAGAAGCTTAGCCTCTAATTCGTCCCTCTCACGACATGCCGCCTGAATGGACCTTCGAAGCTGCAGTAAGCTATGTTTAAGGTCCTTGCTGATGTTGTTGCGAGACGACATAAAGTCGATTATCGCATTCAGCTGTTCCGCGACTACCAACACTTTAGGAAGCGTATCATGCTTCCTCTCCATGGCCCGCAAGAGCCAAGGCCCATCTACCGCCTCTCCCGTTTTACTGAAGACCCCTGCTTCCGGGGCTGTCGCGCTTCCACACGTGTCGGATGCGCCGCCAGATCCTTCCTTCTTACCCTGTGGGGATCTCTCCAGTCCTCTTTTGGCGAACGGGTTCGCCTCCTCACTCTGTGCCGTTTCATTCGGAGCTTGCTCCATGCTGTTGGGTCCCCCTTCAGCCGCTATCCATAATCACGTGAAATAGTCGCCATAGTGATCCCATGGTTATCTATGCGGGCTGCATAGGCAACGCTAGGGTTGACGTGGGCCTTCATGGGGACACCAGAATGGGCACCTGAGCCTACTCCCGTCCGGCTAGCAAAGCCGGTCGGTGGAACGTACTGAAGGCCTGCCAAGGTTTTATCGGGACGGAGACAGCCTATGCCGCATGAAACCTCGCCATTTCCTGTAAGTGGCACCCGACAGTACTATGAGAGACCACATAGGTGCCAGCCCGAAGTCGTGGTACCGTACCAGTTTCCGTAATTGGGGTCTTACTAACATTGACCCCAATGCGCCACGTTGCGCACCCTCTATCGTTCGTTTAGCCGTTAGGTTCCTTTATCCTTTATCCGGGGAGCTTAACGTTTCCAAGGTGCACCGCGGGGAGGCGAACTACATTCACACCTCAACGTCTATTACTCCAGAAAAATACATTTGCCGGAGTGCTACTGACAATTACCACCGAGCCACACGTAGAAAAAAACATGGAACCGTTGCATATAGCAATAGAGCAATACATTTGAACGTGAGAACCCTTTACTAGGTCTCGTCGCTGTGTTTTAGTTTAGAGATAAATTTCACTTCCAATGCTGAAATTCATAATTAGTTTTCTCTGTGCACAAGCAGACTGTATCTCTTTAATAGATTGGAATGGCTTAACGTAATGAGATTTGTGAAAAAAGTCAAACTTTTGGCTAGAAGTTTGTCAATGTCAAACACCTTCTCCATTCGCATTCGTTCCAGAGCACCAGCAACCGACCGGAAACGTTCTCGCTGGGTGAAGTTATTCTCATCTTTATAATTGGCACGGTCTGGATAAAGATACATAAAAATCAATGAAGCATGGCGATAACTTCGTTAATTGAGACTGCGATTTGACAGAATACCGCACACAAACAAAACTCCCGTGTTGACTCGAGCTTTGAACTACTGGTGGCCTTTTCTGTTCATGTTCGGAAGTTCGTGCTCGGAAACTTACTCAAAACTAATTAAGAAGGGTTTTGATGATGGTTTACATTTCTTCTCGTCATCCACAAGCACCGCCTACTGTGTCGGATGTTTTTGCTTGAAGACACCACCGCCAACATTGACTGCATTCAGCCATAGTGGTTAAGGTGCAATATGATAGAAACTGTCACTTTGAATTTGGTATTATAATATTCAGATTTGTCGAACATACTCAGATTCGTGCCAGCAAAAACACGAAATGGCAATGCTTCATTGGTTCATCCAATCAACTTTCACCTTAAAGGATAGAGGTATCAAAAGTAAAAGTCAACAAAATAACAACTTCAAATCTTCCCCCAAGATGATAGCCGCCCTCCAAGTGAAATGAGACGAACTTGACTGGTGCGTCGCATCATTGGTGGAATAAAAACAACAATCTTTCGAGAAGAAGTTTCCCGATCATTGGATGCTGTCGGGGCCGGCGGGGAAAGAAAAGTTTTCAACTTCATTATTGTGTTTAACTTGGCCGTGACGGAAGCCTCCATTGCGGAAATCTCGAAGTTCGTATAAGGAATGCTAAACATGCAGCAATAAATCAATTAGTAACTTTTTCAACACTCCAAACACGATGTCTGAAAAAATGCTTTTATAGTAACTTTTCACTTCGTTGTAGCATTTTAATGATTTTCGAAATTTTGCTTCTTCGACATTGGCAGCTCTAAATGTTTGTATGCAAACATATATTTCCGCTTATTAGAGATGCGCGCACGCTTAGTAGATTGAAAGAAGGTTGATTAAGATTTTCGGGATTTTTTTCAAAACGATGCGAGTCGATGCAAGGAGACAACATAAGATGAAAGAGATAGAACAAGATTCTTCCCAAAGTTGATCCGCTAGCATACGATTTTCATTCATTTAAGATTGAGATTGTGATATGCCGCACCACCAGAGAAGCAAGGCAAATAGTGTAAGACTCTTAAAGCCTGTCCACGTTAAATTTGGACACTTTTCTTTCAGCGTAGATTTTGAATTATTTCACGGACCGCTGAAACGTTTCAGTTACATGAAAGCTGTTTACATTCTTGTTACATTCAGTAACTGGTCGAATGAAGTGGAAGTGCGCATAGGCGTAGCCAGGATTTGAAGTAGGGGAGGGCAAGCTTATTTTTTTAAGAGAGAGAGAGAGAGAGAGAGAGAGAGAGAGAGGATTACCTTTCTTCTCAACTCTAACCCAAAGTATTTTACAATATCCGGCCGATTTTGGCAACAAGATCATTCATTTAGTTTCGTTCGTTTGTTTCCTTTAATTACATGCTGGAATAATATCTTACTTAATTACTTTAAAAAAAAAAACTTTCGATGGTATGGTACTATTAAATAACAATGAATCAAAGAACTGCTTTAAACTGCCAATATTAAAAAAAAAACATTGCGCAATTCACACAATGTGCTCTAAATTTACTAGCGGAGTAACTTTTTCGAAACATGATTTAGAATGAAAAGTAATGAGCATTTATATTGATAGTAGCTTTCTTCTTGGTTCATACGTGTGTTCTAGACTTGTTGTGGAATGTATTTGATTGGTGGAAATTCCTGAACCTATATAACTTATACTTGTTTTCTGCAATTGTCATGCAAAACAGTAATGTATGTATGTTGTATGGTGATCCGTTTTGTTACAAGCATTCTCTTATTCATGAATACGCGCCGAGCCATTGCACATAAATTCGGCGGTTTCAGCGTTTTTCTCCCACAGAAAAGGAAAAAAGTTTTGAGGTAGCTCATCGAAGCTTCCGGTCCGCCTCTAAGCATCTGGCTATGAGGTACAAGGTGGGTTTTCAACGATTGCCTGCCGATCTGCTAAATTTGGAAGATGTCAGCACTGAGATATCTCAAATTATAATAATCCGTCCAATATATCTTAAAACAGATGAGCCTGTACATCAATAGAAGCATAAAGTTGCACACTGGATTCACATTGATTGTTCATAAGAAGTTTCTACTTGATTGATACAGTTGTAAAAAATGAAAGTTTACGAAGAAAGTGTTTGTTTCGAGCATCGGCAGTGAAAGGTTATGCCGATGCTTTATTACGCACTATTTTGCTATCAGGCATGGCGCGTTTTGTATTGTTTCGGTTATTTATAATTCGGCGATGTGAGTGATCCAGTGAGCACAGAAAAAATATAACAAAAATGTTTCCTGGTGAGATGTGGTAGTTCGACAGGGTGGTGGATCGGCGGTTGGGATCACAATTAATTGTGATCCATAATATTAGTAGGCAAGCTCGCCGTGCCACCATATCCCAGAGCAAATAAATCACTAGCTGGATAGCTATTTGTTCAGACAAATTTGGAGAAATTGTTCTGCTATTTCTCCTAGAAACTGAATAACTTCTTCAAACGTGTTTGAACAAGCGGTTATTCGACGCTGATGTTTGTAAGTTATCTCATATTGTGAGTGATTCCAATAGCATCCTTACTGTTAGTATAAATAGGTTGAAATCAGAAATCGGTACAAACATTTAAATGTTTTACTAAACGCCGCTTGAATTCAGCTTATCATTTACTAAAAAGAACCCTGCTGCCACCCAATCCTGTTATCCAATATCCCAGCGATTTTTCGTGAAAGAGGCGGTCTCGGCTTTCAATCAAACGAGTCTCACACATTCCTACTTTTTACTTACAGTGGGTCCAAAAAGTATTCATCTAGTGTGCTATTTCTTTTTATATGGCCAATTATTACATGATACAAGCAATTAAGAATGTATTTCTATCAAAACTGGTAGAAGAATAATCAGTGCATCTGTAATGCTCAAAATTTATTTGAAATTTTTACTATTAATGGTGACAAGTATCGAAAACTTTAAATTGAAGATATATACTGGCTCATAAAGTATTCGTCCAATAGAAAGTTACTGCTTCGAGGACGTAACGTGCGTAACGTAGTCTACCAGTGCTACCAGTCTACCTGCTAGTTTGTCGATGACAGATCACTGCATTTTTACTGTTTTGATTGCAACCGGAGCAGAAAGTGAGTCGCCATGGGCCGAAAAGGCAAGGAAACGAGCCCTGAAGAGAGAAAGCTGATTATTCGTTTACATAATCAGTGTAAATCATCCTACGAGATAGCAAGACTTGTTGGCATACCCAGATCCACCGTCCAATCAGTGATTGATTGCTTCGGTGTTACCAAGTCATTGAAAAACAAACAACGAAGCGGTCGTCCTCGATCGTTAACAGACCAGGATGAGCGGTTTATTGTACGAGAAATTAAGAAAAACCCAAAAATAAGTGCACCTAAGTTGGCTAGTGAGCTGGACAGAAGGGGAACAACGGTATGTCACAACACAATCCGAAATACCTGCAAAAAGTATGGGTATCATGGTCGGGTAGCTAGGAAGAAGTTTTGGGTGAGTAAGACGAATCGCCAAAAACGGCTAGATTTTGCCAAGGAACATCAAATGCAGAAGGAGGACTTTTGGAATAAAGTCATATTTTCCGATGAAAGCAAGTACAACATTTTTGGATCCGATGGACGGCGTACGGTATGGCGAAAAAAGAATACGGAGATGCAGCCGCAAAATCTTTTGCCTACAGTGAAGCATGGCGGGGGTTCCGTTATGGTGTGGGGGTGTATGAGTGCAGCTGGAGTGGGGAATTTACATTTTATTGAAGGGATCATGGAGCATGCATGAGCATGAGCATGAGCATGATTGACCGCCCACGGATGCAATTCCGTTATTGCCAGATCAGCAGTATTTTCACAAAGAACCAACAGATGATGTTTGGGACTAACATACATCTTCAATGTGTAAAAACTGGTGACCCATTATAAAGCAATACCGGCGCTGGCCGTGCCCGAATGCTGGTCAAGTAGGGAATAGGAAGGAACGTGTTGACGTGATACTCGCTTTGAAGGAAGCCGAGAAATCCTCTGCACTTCCACGAGAAATCACTGGGATGTTGGATAGTTTGGGGAAGGTTAGCAGCAGGGTTCGTTTTGGTTAACGATACGCTAAAAGTACATACCTACACTATCCGCCAAAAGCAATAGACCGCTCCAATGTGACTGAAAATAGACAAGCATAACGAAAAACAAAACAAAACCAATTAGACAAAATAAAACAGGATATTAGATATTGTCTTCCAAATATGGTAGAGATATATTATTTGTTGCTTTGCAAACCAGCTCTCCTCGATGTCCTAGATGGCCAAGTCCTGCTGGACCTGCAGCTGCTGCTGTCGGCACTCGCCCACATCAACTCGACCGTCGCCGACGTGTCGGAAACCTTCCGTTAATAACATGATATCTATTTCTAATACACTCTTCTTGCACCGATTAATTTACAAACTAAGCCTGCACACCGAATCAAAATTCACTTTGGCACAGTTGTGGTATTTTCCTTTAAAATCTAGTTCTAGATATTGGCACTTGGTTGCAGGAAATAGACTCAATAAGAAAAATAAACTCACTTATGACCTCTAACATTACACGGTTGCTAAACAATACACACTCCATTTTATTGAAGGGATCATGGATCACAAAAAGTACATAAGTATCTTGAAGGAAAACTTAGGTCCCAGTGCTGAGAAATTAGGCTTACAAGGGTCCTACATCTTCCAACAAGATAACGACCCCAAACACACAGCTGAAAATACGAAGCTGTAGCTGCTGTACAACACACCCAAACAGTTGAAAACGCCGCCTCAAAGTCCCGATATGAACCCGATTGAGCATCTTTGGAAGGTATTGGATGACGCAATCAGAAAACGGAGCATTTCTAACAAAAATGAGTTGAAACAAGCTTTGAAAGAAGAGTTTCCTCTATGCCACGAAGACTACAGGCAGTCATAGATGCGCATGGGAACCCGACCAAGTACTAATTTAAGTTCTAACTTTTGTTTTAATAAAAATCCTATATCATATGCAGTATGGACGAATACTTTATGAGCAAAAATGAATTGATTCACCAAGTTATGTTACTGATATTATTGTTGTTGAAATATTTGTCAACTGAACTTTAAATAATAAATATGAATTAGTTTATCCACCATCCAACCTGATCGTTAGTTTCATTTTTCAATGCCTATCACGCTGTAAATTCGCCTTTTTGTGTTAAATATGCTGCTAGACGAATACTTTTTGGATCCACTGTACTTGACCTGCATGAGGGCGAGGCAGGTGCTGATTATTGCCTTAGTTTGGGATCACCAGTTTTTACACATTGAGGATGTATGCTAAACATGAGTAGCACGGTAGCACCTCGTCGCGCGTCGCGTTGTTCTGCGTCGCGGATTACTAGTGTGCGTGTGCAATTGGTTCCGGTGAGCTGAAGTTAGAAGAGTGTTGCGTGTAGCGGGATCGCGCCGTGCTCGCGATTCTTTCAAAAAACTTCATACAATCAATTGCGCTGTGGTGTGTTGGTGATTTTTCCTCGAGCGAGCTCAGGTCCAAAGTGTCGTCGTTCGCGGGTATTGTGGAGGAAGATAGTGTGTATTGTTTAGCAACCGTGTAATGTTAGAGGTCATAAGCGAGTTTATTTGTCTTTTTAATTCGGTGTGCAGGCTTAGTTTGTAAATTAATCGGTGCAAGAAGAGTGTATTAGACACAGATATCATGTTACTACCGGAAGGTCTCCGACACGTAGGCGACGGCTGGGTTGATGTGGTCGAGTGCCCATGGCAGCAGCTGCGGGTCCAGCAGAACGTGGCCATCTAGGACATCGAGAAGAGCTGGTTTGCAAAGCAATAAATAATTTATTTCTACCAAAGACAATATCTAATATCCTGTTTTATTTTATTTTGTCTATTTTGTTTTGTTTTGTTTTTCGTTATGCTTGTCTCTTTTCAGTCACATTGGAGCGGTCCATTGTATTTGGCGGATAGTGCTACATACTTTCAGCGTATTGTTAACCAAAACGAACCCTGCTGCTAACTTTTCCCCAACTATCCAACATCCCAGTGATTTCTCGTGGAAGTGCAGAGGATTTCTCGGCTTCCTCCAAAGCGAGTATCATGTCAACACGGTCCTTCCCATTCCCTACTTGACCAGCATTCGGGCACGGCCGGCGCCGGTATTGTTTTATTTTGGGTCACCAGTTTTTACACATTGAAGGTTTTATGTTAGTCCCAAACATCATCTGTTGGTTATTTGTTTAAATACAGTCAGGTTTGCCCATATCATTGATAGTTAAAATAACTATTTTTCGTTTAAACACTTTCTAGCTATTAACTGTGTTTTTTAATTTGGTAATATTTGGCTTCCGAAAGCTGTAACATTGGTTAAAATATTAAGTTTTATGATTGCCAAGAACTGAAAATTGAATTGAGCATAGCTTTTTAAACTATCGGCTCGTGGGAAAAAAAAGCAATAAATGCTTGCCTAATAACAGGTTAGAGGTATTTTTTTATACGTTAGGTTTGCTAGGGTTCTTGATTAGAGGGAAAAAAACTGTAATAAAATTGGTAGTCTTTCCTTTTTAAAAATATAGCTCATGGATGTCCACTTTTGGCGCTTTTTTGCCATAACTTATCGCAAAATCGAGGCGACTTCGCGCTTTTTCATTGAGGCAAAGGGGGAATAACACAAACATTAAAAATAAATAATATACAATTGAAACAAACATAAAAAATTTAAAAATAAAATCAAAAGTTAGGGGGGGGGGGCAACGGACCTCCCCCCCCCCCCCCCCCCCTTGGCTACGTCTATGGAAGTGCGCAAACGCATTTTGTACGAACGGCAGCAAAATCCGAATTTATCGGTACGCGATCTTGCCAAGAAACTAAAATTACCGAAAAATACCGTGTTTTGTGTTTGAAAACCATTTGACCAGCGCTTGATAATAGATAAGTACTGAGCTCGAGTTAAGCAGAAACTCTTCGAAACGAAGAATATCAAATGCTACCGATGATTTCAAGAGAAGATGGAGAATCGTCACGGAAAGCCACAGAAAGTTTGAGAATTTTACAGAAAGAAGGATTAACATCTTAATCAACTGTTTGTAATGTAGATATAACTCTATCATTGTGAAATAAACAATCGGTTTTGGTGAATTATGTGTAAATTTTTCTTGCTGCGATTATTTTGGTGTCCGAAACATAACGTGGACAGACCTTAAATGGGAAAGTGATCAACCGGATTTTGACTCGTCGAACTCAGGCTTCCCATAAGTACAGCCTTCTAGCTACAGTCAGTTTAAACTGCATTGATTGTCTCTGTGTGAACCGAACTATCGCTTGCTACCGTACGTTCGGTACCCACTCCGATACGTATTGGCAACAGAGCACGCATGCATGAAATAATGCTGTAAAGGGTGTCCACGATGAAATTGCCACACTATGAAATTGCTCTAACTTTTTAACCGTTGGGTAGAATTTAATGAAAATTTGGGTGGATTTAGTTCATAGTGCATAATTTACATCCTGCAAGTTTTAAAGTCCTGTGATCAAAACTCGCGGAAATGGAGTCGAAAGAACAGCTCGTGCGTGATAAAATCTTGCGCATTCATCACGAGAACAAGGATCTCTCGCATCGTTCCATCGCTAAAACGTTGGGAATCGCGAATTCCACGGTGTCGCGAGTGATTAAGCGGTTCGAGGAACGGTTGACCACCGATCGGAAGCCCAGAAGTGAAGGAACAAGTATTCCGTACAACACCAAAAATCACAACCGCGTAGTTGGGGCCTTCAACCGAAATCCGAACGCCTCCGTTCGGGATGTGGCTAAGAAGCTGCACCTAAGCCGAAGTTTTGTCCAGAAGGCCAAAACTAAGGCTGGGCTTCGAACGTTCAAGGTACAAAAGGCCCCTAATCGCGACGAGAAGCAGAACAAGTCCGCCAAAACCCGTGCCAGGAAGTTGTACCTCAACATGCTGACGAAAGTTGAATGCTGCATCATGGACGACGAAACATATGTGAAGGCCGACTTCAAACAGATCCCCGGCAACCTGTTTTTCACGGCCAAGGATAAGTTCAGCGTTCCGGAGCATGTCCGCACTCAGAAGATGTCCAAATTTGCGAAGAAATTCCTGGTTTGGCAAGCCATCTGCACGTGCGGGAAGCGGAGTGCACCTTTCGTGACCCAGGACACGGTGAACGGACAGGTGTACATAAAAGAGTGCCTCCAGAAGCGGCTGCTTCCTCTCCTGAAGGCCCACAACGTCCCAACAATCTTCTGGCCGGATTTGGCCTCATGCCACTACTCCAAGGACGTGCTGAAGTGGTATGCGGACAATAAGGTCAATTTCGTGCCGAAAATGTTCAACCCTCCCAACACTCCGGAGCTCCGCCCCATCGAGAAGTACTGGGCGATTATGAAGCAGCACCTTCTTAAACGACCTAAGGTAGTGAAGACAGTCGAGGAACTGAAGAAAGTATGGGTTTACATGCAAAAAACGGTTGATTCACAGGTTGTGCAGAATCCTATGGCCGGGGTTAAGGCCAAGGTGCGGGCATTTGCGTATGGACTGTAAATAAAATACGAGTAAAATGGTAAAATGAAGTTTAATAGTTATTTCTCAGTCCCTGAAAATTTGATGGCAATCGGATGAAAACTCGAATTTTGCGAATCAATTTTGTGTGTGGCAATTTCATCGTGGACACCCTTTATTGGAACAGTCGAAGCTGCGCCAGCTTAGCTGAAATTATCACGCTCTAAACGTAGTAAGCCGAATAGGATGTTAGCTTTCCATTTTGCCATGTCTTCTGTTTCGTAAATTGGTTTGCTAGGACAGCCTTCCTGAAGCGACGACAGTTTTCGGCTCACCCGAGATGGCTGTCACGAGAAGGATGTCGTGAGATGGCATTGGCTGGCATAAGCTGAGCTGAGAATCGCCTGTTCATCGGTTTCTCCCATGAATTTACTCATTTTCCATTACAGAGAGATACCTTTGTTTGCGGGTGGAAATTCAGCCAGTAATTCCTTATCCTTGTTTGAATATGACTGACTTTTAGTAGGTAGATGGCATCACCATTCTTTCTGCACAAAATGAGCTTGATAGAAGTTAGGGAGAAGAGATACCAGCAAAGTTTACACCCGTAAACAACGATACCTCTCTGTATCACCTTTACTCCAGTAGGACAATTAAAGGCCTAGCTACAATAGTGAGCGCCGCGCAACGGCACGGCAGCCGAAAATATGAAACACACGTTCCCTCGTTTGTTGTGCTACAATGGGCACAAGCGGCAAGAGCGGCAATGTACTAAAATGCCGCAAATATTCAGATTGTTGAATAAGTGCGGCAGCGTTTGCGCGGCAACTCGAACATTATACTACGAACAGCTTTGGATTGGATTCAATCGAGTCGGCTCTTTCACGAGTGATATTTTAAAATGTTCACTGATTCTTGTGAAAACTGTATGGATGATGATTGCGATATTACTGAATAACGTTAAATAACATAATAAAGATCCGTAAATCAGATTACTGAGTGTACCGAATTAAATCTACTGAGCGTTTGTTATTAGATTAACGAGCTGGAAAATCGAAACTGACCGAGAAAACAAACTTGACAACTTTTGATGAAAAAGTATTCAAGATTTGATCAAAAACTGGGATTTAGAGAAATTTATAACGAAATATTCACAAAAAATGGATTGTTTTTTATTGTTTGACCGGAATTCCCCCATCGATGGTATCATAAGCCAGTAGGTGGTAGATGAAAATCGCTCGAAAAATATAAAACAAAATTTTATGTAACTAAATAAAAAGCCGACACTCCGTGTATATTGACTTCTTAATAGAACATTTTACGTATCGGTGGTTCACTTTAACGAAAAGCTTCTGAAAAACTTCTGGCGTCATTCGAATAGATCGGATGAAATAATCTTTTGTTTTCTTAAAACTCAACGCTGTTTAATAAAATCCTTTTTTTTTTATATGTTAATTAACTGGCATAAACCGCCAATGTCTGTTGCCGCCTGTCTTATTTCGAATATTTTTTATATCACGCAAAATGTTTAATAAAATTAAGAGCTATGAAAATGACAACGCATTGTAAACAAGAAAGCGGCACGCGGCAGAGGCAGATCATTTAGAACATTTTAGTTCAATGCCGCGCTATGCGCACTGCCGTGCCGTTGCGCAGCGCTCGCTATTGTAACTAGGCCTTAATTGATTCACGCGTATTGTCAGGCCTATTTTACGTTGCGCGAAAATTTTCCGCGCTAGTATTGCGAAAAAGCTTATAGAAATTGTTGCACTTTCTGTAGGAAAACTGTACCACCCACTGGCCGTAGTGGATGAAATTGGCGTTAATCAGGTTTATTCCGTTTTGTGCGATAAACACATTGTGTTATAGGTACAGTGCACACTGGGCCAGGAGACGAAATTTGCAAGACAAAACCTCTAGCGCTTTGAGCATGCATTTTATCAAGATGATTGCTTCAGCATTGTTGCTCAGTTTTATCTGCGCCACAATTTGGTAATAAAAATTAGTTCCAATTTTCACCGCAAGAGCGGCGCTGCGATACTAACTTTTTTATTTCGCCTTCTAGCGGTTTGATGTCTTCAGCAAAGTTGTAGAGCATAAAATAATAAGAAAGTTTGCCGAAGACATCAAAGTTCTATCTCTACAAACAATAAAGTTACGATTAGTTTTGTAAAATTTAACTGAAATTTGCGTTTTTTCTACTAATTTTCATATTTTCGTCAAATATATTATTTTTGATACCGTTTATGTG
Organism: Aedes koreicus; assembly: GCA_024533555.2. Taxonomy (NCBI): domain Eukaryota; kingdom Metazoa; phylum Arthropoda; class Insecta; order Diptera; family Culicidae; genus Aedes; species Aedes koreicus. Next base: position 255,272 of record JAHHFK020000901.1, on the reverse strand, counting down.
TTGAACCTTATCATTCGCGTATGTTTTGGAAGAGTTCGTATAGTTTTGGGACATAACAAGCGAAATATTAGCCAAAACTTTGAAAAATATCATGAATTTCAAAATTTATTTTCTCAAAAAATTGCAAGTTGTTGCAAAAAATTACTCATGTTTCAGAAAGTACCATATGTGACCTTTCAATTCTGAAATTAGGCCCGATACATATTTTGATATATTTGAGATATCTGGATTAATTATAATTAATATTTTTGATCTAGCAACTATTTTTTATTTTATATTTACTATTATTTCAACAGGTTTTGTACGGATTCTGGAAATTGATTTTTATCGGTTTGAGGAAACTGTTTTGTGAGTGTCATCACGGGGTCAGAGGTTAGCAAAAGTCTTCTAAATACATCTTCGATGTTCGCCAGGCGACTGAATTGTCGAGAATGGTGCTCCCGAAATTTTCTGATCGATTTGTTCCGACGCTCTTGTGCTTCTTCCGACAATAGTCCAATAGGAATTTCGCAATGACTTATTATTTCAGATCCATGTACCAAGATCCTGTGAACTGAAGGCGAAAGGGGATAATAATCATAATAATGGACATATAACTTTCTAGTTTCTTCTGCATAGGTTTCGAATGATTTGACGTCGATTTCTAATTTCGATGATAGCGCGCAAAGAAGTGTAGCGACTCGACGAACGATGTCCACCTCAAGTCCTGTAATTCTTGCCGTTGTTTCTGGATCTTGAAAGAATCTTCTAGCAGTGTTGCCATCATTTGTGTTACCTGATGAAAAAATAAAGATAAAGGGATCTACTTCCCGATAAAGAAGAAAAATGCAGTTACCTCCGGATGGCAAAGGTTCACTTATTCTCAGCCCAATCTTCTTAAATTCTTCTCTAATTGCACGTTGCCGTTCAAGAAAGGTTTCGTTTCCTTTATTTATACGCCATTTTTTGAGTGGGATTCTGTACGAAACATTAAGCAGAAGCTTCATACTTCTTATGTAAGCATGCAAAACAGGAATGGTTTCAATTTTATTGCGATCGTCACATATTTGGGCTTCGATGGGATTACTGAGTTTTTTGCCTGATGCTCCGCAAAGATTGCACGCCTGGGAACTTGTTCCTGTGAAGCTGTTAATAACTTTGCCATCGACCATACTCAAAATTAACTCAGAAGAAACATCTACAGAAATCCTATTTATCGTCAATGTGGTTGCTTTCAAATTTTGTATTTGTAACATCATACTCTCCACTTCTCGTTTGATAAGATCAGCAGTTTCTTTTTGAAAAACCATTTTGATGGGGCGGCACAAATTGATGGATGATGGACTGTTGTTGCTCCAAACTTCTTGTCGTTCGCCGGAGACTGCGTTAAAATATATTCGCAAGGAACCAGGCAAATCAAAAAAATATGCGAGTCATTACATGATATAACATCATCGCCAAGTTCTTCAAAAAATGTCATTTTATACCGTGAGTGGTTGCTTGAACCATCCAATCCCCATTTTAAAATAACACATAAATTTCCCTGTTCATGAATGTACGGTTCAATATATTTATTCAGTGTCATGAAGAGACGCTCTACCGTATGGTCAACAAGATTTTGAAGAGGAACTTCTGCGCATGATGGCCGAATGGAAATATCTGAAATACGTTCAAACATGCAAACTTTTAAAACTTTATTGTAAAGGTTATTATCATTTGCGTGCCCAATATAGTTTGCAAATAAACTTTGATACAGCTCACATTCCGCCATGAAACAGCTTCCAATCAATTGGGAATTGTTCCAATTTTTAAATTTTTTGGTTTTATTAAAAATAATTTCGAAACTTTTGAGGAAATATTTTTTTTTTCAATTGGAGAGTTCAAGTAATTTTGAAATAATTTAGAATTATTAAAAAAGCGACTCAAAACCACCACAAAATCCAAAACTTGAAAGAATTATCGATCTATTGGAAGCTGTTTAGACAAGAACATAATTAAATGAATTTGTGCTTACCACGTGGATAACAAGTACTTTTATTATCGCGGATGTCATTGTATGCTGGATAAATGTCATATCCTTTTTTTAGCGTCATGTTCCTTATGTTTTGGTACTGTTGTTTTGTTAGATCGTTTTCACATAAAAACCTCAATGCATCGTCGACTGTAAAACGTTTCATCTCTGGTTCAACAGATAGAGCAAGTTTTTTGAAACGGGAAGCTTTCTCAGGAAATGCAAATAGGTGCTCGACAACCCAAGTAACGGAACGATATCCATCAGTCCTTAATGCCGTTACCGTGGCTGAAACCAATTCTACTGTGGTGTGTTTTTCTCGCAAATCTTTGGTTTTACGGAGCCTGGTCCTAGGGGTTTCTGCACCAGAAGATATTTTCTTCCTTCCACCAACATTTTTCTTCGGAATATTATTCAAAATTTTAAAGTTTGAATTTAGCCATTTTGAATGTTTCAGGAAAAACAAACTCTTTATGCGGTGGCACTTTGCGTATCGTGATTCAATATTTGATAGAAGCAAACGTAGTGAGTTTTGAACGGAATCAGAAAACATTTTATTATCAGGACATGTTATTTTCTTCTTCACATACGATGCCACATCACCAAGTGGAAGATTCTGTAGGAATAATTCTACTATTTCTCGTACGCGAATACTGCACGCTAATAATAAAATTACTTGAATGAATTTCTACTGGATTAATTGAAATAACCTACCTTGAGCCATAGTGATCTGTAGAAGGCACCAACCACGAAAGAACCAAAAGGGTAAACCAGCGCTTCCAAACGGTTGATAACTACACAATTATTATGACATTTGACGTTTGAGATTTGAAGTTTTGAGGCGTATTCAAATGTAATGGGGAAAGTCGTGGTTGCTTTGATATTTCATCAACATCCGTGCACTCATGGACATAGAAAAAATTACTGTGAGGCACGTTTTCAATATTCTCGTGGAAATGAGTGAGGCAACACCAAAACACGGCTAACAGTAATATCAAAAAGGCAATAGAATTATGGCAGCGTGCACAGGCTCATGCTTCAACATTTGCTTCGATGATGACCCCTTGGTTTTGACAGTGAAGTAAACAAGTATGTGTGTCAGCGATCAATCGTATTCGTCGACACACGAATACAAGTGCAGAGGAATACTTATTTTCAATTGACTTTTATAGCACACTATCTTTTACAGATTAAAAATAAAGATATTCGAGGTGAAAAAATAATTCCATTTGACATGTTGACATGAAAACATATCAGATTTTGTACAATGGAATGCATATGTATGTACACGCAAAAAGCAATCAATTATAGCATTGAGTTCGGGCTAAAATCATCAAAAGTTTAAAATACGATATCTCAAATATATCAAAATATGTATCGGGCATAATTTCAGAATTGAAAGGTACTTTCTGAAACATGAGTAATTTTTTGCAACAACTTGCAATTTTTTGAGAAAATAAATTTTGAAATTCATGATATTTTTCAAAGTTTTGGCTAATATTTCGCTTGTTATGTCCCAAAACTATACGAACTCTTCCAAAACATACGCAAATGATAAGGTTCAACACATAAACGGTATCAAAAATAATATATTTGACGAAAATATGAAAATTAGTAGAAAAAACGCAAATTTCAGTTAAATTTTACAAAACTAATCGTAACTTTGTTGTTTGTAGAGATAGAACTTTGATGTCTTCGGCAAACTTTCTTATTATTTTATGCTCTACAACTTTGCTGAAAACATCAAACCGCTAGAAGGTGAAATAAAAAAGTTAGTATCGCAGCGCCGCCCTTGCGGTGAAAATTGGAACTAATTTTTATTACCAAATTGTGGCGCAGATAAAACTGAGCAACAATGCTGAAGCAATCATCTTGATAAAATGCATGATCAAAGCGCTAGAGGTTTTGTCTTGCTAATTTCGTCTCCTGGCCCACTGTGCAGTGGGGAAAATCTACATAGGAATCTCATAAACTAGTACTCAATTATGCCAATTTCAACAATTGCTCACTATTACCATGTCGTACGCAATGATTTTTATAGGATCACCTTATGATTGGCAAAATCGACATCAATGTGAAAAACATAAATAGTTAAAACATGTGAAAACAGTTTATTAAGACACCGTAATCAGTACACACAGTTTTGGGCAAGTACAAATTATTTGCTTATTTATTTTATGAAACCCAGCTTGAGTATTTTAAATTCTTCGAATATGCTGTATTGGGAATAGTTGAATAATTATGAACGAATGAATTTGATTTTATTCAAGATTTTATTTTGATATTATTTGCGATATATCGGTATTTCGTTTGTTCGCCTTGATATAAAGTAGTTGAAATCTAGATTGCTAATTGACGAAACAAAAATGGAAGTAATTACTACTCACTATACCTACATTTATTGGCAGCCCTAAGTTTGCACCTTCAAAACTGAAGAAATGATCCATAAAAAACTAGAAAGTCGTTCCATAAAAAACGTATTTAGGTTCCATAAGATTCTAATAAAAACCCATAAAAAAGGAAATGATCCATAAAACGATCCATAAGTTTCTGATAAAAACCCATAAAAAAGGAAATGGTCCATAAAAAAGGAAATGATCCATAAAACGATCCATAAGTTTCTGATAAAAACCCATAAAAAGGAAATGGCCCATAAAAAAGGAAATGATCCATAAAAAAGGAAATGATCCATAACATTTTTAATGTGAATCATAATGTACATACAATTTAGCAATAAAATATCGAAAATATACCGTTATATATCTAGAAAATGATAGATAAAATTGTACGTTACGTGACAAATTACGTTACGTAAAATTTGGTTTAAAACTGACTGTGCACGATCAACTTGAGGTTTTATGAAGCGATTAGTATGGTAAACATCATATTTGTGTTTGAATCGCTGTAGAAAATCGTTTAATTAATCTACGTTCAAAGCATTCGGCTTTGCAAACAGATTATTTCTTAGCAAAATCTTTGCAGAACATCACTATTCCAATAAATGTTACACATAAAAGTTGTAAGTCATTCAAGTCACTAGTGTTTCATACCTAAGCTCAATCAAGTGGTCAGCAGGCAAAATTGGTATTTCTAGCACTCAAAGTAGAGCACAAAAAAACGTGGCTTTTATATCCCGTTGCACAAAACAGTGTTTTTGGCTCAACAGCTGTTTGATGATGTCAAAAGATTATCAATCTCATATGAATTAAGAACATTCTTACTGGACGTTTGTCTTAAAAACTTGTCTTGTCTGTTTGTCTGTTCGGCTCAATTTTTTTTTATTAAATCATTTATTTGTACAGGTTTAATCGAATCAACTTTACAGAGCAAAATTTTCATACTATTATATATCTGTTATATTAAAACTAAAGTTAAAAGAACAGAATCGATTACTCGCGGCCGTCTCGAGGTTAATAGGAATAACAATTTAAAGGATTGGTAGATGGGCGGGAATTTTAAGTATGGTTTACATAACACATTTATTTTTAATTCTAATTTGTCTAAAAGCATACAGCTATACAGTTTTAAGTATTCTTTTGGCTTGAAGATTTTTGAGAAAGAAAAAACAAACACATACACATACACAGATAAATAAAAAATGTTCGGCAAAATTGTAGCTGAGAAAATTGTATAACTGAAATATGTAATAACTCTCCATTGTACTCGTAATTTCTTTAAAATAATTTCTAATCGCGTGCACAGTGTTAGTTTCTGATAAAAAAAACAGTGCCCAAACATTTTCAAAAATTAAAGGATCATATATAATTGCACAATGGTAACATTATATAATCGCGAAACAGTGCATTTTTGACATTTTATTGTGAAATCTTATTTACATTATGGAATACAGAGTTAAAGGGATCATTAATGCGTTTTTTGTGAAAGGATTTTCATTTTTTGGTTTATCGTTAATTAGTTTTTATATGCTAGAGGATGTTTGCCGAATTTATGCATGCATTTTCTGCTCGGAACAGACACTTTTACCAGAAATGTACTCTAACTTTGCCGCGAGTCACACATGTATTAAACATTCATATTGCTTTTGATCTGGTGAAATGCTATCATTACACCTTTTTGTATTATGCACGAAACGAATTTCGTGAAGACCATCCAACCGATGCTTCTCTGTTGGTGTTGCTGCTGGGATGGGCGGGAATAATTTAATTATCTCAAAAAAGAAATAAGAGCGCTGTCGAGAGTAAGAAATTAATACTCATTAATACGGTATCTTATAACAAGTCTCCATGACCTAGTGAGATCAAGCATGGATGCAGTAACAGCCCTTTCCAAAAATACAGGAGCCAATCCCATGTCAGAATCATTAAAAAAGAAACGCTGGACAACTCCACATTGTTGCGTTTTTTTTTTCAATTATATTTCGAGTCGATAAAGTAGATTTGTCAATCATTCATGCACCCACCAGAGAGACGTTTCTCTTAAACTTGTAATATAATATTCGTATGTTGTCTTAGTATGTCGAGTATTAGTACACACCACAAAAAAGTCTGCACATTGTAGACGAAATACGCGTATCTGTCAAGATAAGCAATAAAGGTAGTTGGAATTAAATGGAAATTACTAATCATTCTTCTTACTTTCTAGTTATAATATTCGTAGCTCTTTGTATTTTTTTTTCATACAATGCAAGGATGTTCGTTCCGTGTTAACAAATGCTTCATGCTTTTGACAGTTGAGCATGTGGCAATAATTACGAAGGTACCTTCATTAAACGTACAAATCAGTTTCGCTGCAGAAAACAACGAATGGATTCGTTAGTGCTACCTTCGATATCGTAATATAAACTAAAACTAATTGTCAGTGCACCTGTGCGATTTTTACTCGCACCACTTCCACTTGCTCTATTTCCATTCGGACCGCGAATTCTACCCGTGCCATGACCTCCTTTGCTCACATTTGAAATCTGTGATAGGAACGTACTGTGAATTTATGAAATCCAGCATGAAAAGTCAAATAATAAGACATTACCATTCATTTTCGTTACTTTCATTTTTTTTAAATTGTCAACGGATAATTTTAGATAATTGAATTGATATAGCATAGCATAGCATAGCATTATCCGACCATACATTCTCCTGGATTGGCTGTTGTAGAGACAATGGAAGCGCCAGAAGAGCTGCCTTGGGTGTGACAGGCTCTTCATCCATCGATCTCTTTGTACAACACCTGGCCAGGTCCTTATGATCAGCAAGGGATGGGAGGGAAATGTTGATTAGATGTCTACTTAAGAAGATGCTGAGAACTCATGCTACCTTCATAGACATCTGGAGTTGGAAGTTGGATGGGATTGTGCGGGAGGCTTTCCTTGGCGAGAAAGCATACAAATATAGGTCGTTGGGAGTGATGAAGCTAAGAAAGTTAATGCACTCCTTTGTTGTCCACTTTTCTGAGCTGGAACACAGGCGTTTTCTACTTGTATCCAGGCTCCAAAGCCAAGAGTGAAGTGCCTTTTCTTGCGTGAGAGCTTGTCTGTCGGTTGGGACATGAGCACTAACTCTTGTCCTAGCTTTTTATGGCTTATGGTTATAGCGCCATTACTCGCTTTCTGAAAAGAGAAGAAGGGCGCGCCGATACAGAGTCATACGGTCACACACATACACACAGATACACTATTCCTCACACACACACACACACACACACACACACACACACACACACACACACACACACACACACACACACACACACACACACACACACACACACATATTCATGGTTTGCAAAGCTTTAAATTGAAACAAACGGTCAAAATATGTATGTGCGATTAGAGGAATATCCCCAATTGCTCAACATCCGTTACGGGAGCTAAAAATATTCTGGTATCAGAAATATTTAAAAAATATACTTAGCTGAATTCGATTAAGTCCCGTATCCGATCCAAAAAGCCCGATTAGGCAACCAGCATCGAGTAATACCCATAACAGAAGACGAGAGGGTGTACAATAATGAATGAAAACGGAAAGGGTGCTGAACTGCTCACGCCTTCATTCGTGCTTAACTCCTGCGGTGTAATTTTGCAATGGTTGTTAAAATTCCTATTCCTCCACGAACCGCGTAGTGGTCCGCACTACTCCAGTTGTCATGCTTCTGTTTTCTTTTTCGAAACAGTGCACTGCTGGGTCTTAACCTTGTAATGCTCAACAGAATAGGAATAACTAACATGGAGCCAGAACCTCCAGAATATGTCACTGAATATGTATACATAGATTGGCTTCTTCGGAAAAATCATTTCTCCCTATTTTTAAAGCTATATTCCTAGCACTTTTCACATAATTTTAACTTTTTGAAACAAAATTTTATGATGCTGAAAAAATCCACACGTCAGATTCTAAGCGCAGCCTACTTCAACTTCATTTTAGATAATTGAATTGATATGCGGAAAAATTTCCATTCGACTGATATAACAATTTTGAAAGTCTATCGAGTATTTAAAAAATTAAGAGGGTTTAATTTTTAACGATATTTTGTGACGGGCGATTATTTTTCGATTTTCAATTGACAATTCAATTTTTCATGACGGCAGCCATTTGTAAATTGTGCACAATGCTCAAAGTATGCAACGGAGAGAAAATTAAAATTGTTTTAGCCACCGCTGTCTGCCATTTGGTTAGTTGTTACATAAATTCAAATTAAACAAACTCTCTCAGATTTGGATTGGTCGTCCTGAAAAGGACGGATTTAAATTAGTCCTGCTCGGTCTTTTCACGAAGCAGGTTATTTCTGCCGTGCACGTTGCGCTTCAGATAAAGATGACTACCAAGAATATCACACACACTCAAGCACCTTATTTAGCTCTTTGTGGTGGCGCCCACCGGCTGGCTACAAATCATCACCGGCTTTGGCAACCGACTGCTTAGCACACCACTGCATGTACAATGGCTGCCTAGCAACGGCTGCCTAGCAACGGCTGCCTAGCAACGGCTGCCTAGCAACGGCTGCCTAGCAACGGCTGCCTAGCCAAGGGCTTGCTAGCAACAGTCTCAGAGCAATCGACTAGCTCACCACTGGTTGGTCGCCAATGCACCTTCTGTGGCATATTGCACCACCTGCTACGGTGGCTACGCTGGCAGCTTGCCGCTCCAGACTGCAGGTTTCATGCCATCGGGGTTGCCTCCATCGCCAGCTGACAATCCACAATGGCTCGTTGCTCCGCACAGCTCCAGTACTGCAACACTACTGAGTTAATTTGCGAAGGCGTACCCGTTTTATATCGTTCAGTGCTGCATATGAGCCCTCCCTTGCTTAAATTTGAAATCTGTGACAGTAAAGTACAGTGCATTTAGTAAATTTACTCTGAAAAATCGGCATTATAAGACATCACCTTAGGTTTTGGTTATTTTCAATAGCTTGAAATTGTTAACGGAAATTTTTTGATTATTGAATTGATACGCGGGAAAATTTACAACCGATTGATGTAAAAATCTTGAAAATCTATCGAGCATTTATTAAGTTATTAGCGTTTAATTTGTAACAATATTTCGTGACGGTCGCTTATTTTTAGATTTTCAATTGACACCCTACCCTTGCCGTAAGACGTAGTCTACGTCAAAAAAACCCTAGATATATCCACACGAACACGCGTGTTGTGTACAGTGAAAGACGGCAACGTTGCATGTCGCTGTGGTAGATGTAATAGTTCAATACTACGAAAAAAAAAAAAAAAAAAAATATTATTAAATTGATAAAAAAAAAAAAAAATTTTTATAAAATTTTTTTTTTAGTGATTCGCCACCAACGTAGTAATAACTCTTAAGAAGGTTATTCACGTAGCAGCGTGTTCAAACGAAATCGTAGTAGGTGCATGCAAGGATGCCAGATATACAGACATGTCTGTATTTATACAGACATTTCACCATGCATACAGACATTATGCAGATTACAGACATTATACAGACATTTGGAAAATGTTACAGACATATACAGACATTCATTTTGGCGAATTTCTAGATTAAAAAAAAATTTGGCGATAGGGAAAGTCTCATACGTCCTTGTAAGCAAATCATTGACAGTCTGAAGTTGGACCATTTTGTTGGCGAAAAAACAAACCAGTGAGGAACGTAGAAGTACAAGTATGTGCCTGGTTGTTTTATAAGGTTGTTTTCACTGATTTGACCCTTGTCTAGGACGTATCACAGAAACAAACTAAAAATACGGCCATGATAACGAATTTCCCTGGCGAATCGCATCACCAAGAATTGGTGGCAATGATGCGGTCCAAACCATTTAGTCTTATAATCGATGAGTCAATTGGTCTTAGTAGTGAGGATTTTCTATTGGAATAGCAATGAACTGTCAATTCGAGATTCTTTTTATCACGTACTCGAGCTTGCTGAAGCGGATGCTACTACCAACAATCAATGTGCAACTAGCGATTTGAAATTGGTTCACTGTTGTAGAACCCCTAGTACACCTTGCATTCTGCACCTTGCCATGCACTCTTGCGCTTTTCAGTACCTTTTGGTACAAGTATCTTTGTTTTTGTTTTGATTCGCTATGTTATTTTGACAGAATATTTGAGAGTGTATTGGTGTGAGTTACGGTCTTAGGGGCGAATTATTAAGCTTGCGACTGAGCGTGGGACGGGTGTTCTAGTACTTCCTGAGCCAAAAAAAAAATTCCTTTTCTTCCTGACTATCCACCCGCTGCTACTACGGTATACAGTGCCATTGTTACTAAGTTTAATGAAGACTTTGATTTTGTACAAAAAGAAGTTCATAGGGTTCGGTGTAGATGGAGTGAGTGTTATGCACGGTGGAAACATTCTGTAAGTGTACTATTTAAAAACGACTGTCCGAATTCATTCATTCTGAAATGCCTTTGCCATTCATTTTTCAGCAAAAGTCCTTTAAAAAGAGCAAAGTTCAACGAACTGCAGCCCCTAATAGAGCTGAAATCTTTAAACATATGTTACATCATACAATTATTTCAATTAACTATCAATAAAACCAATGCTCACAATCGCACTGCCACATAAACCATGAAAGGCATTTTGTCGGCCAAAGAGTACGATACATCGCACAAAAGCAAAACGGAGTGGTTAAAATTTCATCTAATTTGAAATTTCTGTTGACAAGCGATATGTACAGCAAAATTTAAGTACAGTGACCGGCGAAAAAAAAGATCCATCGAGCCGTATACTAATCAGGCATAGATATCTTTACAACTTCGTATCAATAGCAACTTTCTTACCCGTACTGTACATGTTTGGGTATCATTCATGAGGTTTAGCGTAAAAGTTTGAATATAAATATTCATTTCAGCCAACTGCATGTGAAAAACGAAATAAGCTTGTGTTTACGGTATGTCAATAAAAAAGATCCACTAGGAAAAAAAATACTTTCCGTGTACATCCACTTGACTTACCCCTTGTTGATCATGCTTTTGACATTCCTTTATTTACATCCATCACAGATAATTGCTACAGATGTGAGAAATAAGTGAGTTTAGCCTAAGTGGCGAGTTTTATTAGGAATCGATCATGGGAGGAAAGAATATAACAGTCCAAGTTCGAAATCTTATCGTGCGCGATTGCTCAAAAAACGAATCTCAGCGCAAAGTTGCCGAAAAGTATGGTGTAAGCCGTGGTGCAGTGCAGAAAATAGTTTTAAAATACCAAAAGCTTGGAAGTGTCGCAGATCGAACAGGACGTGGACGCAATCGCAAGTCTGATCACCGCGAAGACACTAAAATTATCCGAAAAATTAAAAAGGATCCGTTTGTTACCATCCGTGCGCTCAGAGAAAAGCTAAGCCTTTCGATATCCGAACGTACAGTTCGGCGACGCATTGCTGAGCACGGTTTGAAAAGTCATTTTGCTCGGAAACGGCCGTTCATAAGTAGGGTGAATAAGGAGAAGCGATTGCGGTTTACAAGAAACCATATAAATAAGCCACTGGAGTTCTGGAAACGGGTTGTTGGGTCAGACGAATCAAAGTTTGAGCTGTTCAACAGAAAACGACGACTGCAAGTTTGGCGGAAAAGCGATGAAGGGCTGAAGGATAAACATCTACAAGGGACCATGAAGCACGGCGGGTGGAAATATCATGGTCTGGGGCTGTTTCTCATGGTTTGGAGTGGGGAATCTGGTTCTAATCAGTGGTATTATGACGGCAGATGGGTATATAGATATTCTGAACGAGAATATGGAAGAATCTTTGCTGAAAATGGGTCTGGAAGATAATTACATTTTTCAGCAAGACAACGACCCAAAGCATACGGCCAAGAAAACACAAGCTTTTTTCCGTGCCTGTCGGATTAAACCCTTGGAATGGCCTCCCCAGAGCCCAGATTTAAATTGAAAATCTCTGGGCAATTCTCGACAATAGAGTCGAAAAAACCCACGTAACAAACAAGCAAACATATGTTGCGGCACTGGAGCAGGCCTGGAATGAGTTGGATCCACAACACCTCAGAAACCTAGTCGAAAGCATCCCGAAACGATTGCAGTCCATCATTGAATCGAAGGGAGGTCATATTGACTATTGAAGAGTTGATTCCAACTCTTTCGATTATTTTTTTTTATTCATACATGAAGTGGATCTTTTTTTATGTCATAGGTATTTTACTAAACTCCAATAATTTTGTTTTTTATTTTATGCAAGGAATAAAAGTGATCGTTATTTTTGTACTGAAATGGTTCGTCTATGTTTATTTTTCAGAAACATGTATTGGAATACCCAACTTTTTCAAAAATACGTGTTTTTTTCTCAACAATAATACATTGATCAAAGGTGGATCTTTATTTTTGCCGGTCACTGTAGCTCAAGCCTTTGGAATTAATTAATTTGTAGTAGTGAAGTGAAGGAGTTTCCTTAAATTTATGAATAATGATAATAAGCGAGTTGCCTAGAATTTTTCAAAACATCAAATGTAAAAGATCAAATTATTTTGATTGGTTCATATTTAGGGATTGAAAAATTACAATGATTTAATCATATGTATGAAAGTGAACAGAAAGTTGACATTTATAAATAAAATGTGAAATTGCAATCTCTTTTGCGTTAGATTATTGTTAATGCGATGTTTACAAAACATTATCTCACCTCTACTCGTTTGTCAGCATCGATAAATAGCGATTTTCAATTTTTTTTTCCATCGAAGCACCTTAAAACCAAAACGAAAACCCTTATACAGACAAATACAGACATTTCAATGAGATTGATACAGACTTTTGAAAAAAGTATCTGGCATCCCTAGGCACATTTCTAGAAATTAATTATATAATTGGAATTATTTGCACTTATTTATGACTAGCTGACAGAACATCCATTTTCGTAGGGATATGAAGATGATGATGTTAGTTAATAGTGTAACAACTAAATAAAATGTTTTTGTGATGATGCTCAGTTGTTAATTTTCTGAACGTTACTTTCAAAAAAGGAGGCTTGGAATAGTTCCAAATGAAACTTGAATCCTTCCAATTGAAACTTGAAACGTTCCATTAGATGCCTGTAACGTTTTATGTGAAGTTCAGAAATCTGTACAATTTTTAAATGCAAATTATAAACATTCCGGCTGAAAGTTTAGAATGCTTCCAAGAGAAACTTTAAACCTCTCTTATTGAAGTCTGGGGCGCTTTTACGGAAATAATTTAGTACCTTGTAATACCAGCTTTAAAAGCTTTCAAGTGCAGCTTGCAAAACATCTAAGATAAACTTGCAATGTTTCCTAGTATAGGTTTCAAAGCTTCTAAGTGAAATTTATGTAGTGAAGCTTATAGTTAAGTGAAGCTTGAATAATTTTGTAGTGAAGCTCGGAAAGCATTTAAGCGAAGTCTGAAATGCTTCATGTGAAAACTGGACAGCTTCCAAATAAAAGTTTTGAACTTTTCAATTGAAAGTATAGATAGCAGCTTTCAATTAAAATTTGCAATCTCTCTAATTGAAGCTTGGAACGCTTCTTGGTGTAAGCTTAATACCATCTTATTCATGCTTAGATAGATTCCAAGGGAAATTTAGAAACTTTTTAACGCTTCCAAGAGATGCTTTGACTTTTTTTTAAATAAAATTGTAACTCCTTCAAGCAAACCTTGCCAGTCAACAGAAATTTTGAATTTAAGTAAGATTGCAAGGCTTACAAGTGATGCGCGCAAAAGCTTTTAAGTGAAGCTCGAAATGATAAGTGAAGCTTGGAAAGCTTCCAGGTAAATGCTTTATACCTTCTTATTGAAGCTTGGAAAGCATCAAAATGAGCCTTGCAAAACTTCCAAATGAAACTGTGAAACTTTAAATAGGAGCTTTGAATGCTTTCCCCGCCCCCCCCTTCAACAGATTTGGAGAAGTTATTCAGCTTTATAGAAGGAAAAGCTGAACAACTTCTCCAAATTTGTTTGAACAAGCGGTTATTCGACACCAATGTTTGTTGGGATATCAAGTGTGTTTCAAATGAAACGTACGAATTGAAGCTTGAAATGTTTGCATGTCAAGCGTGCAAAGAGTTTTTACGACAAGCTTGCGGAGCTTTCAAGTAAAGCTTGAAACGCTTGCTAGAGAACATAGAAACAGTTCAAAGTGAATCCTTAAAAAAATGATAGATTTTTCAATGCATGCTAATTTGGAATTTGATTTTAATTCAACAACGTAAAACATGTTGTTGTTGTTATCGATGAAGTAAAGAATAATTGAAATCATAATTGAAATATTTTAGTTTCTCTCAGTAACGTAAAAGAGGAAGTAAAATAAGAAAAATATTAGATATAAGAGCTGTCACTAGCATAAAGTTAGTCGTTTCATCAGTTGAACTCAATGTAAAGACATTGAATCATACGGCAAAATTTAAGTACCAAACATACTGATTTTGGATTTGCCAACGGCAATTAAATTTGGTACGATAGATGAAGATAGTGGTTATACTATTAAACCGAAATTTGACTTGACATTAGTGATAATACTGGACATAACTTTGCAATTGAAGATGACGATAAGGGACAATTTTTTTTATATAACGAAAGAAAATAGATTACAATTGAACGTAATATTTAAAGAAGCGGAATTATGCAAAATTACTTTAAAACTGGAGGGTGTATTAGCTTTTCGATATACATCGCACAAGAAAACAGTTTTAGACGTATCTTGCTGCGATTCCTGGTTTCGTCTTAGAAACGTTTTGCGTTATTTTTTCTGGCTGTCCTCGACATTACTATTAATTAGACCACAAAAAAAAGTTAATTCAAATGATTTATCTAGTTCAATTTTTGAAAATCATGACTAAATTAAATGTTGTGGACGAGATTGAATAGAGTTGAGGAGGGGAAGAATGTGGTAGATGTAATAGTTCAATGATTACCATGGAAAATAAAAATAACAATAATAGTATTTGAATGGTCAAACATAAATGAAATTTTTTATATATATTTTATTTGAGTGATTCGCCATGAACGTAGTAATAACTCTTAAGAAGGTTATTCACGTAGCAGCGTGTTCAGCGAAATCGTAGTAGGTGCATGTGCATGATCGATTCAGTTATTTGACGGATTTTTCAGAGCACAGTTGTGCTGGCGCGAGTGCAGAATGTCGCGAAGAATGAAGTCGAAGCCTCCAAGTCCTCGACCAGGTCACGACAGTCGCATGACTGGTTCACTGTGGGCTGTCGTGGATAACTCAATTACGAGGCTATCATGGGATTAAGGAGGCGACAGTCATCGCAATACTGTCGTGAGGCGGTACATTTGGTATGCCTGCCGTCGAACACATATGAATCAGTCAACTGCTGAGTATCAATGTATCATGCAGAGCAAATTACCATCCCAGTTCAACATAATTGGAAACTAGTTAAATTCCTAGTTCAGTTCCCAGAAAACGGGAATAAGTTCACAATCCGTCTTTATTCCGTACTAGTGAAACATTATCTGAAGAAAATCACCAGATCTCCACCTCACATAATACTCAGGCAACTAACCACTTCATGTACAATTCATCCACGCTACAGTATTTATCATTTCTAAAATATTTTACCAATTAGTCACTCCGAAACAACTAAGGACTGTATCGAAAATAAATTTTCCACAATTTTTTGTTTCAAATCATATTCATTTTTTTTTATTCAAACAAATGGATGATTCTTTATTATACGGGATTAAACTTGAACAAGTGTTTCATAACATTTTTTAGAAACCTGAGGTCAAATATTTTTGAACTCCTGCATATTTTCGGCTGCTTTACCAGTCTTTTTGAAGACCCTCTTCACAATCACCCAATGGCGTTCGATGGGCCGAAGCTGCGGGCAATTTGGTGGGTTGATGTTTTTCTCGACGAAATCTATACCTTTTTTCATGAGCCATTTGAGAGTTGTTTTGGCGTAATGCGCCAACACTTAATCCGGCCAAAACAGTAGAGGGATGCTATGCTTATGATATAAAAGCAGCAAACTCTTCTGCAGACAATCAGATCGATAGATTTCCGCATTGATTGTTCCAGTAGTGTAATAAAAATGGTTGACTTCATACAACATGAACATATTGCTTGCCATACCTGCTCTTTTCTTCTCCACTTGAATCGACCTGTCTGCATCGCTTACATCCTCCCCTATGACGGCAGTGTAATATTGTGAACCGGGAAGGATTTTTGAGTCCGGTCGCTGCAAAACTCGCGAATACCCGATTTACTGGCCAAATCGCGTATCGACATTGTTTTATTCTTTCGAATTAGAGCTACCACTTTCTGATCCAGTTTAGGGTTGGAAGATCCGGGTTTTCTGCCTCTTCCTGGCAGTTCATCCAAATAACAGTGTTTCTCAAACTTGGGTGTGATTTAACACTCGCGTGATGAATTCCAAAGCGCTTCGCCAATGGTCGCATAGTTACACTCTTTTCAAGTAGCCATGTGTCAAAAACCGCGCGACATTTTGAAAACGAATAATTTCAACCATGCAAACAAGTAAACAAACAAAAGATGACAGTCAAACGCACAACATGCTATGATGAACACATTAAAACCATCACAAATACACGTGTACCACGCAAATGTACGTGCATAGCTTATTTTCGATACATTCCTTATCATCAATACTTTTTAAATTAGAAATTAAAAAACTCGGAAAAACAGAAAAAAGTGATAGATCGTAGGAAACTAACCACTCGCGGGGATAGCCTACCTCGTTTCATCAGCAATCGATATTCAACCACGCACTCAAATTAGTCATCGTGTCACTCTCTCGAACATTTCCGATTACCAATAGTGAGATCCGCCAAAGACCAATCTGTTCTAATTTGCAAACTACTCGGTTAAATAATGGCTTCATACAAGACTCCAAAGCAAGTTTTCGTTTTCTAACCTAGGTTGGAACTAGTTACAACCAGGGTGGCCAAATGCACAGATTTATCTAGCTTGACACAATTTTTTTTCATTTTTTTTTCATACAGATATATGAAAAATTAACAGTTTTTCGAGATAAACCAAGATTTTTAAGATTTCTGGCAAAAGCTTGTCCACTCAAAAACCTCAAAATTAAAAAAAATGAGTACAGACACTACAGTGACGATGATAGTCTGAAACTCAGTTTGTGAATGTGTGATGCGAACGGCGTGAGCTGTGACTGGCAACTTGCAACCAAACAGTAAGTGCAAAATTTTCGCCCAGCGCATTCTCTGTCATCTTCATGACCAGATGACGCAGTCACTTCTCCATTTCTTGAGCTACGATTGCCTCCTATCAACAAAGCGAACCGTATCTTCCAGTCAGAAGCTCCGGATATCCCGAACATGAGCAATCAACTGAAGTCTCCTTGCAAATATTTGTGAGGATGATTACCTAAAACACGGATTTCGGAGTTTCTGATTTCGAGAAACATCTCGTAAGAAGTTGGAAATATATACAGGGGATAGACAAAATGATCGGGACAGGCAAACTTTTGATCAACTTTGCAGTGCTCTAACTTCATGAAATATTATCCGATTTCAATTGTCCAAGAAGCATTCGACGGGGAATTCAATGTAATTTTATGTCTCGGTAACAAAATTGGCCATGGTCACCGGATACCGGAGTTGTTCCGGGTTTCCGGAGGGGCTATTTTACATGTTGACTTTGCGATGAATTTTCGTACAAGATGACGTTGTCAAACTTTTTTTTCAGTAAACACACGAAAAAACGAAACATTTCCCAAGCGAATGAAAGGTCGATCACAGGAATCGGCCTTAAGTTGACCGAGATATGGCCATTTCCGTAAAACAGGTTCTGATGAAGGGTCCTGGATGCGGTCAGTTCTTTATTTTACTCAAAACATGCTATGTCACAGCTTTTTTTCTTGTTTTTTCTTGTTTTTTACCACAATTATAAATTTATTTATTATAAAGTTATTATAAACGAAAAGTGGATCTTTGGCAATATTCGCCCCTCCCGGAACCACCGGAACGACCCCGGGGGAACCTGTAGTAGGGGCCAATTACGATTTTACTCGAAAGCATGCCGTGCAGCAGCTCTATCTTCATGATTTTTCGTAAACATGGTTTCGATGGACTTGGGAAGGCCATTGGCTACATTAGCCATTCCCTGAATCGCTGGAACGGCCCTCGGGAGAACCTGTATCAGGGGCCAATAACGATTTTACTCCAAAATGTGAACTATAAGATTCACTAGCTAGCCTGAACCAGCTTCCTGGTAGCTTCAAGGATCAATTTATTTAGTTTTGGTTCGGATATGCAAGAAATAATTTGATGAAGTATAGGGAAGAGTGGGTTTTATTAGTAGCGAGTGGGTCCTCCGTCCACATCAAGAACGGCTTCAATCCGCTTTGAGATGGAGCTGTAGAGGTTTTGGATCACGTCTACAGGTATTTTATACCACTCGTCGATCAAAGTTTTCTCCAGTTCCTTCAAAGACGAAGGTGGTGGGAAAATATTTCGCACCCTTGCTTCCAATGTTGACCACAATGGTTCAATAATATTAATGTCCGGTGACTGAGCAGGCCACTCAAGGTGATCGAAATCACTTGCGTGATCCTCATACCACTTCTTGATGGACTTCGCTGTGTGGATGGGAGCGTTGTCATCCTGGAAGACGCCGTTCCCTTCTGGGAAAATGGATCGCATCATGGGAAGCACATAGTTGAAATTAAAAAATAATCACTTTTTGTAGTGTACATATGTCACCAACAGTTGAAATACCTGCTCATCCAATATAGTCCTGTAGTGGTCAGCCTTCATTTTGCCTTTTACAGCGACAATTGGACCAACCCCATGCCCCCCCCATGTACGGATATCAACAGTCGAGGGGAGTGCTTATTGGAATATCTCTCATCAAATAATATAGACATATGCAATAAGGGAAACGTACCTACCTTTTTAAATGCTATTAGACAAGAAGTCTTAGATCTAACATTGTGCAATAGTGCAATTTATGAAAGAATTGCAAATTGGGAAGTTTCTGAAGAAACGTCATTGTCAGATCATAGACACATTATGTTTGAATGGAGTGAGGGGAATCGGTCAACTACTACGTTTAGAAATCCTAGGAAAACTAACTGGGATCAATATGTACAGTGTTTGAATTCGGAGTTATTTACAGAAGGTGGAAAGATCGATTCTGTTCAGAAATTGGAATCGTTTTCCCAAAAGGTAAATGATAAGATTTTAAATTCTTTCACCACTAGTTGTCCTATCAAAAAATCGTCCTCTAACAGGGATGTTCCATGGTGGAACTCTAAATTGGAACGTCTGCGTAAAACGTCTCGTAGATTGTTTAATAAAGCGAAAAGAACCTCAGATTGGACCCCCTATAGGAGTGCACTTACTGAGTACAATAGAGAAATAAGAAAATCCAAACGAAGATCCTGGGTTCTGACGTGTGAAAACATAAGCAATAGTCCGGAAGTCGCAAGACTTCAGAGGGCTCTTGCAAAGGATCACACGATTGAACTTGGGCATCTGAAAAATGAGGATGGAGTTTTTACAAAAACTCCTAGTGAAACGTTAAAGTTGATTATGGAAACACATTTTCCTGGATCAGTTTTGTGTGTAGATCCAATCAGAGATGGATCACTTGAAGATGGAAGAAGTTCTACAATGACATCTCAAATGTATGTTAGAACAAAAATCGCCGCAAATGACTTGGCTGATAAAATCTTTAAAAAAGCCAGGGTAGAAAATGCGTTGAGATCTTTTCAGCCTTACAAATCTGCAGGAATGGACGGGATATTTCCAGCATTACTTCAAAACGGCGAAGCAGTGTTGATCTCGCCATTAATTGAGATTTTTAAGGCAAGTTTAAGACTCAACCATATTCCAACTTCATGGACACAAGTAAAAGTTATCTTCATACCTAAAGTAGGAAAGCGAGACAAGGCGCATCCTAAATCATACAGACCCATTAGTCTTTCATCAGTCCTATTAAAGACTATGGAAAAAGTGTTGAATGATTATATCAATTCAAATTACATGAACAAGCATCCACTATCTGAGTTCCAGTTTGCTTACCAGTCTGGTAAGTCAACAGTTACGGCACTGCATAGTGTGGTTTCAAAGGTAGAAAAAGCTCTATCGGTAAAAGAAATAGCACTTTGCTCTTTCTTAGATATTGAAGGAGCTTTCGACAACGCTTCCTATTCGTCTATGGCTCGTGCCATGAAGAAAAGGAACTTTGACATGAACATAATTAACTGGGTTCATACCATGCTCGCAAAAAGAGAAATCACTTCAGAGCTGGGAAGTACGTCTATTACAGTACGGGCAACGAAAGGTTGTCCCCAAGGAGGAGTCCTCTCACCACTAATGTGGTCCTTAGTTGTAGACGATCTTCTAAGAAGCTTAGAGGAAAAAGGTTTCGAGGTTGTAGGTTTTGCAGACGATATAGTCATTATAGTGAGGGGAAAATTTGACAACATCATTTCAGAAAGAATGCAATGGGCCCTAAAATTTACCCAGTCTTGGTGTATCAAGGAGGGCCTTAGCATAAATCCATCAAAAGTAGTAATTGTACCTTTCACTAGGAAAAGGAAGTTTAGTCTAAAAGCGTTTCAGCTAGGAGGATTAAAGATTCATCTTAGTGAACAGGTTAAATACTTAGGAGTGATACTGGATGCCAAACTGAACTGGAATGCTCATCTTGAGTGTGTGATCGGTAAGGCAACCAGTGCTTTCTGGATATGCTCAAAAACATTTGGCAGAAAATGGGGTCTAAGACCAAAAATGATAATGTGGATTTATACATCCATAATACGTCCAAAAGTAACGTATGCTTCTCTTGTGTGGTGGCCAAAAACAAAAGAGGCTACTGCACAGAAAAAGCTTACAAAACTTCAACGGCTAGTATCCATTGCTATAACGGGAGCGATGCGCAGCACTCCATCAAATGCGTTGAATGCAATTCTAAATCTGCTGCCTTTGCACGAATACGTGCAACTAGAAGCGGAAAAGAGTATGCTTAGACTTAAACGGCTGAAAACTTTCCTGTCTGGTGACTTAGTCGGTCACCTGAGCATTTTACAAAGCTTTCAAAATGGGCCAGTGATGTACATGAATGGAGACTGGATGAAACCTGTGGAAAACCATGACATCCCTTACAACATATGTGAAACGTCACGTATAGATTGGGAAGTCGGAGGTCCCACTGTTCGTCATGGCTCCATAAAATTCTTCACAGATGGCTCAAAAATTGGAACAAAAACGGGAGCAGGAATCTTCGGCCCTGGGGTAGAAATCTCAGTGGCGATGGGAAACTATCCAACGGTTTTCCAAGCGGAGATCTTTGCTATAATAAAATGTGTTAACGTTTGTCTGAAGAGGAAATATAGACTTGCAAATATTTGTATTTTTACAGACAGCCAAGCGGCACTCAAAGCGTTAAGTAATTATAAATGCACATCCAAACTTGTCTGGGAATGCATTCTTTCATTGCGAAAGGTGTGCCAAGAGAACTCGGTAAATTTATTCTGGGTTCCGGGACACTGTGGCATTGAAGGCAATGAAAGGGCAGACGAGCTTGCTAAACAAGGTTCAAATGCACAGTTTATTGGCCCAGAACCATTCTGCGGTATATCATACTGTGCCATAAAAATGGAATTAAAATCTTGGGAAGTGCAAAGGGTGATGACCAATTGGTTGGTCACCACAAAGTGTGTTCAAGCGAAAAGGTTTATAATTCCAAATGTTACAATCAGTAAAAAGCTTCTGGAGCTCAATAAGAGAGTTCTTTGTACCTATACTGGCCTAGTAACCGGACATTGCCCGAGTAGATATCATTTGAAAAACATTGGCCAGGTTCAGAATGATATCTGTCGTTTCTGTAACATGGAACGTGAAACCTCGGAACATCTGCTTTGCAGTTGTGATGCTTTGTACAAGAGCAGACTTAAATTTCTGTACAGTGGCTATATGCAACCTAAAGAAATTTGGACTGCAAATCCTGGAAAGGTGGTGGGTTTTATAAACTCAATTTTGCCAGACTGGGAGACGCGTCTTGGGCTGGTCACTTGACAAATGGTGATCTAGCTTTAAGATGCGAATTAGAATAGTAAACAGGGGTATACCACAAAAGTTCAACTCAGTGGACGCAGTGGTTCTACGCCCCAACAAAAAAAAAAAAAAAAAACAAAACCCCACAAACCCACCCCACCCCCCCCCCCCCCCCCCCCCCCCCCCCCCACAGACGAGCATTTTTCCCCCCCCCCCCCACGCCACCCCCCCCCCCCCCCCCCCCCCGGAAGAAAAAAATAAAAACCCCACCCCCCCCTGTGTTTCCCCCCCCGCGCGCCCCCCCCCCCCCTCCCTTCGCTTTTTCTTCTACGCGCCCCCCCCCCCCCCCGCCCCCCTCCCCCCCCCCCCCCCTTTTTCTCCCTTTTTTTAAAACCCCAACCCCCCCCCCCCCCCACACCCCCCCTCCCCCCCCCCCTTTCTCCCCCCTTTTTTCCCGGGAAATTTTTCCCGCCTCCTACTCCGCCATGATTCGACAAACGGTGGTTTTCGAAACGCCGACTATTTTGCACGTTTCGGCAATCGAAGCTCCTGCCTCTCGCGCACCAACGATCCGGCCACGTTGAAACTCGGTAAGAATCGTAGCCATCGTGAACTGTGTTATTTCGAAAACTCGCGTAATAAATGAGCAAAAAAATTGACAGTTCAGGTAGCTTGTTTACATGTTTTGTTATTTCGAAAACTCGCGTAAAATATGAGCAAAAAAATACGTGTTAAAAGAATTTGGTGTAGAACATTGCATCATGACGTCATTTGACAGTTCAGGTAGCTTGTTTACATGCTTTGGAGTAAAATCTTAATTGGCACCTACTACAGGTTCCCCCGGGGTCGTTCCAGTGGTCCAGGGAATGGTCAATGTAGCCAATAGCCTTCTCAAGTGTATAGCAATATGTCAAAAGGGCATATAAGCTTTTGTAAACAAACATTTGTCAGCCTTTTTTCTCGCCAACCAAAAGCCGCCCAGGCAGAACAAGATTATTAACAGATAGGGGGATGTTTACCCTCCACAATGACGTTCTTTTTTGCATGAGCAGTTTTTGGTTGGCGAGAAAAAAGGCTGAGTAAAAAGTTTGTTTACAAAAGCTTATATGCCCCCTCTACAGCTCCATCTCAAGGCGGATTGAAGCCGTTCTTGATGCGAACGGAGGACCCACTCGCTACTAATAAAACCCACTCTTCCCTATACTTCATCAAATTATTTCTTGCATATCCGAACCAAAGCTAAATAAATTGATCCTTGAAGCTACCAGGAAGCTGGTTCAGGCTAGCTAGTGAATCTTATAGTTCACATTTTGGAGTAAAATCGTTATTGGCCCCTGATACAGGTTCTCCCGAGGGCCGTTCCAGCGATTCAGGGAATGGCTAATGTAGCCAATGGCCTTCCCAAGTCCATCGAAACCATGTTTACGAAAAATCATGAAGATAGAGCTGCTGCACGGCATGCTTTCGAGTAAAATCGTAATTGGCCCCTACTACAGGTTCCCCCGGGGTCGTTCCGGTGGTTCCGGGAGGGGCGAATATTGCCAAAGATCCACTTTTCGTTTATAATAACTTTATTATAAATAAATTTATAATTGTGGTAAAAAACAAGAAAAAAAGCTGTGACATAGCATGTTTTGAGTAAAATAAAGAACTGACCGCATCCAGGACCCTTCATCAGAACCTGTTTTACGGAAATGGCCATATCTCGGTCAACTTAAGGCCGATTCCTGTGATCGACCTTTCATTCGCTTGGGAAATGTTTCGTTTTTTCGTGTGTTTACTGAAAAAAAAAATGTTTGACAACGTCATCTTGTACGAAAATTCATCGCAAAGTCAACATGTAAAATAGCCCCTCCGGAAACCCGTATCTGTATCTGTGTAGCAACAGGAGAAATGTTTTGATGCAGAACTCTCGATGATACCATGAAGAAGGCTCATTAGGCTCATCTCATCATTAGGCGCTGTGATCTGAACGATTCAGTTCTGACTACTGCATCAAGCGTTGACCCCAAGAAGCTGCACACTTTGAAGGAGTTATTAAACAATATCCGAACTTTTTTTGAAAGCAGTGAGGAACAGGCCATCGAACATGAGTTTAGTGAGCTGAGGATGGCAATCATCTGCAAAGACATCGAGATGGAAGAATCAGATGATTTGGAAACTTGGGAACTTGGAAAACTGGCTTTTCCCTTGCTGAGAAAGTTCATTGCGGACTTTCTACTAATTCCGCATTCTTCGGCAGCGGTGAGGCGAGTTTTCTCGCAATACAATCTTAATAATTTTTTTACGTCGTTTTTTGAAATAGCGCGGTTTTAAATGTCGTTTTTTGAAATAACGACGGTTTTTTACGTCATTGTTTTGAAATAAGGCGGTTTTTTACGAGGACCGCGTAAAAAACCGCGTTAAGAAAAACTTCAGTGTATACTGATCCGTTTTTCTACTAAACATACTCTAAGCTTTAGTGTGATGTAGGGAACCCTATAATTGCAGTTTAGCCACTTAAACCTGTTTGTATCGGTTAATAAAAAGAAATGTTTGGATGAGTATACATCCGTTTTGTTTTGCATTCAACTCAATAACAATTATAAAAACCATCACCGACGCGGCGCTCTGGAACCGCGGGATGTTTATGTGAGATGGGGGGATGCTGGCTAACGTCGGCGCCCACAGCTGATCCTTTTGGACATTGTGCGGCTGTTGCAAGACAAAGAGTTTCTCATCAGAAAACACGAACTCCTGCCGCGAAAGTATCAGTTTGGTTCTGTCCAGCCCCTTCTTCGTTGTAGCTTCCGTAACTCCGTGAGCCTTGCGTTGCTTGTACGGCTTGTACCCCAGGTCCTTCGTCATGATGGTCATCCAGTCAGCAGCGGTCTTCCGGATCGAGCGGTTCGTGTTTCGACAAACCCGCCCCTCAACACCTTGATGGCTGCTGGCGTCCTCGCCGAACGCGGCCGCCCGGATCTCGCACGGTCCTTGGCTGATCCCGTCTCCCGGTACCGACGGATGATGGTAAAGATGAAATTCCGCTTCACCCCGTGGGATTTCAACCGTCGGAATATGTCGCCGGGTCACTCTCCTCTCGTATACAACTTTACTACGATGGCGCGGTGGGAAATTGGAACTCCTTCATCGTGCGCGGTAAACAAACAACAAATGGCAGCAAGTCGACACCGCGTGCGTCGGTTAGGCTAGACAGGAAAAAATCTTGTAGTAAAAACTACCATTTTACCCAACTTTGCCTATTTGCAAAACTACCAAGAAATTTCAGTCAAATTTACTACGTTTATGGTACAACCTTCATTCAGCATTTGTGGTATACTTGACAGACCTCACATTGATATCAACCGCACCATGGTTGATCTAATCGCAGGCATGGTAAAATCAAACGAATTTATTGTCAGGTGAAAATCGTTGGTGTTTGTGCATAATTTAACCCTCAAAATGGTAGTTTCTACTGCGATTTTTTACGCGTACATATGAGGCTAAAGCTGACACCAATACCAATACACAAAATACACACGGTGCGCACCTACACAACGATGAAAAGTTGTATTCGAACTTATTGAACACCCTGTTGATCTGTAAACTTTAGGCATGGCGTTTGAGATGGGACGAATCGTTCTCACATACAAATGGAGAATCACTTCACACGAGGCGAAAACTGTCACATCGAATTAAAGAGCGTGTCATCTCACCTCACACTCCACATACAATAAGGTTGCTTTTCTTCATAAACCATGATTTTCTTCGCCCATTGATCCTGCCGAATCGGCTTATATTATATCACATAAATATTGTTCTGCCCCTTCTTTCTAGCATACAATTTACTATTTATCAGAGTAGGCTGGCCCAAAAGGTTTCCACCATGTTTCCTAACGCACGCCATTTTTTAAATAAATTCAATAAATTGTTACCCACTGCTTCTGTCTGCCAAACGCCGAGACGATATATTTCTCAGAGAAAACGAAACCAAAACCGTACCCAAGATGGAAAGCTTTACGACCGACTAGTTTATGTCCAAAACTAATAACGATTTTTTTTGTTCAACCAAGATGAAGGCAAGTGCAAAACAGTATCCTGAGAGGTGATAAAGAACGCACTAACTGACTGTCACGAGCCAGATTCCATCTCCGACGGAACCGAATGAAAAGCAAATTTTCTATTAAATAAATTCAAGCTCGCAACCTTCACGATATAGTCGATGATGGGTCATGCGATGTAGGTTTTGTGAAATATTCACTGCACACTTGGGAATAACAAATTTTTCTCGTGGCGAAATCGAGATCAAGGAAATTAAGATAAGTCAAATGTCAACTAAAATTAAATGTTCAAAGACAGAATAGCTGAAATAAATAACGGCTTGATGATGATCTTCTTAATTTAATGAATAATGAATTTTGTATTTTATAAGTTACCTGACAGAAAGTTTTGTTTAATGCATAACAATACTTCATTTTTGGCAAATAATAAGGTTTTTGGTGAATAATGCAAACATAAGAAGTGTTTTTTTTTGGAGCTTATTTTTCATTTCAATTCATTTAAAAGTAATTTATAAAGCCTGTCCACGTTAAATTTCGGACACCAAATTAATAGCCGCAAAAAAATTTACTCATAATTCAACAAAACCGATTGTTTGTTTCACAATAAAAGAGTTATATCTACATTAGATACAGTTGTTTAACCTTCTAATGTCCAGATCTTTAATTTGCTTGAAAAAACTAGATTACATTAGTTTTGTGATAAGAAATCTGGAAACGTGAAATTAATCTGGCAGAACATTGTTTACACATAAACCATGTGTGTGTATGATAGGTAAGCACTTTTTGAAGAGATGCTAGTGTGAGAAGTATCATACCTATAAAAAACATTTGATAATTTTAGAGACATTTTTTTGAAGGCCGTCTAAAGGTGGGGTTGGGAAGTAGAGGGTTAAGATGTTAATTCTTCTTTCTGTAAAATGCTCGAACTTTCTGTGGTACACCCGCCATCAGGTTCCGTACGGTATTCTCAGATACGCCCGGCGTGACGATTCTCGATCTTCTCTTGAAATCATCGATACCATTTGCTTTCATCTTAGTTTCGAAGAGTTTCTGCTTAACTAGAGCCCAGTACATCTCTATTGGGCGAAGTTCTGGACAGTTTGGCGGATTGGCTGTTTTTGGCACGTATTTGACCTCTTGTACCTTATACCATTCCAGAACGGATCTCGCATAGTGACAAGAGGCCGAATCAGGCCAAAACAGAGCTGAAGAGTCGTGGCTTCTGACAAACGGTAGCAACGGCTTTTGTAGACATTCTTTCTCGTACTCATCCTTGTTGATAGTGCCGGTAGAGAAGAAACTTTTAGATTTTCGTCCACCACTACGTATGGCCTGCCAAATGAAAAATACTTCTCCGGGAATTTGGAAACCTTCTTTGTCCGGGAACGGCAGTCCTTTGCATTGCGGTTTAAAAAGCCAAACCCGATAGCTGTTTTAGGTCTTTGAGTACGTTTGTTTTGTCGTCCATTATTATACAAGAAAATGTTTGCAAAAAATGGTGTAAAGCTCCTTAATGTTTGCATTTAAAAAACATGAACTTTTTTCGGATAGTGATAAAAAAAAAAGGAGCTAAGACAGATTATTGCTCTTAATTGCTTTTAAATAAATAAATTATTTAAGTTTAATTGCAAACAAATTCTACGCCCTTGCGAGCGGCCTTCCGGCAGTTAACCGGAACATTCGTCATGGCGGACGAAAACATGCGTGTAGGCATGTTTTTGAGCTATTTCTTCGTTTTATTTATCAATTCCTTCTCAGTTTTCGCGACAAAATTGTTGGAGTAGATCTTACGCTTCAGGTTGGCCCAGAAATTCTCGATGGGACGCAGCTGGGAGACGTTGGGTGGATTCGCCGACTTGGGTACCACATCGATATTCAGCCGCTCCATCTCCTCAAACGATCGCTTTGAGTAGTGAGCCGACGCCAGATCCGGCCAAAATACCGCATCTTCGCCCTTATGTTATTTCTTGATGGACGACGCAACTTCCGGCAGGCATTTCGTACTATAAATTTCCCCGTTCACAGCCAGTCCAGAGCGAAAGAAGAGTGGCTTTGACATTCCCTTCTCGCTGATTGTCAGCCACAGCAGCACCTTCTGGGGGAACTTAGTTTGTGAAATGAATTTCACCTCGGAGCGCACTTTCTTCGTGGGGGAAGTCAAATACGAAGTGCCCTGCCAGTCGTTGCCATCCAGGGTGAGATAGGTCTCGTCGCCCATCACTGGTGATCACCGCCACGTCGTGATTCGCCGGGAAAATCGAGTTGACCATCTTATTCAGCCGCTGCCGCTGCGTCATTGCCTGCAGCTCCAAAATCAGTGGACGCGACTTCCGCTTCCTGACATGTAAGTTCATGTTCGCCAGGTACTCTTTCACTGTTATGCCGGTTGAACCGACCTTCCGGCCAAGCGCACGCAGCGATGTAGCCACTTTTCCCTCAGTCTTCCTCTTCAGCATGCTTTGGAGCTTCTTGTCACTCAGAGTCGTCGGCCGTCCGGAACCGGGCTTTCTTTCGATGCTCTTATTATTGTGTAATAGTGCCAAGATGTTGTAGATGCCGGAACGGGCGTATCCAGCGTCCACAAAGTGCCGCAAGTTGTCCGATTTCGACGCGGCGGGGTGCCGTTCTTTGAACGCGCACACTTCTGAACGGAGTTGCTTCACTGTTTTTGCCATCACGGTTACAGTTCGACTGATAGAGCTGTCAAATTTTGTCTGTTGACTCATGGGTTACTATGATTGACGCTGCATGGGTAAATTTTGTCAGTGCGGGTGAAGGTAAACCCATGAAAAATCGGCAATTTTTGTCCACTTTTTTAAATGCAAACGTTAGCACGACATTATGCTAGGAAATTATGCTTGTGATCATCCTTTTTCACTTTGTTTACCTTCAGTCCTTGCCTCTGCTTCACTTTTTATACGTATGATGTTGACTTCCCAGCTTCGCTTGCCACATTTTGCACAGAAAGATTGGGATTTTCGCAATCATAGCATACTTTTCGATCTGTTCCACTTCCAACCTTCTGATTTACAGTCAAGCGCTTGCCAAATGATTTGCAAACACAAAACACGATACTTTTCAGTAGTTTTTGCCTCTTGGCAAGATCGCGTACTGATAAATTCGGATTTTGCTGCCGTTAGTAGCGTTTGCGAACTTCCACTTGATTCGACGCCATTTTACTGATTGTTATCCTTGTAAACATCTTGTACCACGAAATAAAGTGAAGAGTTTCAGCTGTCAAATATGTGAAACGATTCAGCGATCGGTGAAATAATTCGAAATCTACACTGAAAATGTCTGAAATTTAACGTGGACAGGCCTTAAGGAGTGTATCGAATATAAGCTATCCACATACATTTGCGTTGTACGCATGTATTTGTGATGGTTTTTATGCTCTGAACACTGCATGCTGTGCGTTTGACTGTCAGCCTTCTTTTGTTTACTTGTTTGTGCGGTTCAAATTCTGCGTTTTCAAAAGGTTGCGTATTGAAAAGGAAGTAAAAATTAAGGTTCTGGACACATGGCTAAGTGAGAAGGGTATTACTATGCGAAAATTGGCGAAGCGGTTTGGAATTCATCATGCGAGTGTTAAAACCATCATTAATAAGTTTGGGGAACACTTTTCTTTGGATGAGCTACCAGGAAGAGGCAGAAAACCCGGTTCTTCCAACACGAAACTGGAGCAGAAAGTGGTATCTCTAATCATGAAGAACAAATCAATGTCAATACGCGATTTGGCCAAAAAAGCAGGAACGAGTGTCGGAATGATCCAGCGTATCAAGAGGCGAAACCACCTGAAGACCTACAAGAAGCAGAAAATCTCGAAACAAAGTGCAGAACAGAAGAAGCGAGCAGCAACAAGGGCCCGGAAATTGTATTCGCGTCTTTTGCAGCGTCCGGATGCATGCGTTTTGATGGACGATGAGACCTATGTAAAGGAGGACTCAAAAACCCTTCCAGGTCCACAATACTTTACTGCCGTCATTGGAGAGGATGTGAGCGATGCGGACAGGTCGATTCAAGTGGAGAAATTCGGTCGAAAGGTACTGGTATGGCAAGCAATATGTTCCTGTGGTTTGAAGTCATCCATTTTTTACACTACCGGAACTATAAATGCGGAAATCTATCGATCTGAGTGTCTCCAGTAGAGATTGTTGCCTTTATATAAGAAGCATAGTACACCTCCACTGTTTTGGCCGGATTTAGCGTCGGCTCACTATGCCAAAACCACTCTCAATTGGCTTGCGGAAAAGGGTATAGATTTCGTTGAGAAAAATATCAATCCACCAAATTGCCCTCAGCTTCAACCCATCGAACGTTACTGGGCAATCGTGAAGAGGGTCTTCAAGAAGACTGGTAAGGAAGCTGGGAACATGCAGGAGTTCAAAAAAAGTTGGGCTCAAGCGTCCAAAAAAAGCGATGCAACACTTGTCCGGAACTTGATGAAGAGCATTCTATCCAAAGTTCGAAAATTCGTGAAGGAATAACTTAAATTTCATCCGGTCTTCATTATGTTCAAGTTTAACCTCGTACAATAAAGGATCAATTTTTTGTATGAATAAAATATCGGTTTTCAACATAATTTGAAAGAAAGTTTGTGGATAGCTTATTTTCGATACACTCCTTAACAGGTTAAAATTGATTCATTAGTTCAACAATCAGCATAAGTTTGTGTTGAGCTTATGTTAGAGATCATGACAGATCTGTTTTTGCGACAAAAGGACGGAGTGCGTGAAGTTAGAATATAATTTTGATTACTAGCGTGGTTATCTTGCTGTGTGACCAGAAATTGTTGTGTTTCGTGATTTTTTCAAGAAGGCTTGACGATTAAAGGTCTTGTCATTATCCAATGACTGACACGAAAACTGCCTACCCGCAATCAATTATGTGCAGCAGACAGAACGCATAGTAAATAAATTGAAATATCAGGTTAAGGTTTTGCATTTGGTAAGGAACGACTTAATCAGGGGTCACTTTTTTAATCAGTTTTTACGAAATAGGTCTAAAACTCCTACATTTTCCTCATTATTTCACATATAATGATACAAAATAATTGGATGCATAAATCATGACTGATTTCCAATTAATTACTGTCGTTTAGAAGATTTACAATACATCGTCTAGAAAACCATCAGTTGTCTATCTGCTGAAGAAGTTCGCTTAAATTTTGTCTATGCGTATTTTGCATTTGATTGCGTGTACCAGAGAGAATGTCTTCATCAGCTCTTCTCTCTCTCTCTCTCTCTCTCTCTCTCTCTCTCTCTCTCTCTCCCACACACACACACACACACACACACACACACACACACACACACACCACACACACACAGGTGTGAATGTAGTTCGCCTCCCCGCGGTGCACCTTGGAAACGTTAAGCTCCCCTTAACGGCTAAACGAACTACGGAGGGAGCGTCATACGACGCATTGGGGTGGATGCCAGTAAAACCCCAATTATGGCAACTGGCTGCGAAAAGATTCACGAGTGGTACCGTTGTATTCGGGCTGGCGCCTGTGTCGTCTCCCTCAGTACTGCCGGGTGACACCGAGTAGGAAATGGCGAGGTTCCCGCGGCACAGGTCGTCTCCGTCCCATTTAAACCCTGGCAGGCCTCCAGTACGTTCCATTCTCCACCGCCCGACCTCGCCAGTCGGGCGGGAGTAGGCTCAGATGACCTATACCTGTCTTGCGCTGATCCGGCTCTGAACACGGTTCCCCATGAAGGGCCGTGTCAACCCTCGCATGGCCTCCCTGCTTGCATAGATAACCATAAGATCACAATAGCGACTACTCCACGTGGACTTGGATAGCGGCTGGAGGGGGACCCAACAACATGGAGGAAACAAAAAAGACACAAGAGAGAGCGAATCCGTTCGCTAAAGGCGGCCTAGTGAGGTCCCCACCGCGTAAAACGGTGGGATCGGGCGTGAGCGACACCTGCGGTAGTGCTACGGCATCGGAGGCAGGTGGCACCAAGCTAGGCGTGGCCATGGATGGGCCAGGACTCATCCGGGCCATGGATAGGATGCGGGAAACCCTTCCTAAGGTGATGGAGGTCTCGGAGCAGTTGGATGCGATCATCGACTTTACGTCGTCGCGCAACAACATTGCGAAAGACCTAAAGTTGAGCCTTCTTAGGCTACGCATGACAGTGCAGGCTGCATGGAAGGAGAGGGAAGAGCTGGAGGCCAAACTGCTAGCCGAGCAAAGTGCCAAAGAGTTGGCACGGCCCGCCCCCCCCCCCCCCCCCCCCCCCCCCCCCCCCCCGCCCCCCCCCCCCCGCCCCCCCGGCCCCCCGGAACCCCCTTTTTGCTACCAAAGACAGGGAAGCCACCAGGAAATCCATCGGCATATAGACCAATATGTCTGTTGGATACAGCGGGTAAGGTGCTCGAGAGGGTAATCCTCAACAGACTGACAACATACACGGAGGGTATACGCGGTCTGTCAAGTAATCAGTTTGGCTTCCGTAAAGGGAAGTCGACGGTGGATGCCATCCTGTCCGTCACCAAGACGGCTGAGGTGGCAATCCAGCGCAAGAGGCGAGGAGTACGATACTGTGCGGTGGTCACCCTTGACGTGAGGAATGCGTTCAATAGCGCCAGTTGGGCGGCTATCGCCGACTCGCTCCAACGCCTTCAGGTTCCTGGGTACCTGTACAAGATTCTCGGAAGCTACTTCCAGAATCGCGTACTGGTATATAATACAGAGGCAGGCCAGAAACGTGTGCAGATCACCGCAGGCGTCCCGCAAGGTTCGATCCTGGGTCCGGTGTTATGGAACACGATGTACGACGAGGTACTGCGGCTTGAGTTCCCGAGCGGGGTAAAGATTGTCGGGTTCGCAGACGACATCACCCTGGAGATATGTGGTGAATCCATCGAGGAGGTCGAGTTAACGGCCTCACACTCCATTGGCATTGTGGAGAGATGGATGAGCTCCAGGCAATTGGAGCTAGCCCACCATAAGACCGAGGTCACGGTGGTGAACAATCGGAAATCGGAGCAACATGCGACGATTAGTGCAGGTAACTGCACAGTAGAATCGAAGAGGTTCTTGAGGTATCTTGGGGTTATGATCGACGACAAGCTGTCCTTTGTCAGTCACGTCGATTACGCTTGCAAGAAAGCCTCTATGGCTATATCGGCATTATCCCGCATGATGTCGAATAGCTCGGCGGTGCAAGGGAGTAAGCGTAAACTCCTGGCCAGTGTCGCCCTGTCCATACTTAGGTACGGCGGGCCGGCATGGATCACCGCCTTGAGTACCAAGAGCTACGCAAATAAGCTCGAGAGTACACACAGGCTTATGTGCCTAAGAGTGGTGAGTGCATACCGAACGGTATCACGCGACGCGGTCTGCGTCCTAGCGGGGATGATGCCAATAGGCATCGTCATAAAAGAGGACGTAGAGTGCTTCGAGCAACGTGGAACAAGAGGTATCCGAAAGACCACTAGAGCCGCATCCATGGTTAAGTGGCAGAGGGAATGGAACAACTCCACCAAAGGTCGGTGGACCCACCGACTAATCCCGGAATTAACCGGGTGGGTCGGTAGGCGACACGGTGAAGTGAACTTCCACTTAACGCAGATATTGTCTGGCCACGGCTGTTTTAGACAATACCTGCACAAATATGGGCATGCACAGTCCTCCGCATGCAGTGAGTGCGCGGGAGTCGAAGAAACTGCAGAACATGTGTTTTTCGCATGTCCTCGCTTCGACGGCGCGAGATCCGGCATGATGGCCGTATGCGGTCGCAACACGACTCCGGATAACTTGGTCCAGAGGATGTGTCAAGACCGGGACGTCTGGGACGCCCAGATCGTCCTTGATCTCCAACAAAAATGGCGAAACGACCAAAGGCAGGTCGCAGGGACCACCTAACTACTAAAGCCCTAAGTAGTTAGACATAGTGGGTGCTTAACAAGCACAATAGCCCCCTCCCCGAAGTAATACCGAAAGGTGGTTCCGGGGAGGGACCAGGGCTAAAGGCACGGGTGGGTTTTTAGTGGGTCGAGGAGTTAAGCACCCTCATCCCCACACCCTGAGTTCTTCAGGTGTCTGGTTGCAGATTTTCCATCCCGTTTAAAAAAAAAAAACACACACACACACACACACAGCTAGGCTTGTTGCCAGAATATGATGTTGAACATTGAGTTAACATTCATTTCATATCTAGATGATCTAAAATTACTATTAATTTCATTTTTTTTCCAATCATTCGATGTTGATCTATGCTTATGATTATATTATCCATCATCTGGCACTAAGGTGTGTCCCAGTTAGAAATGAAAAATAGACTATTGCGCATATCTCGGATATACATTAACAAAAAAGTCTTCTGTTTTAACTAAAATGTTCGACTTTATGTGAACTTTAGAGGAAAAATACAAAAGAAAATTAATCATCTCGATTTCGAAGAAATTTGCGGACCTCTCCCGGAGTACGTTTCATTAACTGGCGCACATTATTCTCATCCATCGTTTTGGCAATCTTATTCCCCTTGGTTCTCGATTCATTGATGTTTTTGACGACACTGCCATTCACCTTCAGCTTCCTCTTCATAATAGCCCAAAATCTCTCTATAGGTCTGAGCTGGAGACAGTTTGGTGGGTTGAGTTCTTTCGGTATAAACTGAATCCCGTTGGTTTCATACCACTGTAGCACTGTTTTACTGTAATGACAGCTTGCAAGATCTGGCCAAAACATGACAGGTTCATTGTGGGATCTGATGAATGAAAATATTCGCTTTTGGAGACATTCCGTTCTGTACAGCTCTGAATTAAATGTCTTATCAGTGATGAAAACCTTGGTCTTCCTACCGCAGCTACAGATGCCTTGCCAAATCATGTATTTACGTGCAAATTTATCCGCAAACACAAACTTGAATTTGGCAAGAACATCTCCCCGACATAGGATTCATCATCCATGAGGAGACAGCCATTGAATTTTGTCAACACCTGATCATACAGTTTTCTGGCACAGATTCTGGCCACATTGTTCTGTTTTTGATCCCTATTTAGTTGTCTACAGGCACGGTATGACTTGAAGCCTTCCCCGAGACGAATCCGTTGCACGGTACTGCGTGCGGCGCGAAACTTTTTGGCCAAATCTCGGTCTGAGATGTTGGGGTTTGCCTTAATGTTCTTGATGACTTTGTTCCGCAGTTGACGGTTGACAGTACCCGCCCGACGCTTGCTTTGAGGCTTGCGATCCGTCGACAAAGTTTCTCTGTACTTTTTCAAAACACGCCACATGGTATTTCGGGGAAAACCCAGCACTTTAGCAAGTTTTGGCCCAGACCACGAAGAGTTTTCCAAATTATTGCGCACAATTATTTTTCTTTTTTCTTCTTCCATTTTATATTTCTCTGTGTTGGATCAAAGCAACACAGCCTCAGATGTTGGAGCAACCGAGCTACATAGCAACCTAGCTACATAGCAACCTAGCAACCAACTGGGCGGTTGCTTATTTAACCCAATCAACAAGTGAAAAATGTCTAATTACTTACTATGCATCTGAAGTGAATACACCCTTATTAGTTACCATTCGAGTTCTTGTTTCCTTACTTCAATATTGTGTTACCTCGGTTGTGATACGTATCACTCTGAAACGCGTTTGAACTGCACCGCGAAAAAAGAAACATCTGATGTTGTTATTGTTATAGGGAACACATAAGATGTCATAGTTTACAAATCTGAGCACTAGGGTCACTGTAAGAATCAAAAATGTTTGTTTTAATACTAAATGGGCCACACCTTTATCAAATACAATGAAAAAAATTATGTTTAAGAGCTGTCCCCCCAAGCTCTCATGCCGTGCGGTTCTATTTTCTTTTGCTGAAGGAAGTATTTTTGCTACCTATAGCTATAACAAAATCAAACAGCACTTTTCAGTGCTTAACATTACCTGCACATTTTTTATTTTTTACCCTTATTCCTTTTCGATCCTTGTCTGGACCCTACGCGAGGTAATCCGACTTGGATAAAGGGTGATACGGTCAAAATTTGGTCAAGGGAAAACGCGTGTAAATCGGTGAAATCGTTTATTTAAAAAATCAAATTAATTTTCTTTTTCGAGTTCAATTAGTATAAAATTCAGGAAAAATATTCAGTTAGGCTTCCGCTTTTCCAAATCCGAATTGCCGGGCCTTACGCTTGACCCCTGCCATCAGATTTTGTACAGCCACCTTGTCCACCTTCTTCGCCGCAGAAAGCCAGTTTGCCTTGAACTGCTGCTCGTCCTTAGCAGTTTTTTTGGTCTTCTTTAGGTTCCGCTTGACAATAGCCCAGTATTTCTCAATTGGGCTCTGGCGTGTTGGGAGGGTTCTTGTCCTTGGGAACCACCTGCACGTTGTTGGCGGCGTACCACTCCATGGCCTTTTTACCGTAATGGCAAGATGCCAAATCCGGCCAAAACAGTACGGAACAACCGTGTTTCTTCAGGAAAGGCAGCAGACGTTTATTCAAACACTCTTTCACGTAAATTTCTTGGTTGACAGTCCCGGAAGCTATGAAAATGCTGCTTTTCAAGCCACAGGTACAGATGGCTTGCCAAACCAGATATTTCTTTGGGAACTTTGACAGTTTCGTGTGCTTGAAAATATCTGCTACCTTTGCCCTTCCTTTTGCCGTATAAAACTCCTGTCCCGGAAGCTGCTTGTAGTCGGCTTTGACGTAGGTTTCGTCGTCCATTACCACGCAGTCAAACTTCGTCAGCATCGTCGTGTACAGCCTCCGGGATCGCGCTTTGGCCGTCGTATTTTGTTTATCATCACGATTTGGAGTCACTACCTTCTTGTAAGTCGATAGTCCGGCTCATTTTTTGGCTCGATGCACGGTTGTAGACGATACACCCAGCTTATTTGCGGCATCTCGGAGAGATAGGTTAGGGTTTCGCTTGAAACTACCGGCAACTCTCTTTGTCGTCTCAGCGGCTTCCGGTTTTCGATTTCCCCCGATCCAGACTTCCTGGCTGTCGACAAACGTTCCCCAAACACTTTAATTACATTTGTAACGGTTGATTTGGCAACTTTTAGCGATTTTGCCAACTTTGCGTGCGAGTAGCTCGGATTTTCGCGATGCGCGAGCAAAATTTTGATACGCTGCTCTTCTTGCTTGGACGGCATTTTGACAACTGAAGAGTGAATTCCAAAATCGAAATAGGAGCAACATTCTACACACACACACACCTTCAAAATGAGGGGTGTTCAGGTTTTTTAAATGCAAAATTGAAAGAAATACGTCAAGTTGATGTTGACCAAATTTTGACCGTATCGCCCTTTATTTAAAAATTCCTCTTTCCCCTTCCTCTTCTTTCTATAATCTCTTCGGATGAATATAAAAAAAAAAAAAAAAATAAAAATTATTTTGAAAAAAAAGACCCCACACCCAAAACAAAAGGGGAAAACCACAGACACCCCCCCCCACAAAAAAAAATTAAGAAAAAAAATTTAAATTTTAAATACAAAAAAAAAAAAACCACCACCCCGCCAAAAAACTCCGAAGCATTCCCCAACTAATACAGGGAAAGAAAAGGATCCACCCAAAGTGGTAACAACATCTGATTTTCATGGGCTCCGTAAGGAACTCACGAATTTCATAAAAGATTCGAAATTTTCCTTTCAAATTGGTCGCCGGGGTCAATGCCGTGTATTGGCTGAAACCTCGATCGGATTTAAGCTTCTCGTGGAGTATCTTGCTCAAAGAGGCATCAAATTCTTTACACATGACACCAAAACTGAACGTCTGTTCAAGGTGGTCTTAAAAGGTCTAGCCAGTGGTGAATCCCTGGATGCGATCAAACAAGAAATAATTAAATTGCTTGGAGTTACACCAGTTCAAGTGAAAAAATGTAAAAGATATCCCAACCTGGCGATTCTCGCAATGGGATTTCTAACGATCAAATGAACTGAATAACCTCAAGGCATTGGAAAAAGCCAGCCTTATGCTCCCTGTCAGAGTAAAGTGGGAACACTTTAGGAAGACTGGAGGAAATTCTCAACATCTCACCCAGTGCCGTAAATGCCAGGGATGGGGTCACGGGACGAAAAATTGTCACATGGATGCCAAATGCATGCATTGTGGCGATTCCTCTCACGCCAAGGACAACTGTCCTGTGAAGGATCCCAAAAATATTAAATGTGCGAATTGTGGTGGAAACCACAATTCCATTTTTTGGGAATGCAAGACTCGCAAAACGATCTTGAATTCTCGTGCTAAACATCAGGTAGGAACCGCTTCACGTTCCCGACCAGGTAATTATTCCTCGGCTGTTAACAACGGTCATCGAGGAGGAAATCCAACATTCGTACCGGAAGGTACGAACAATGCCCAACCGTCAAATTTTCCACTGCTATCTGCTGTTAACAATGGTCAGCGAAGTACAAATGTACCCGTAAGTACAAACAGAGCACAAGTTTTCAATGCTCAATTCTTACCTGCTGGTAGCAATGTACAGCTAGGTAATGGAGCTTCCTACGCTGCCGTTACAGCTGGTAGAAACCAAAATTCTACCAGAAATGTTGAAGATTTTGACTTAGGTAGCATAACCGCTCCAAAAATTGATTTTTTACAGAAATCATTAATCGATATGATAAATGGAATGTTAAATACAAACTCAATTTTTGATGCAATTCAAACTGGTATAAAATTTGCAAACAATATTGTCATGACCCTGAAATTCAGCAATGGGTATTAAGACACTGAATATTTTAAATTAGAATACTCGATCTCTTAAAAATAATGAAGACGAGCTGTTTAACTTTGTACGAGTTCATAACGTGCATATTACCGTTGTAACTGAAACTTTTCTTAAACCAGGTGATAAAATAAAAAGGGATCCTAATTATTTCGTACACCGCAATGATCGTCTTGAAAGTCCAGGTGGTGGCGTTGCCATAATTGTTCATAGGCGTATCAAACATCAAATTCTTTCTTCATTTGATACCAAAGTTTTTGAAACTTTGGGGGTTTCTGTTGAAACAAAATTTGGTCAACTTACACTATTAGCTGCCTATTTACCATTCCAATGCGTAGGTCAGCAAAAGAATCTTCTTAAGGGTGACCTACAGAAGCTTACCCGTAATAGGTCAAAATTCTTCATTATTGGTGATTTTAATGCAAAACACCGATCGTGGAATAATGCTCAAAGTAATTCCAATGGTAATATACTATTTGATAATTGTTCTGCGGGTTATTACACTATCCAATATCCCAACAGCCCAACTTGCTTTTCTTCTGCCAGAAATCCCTCAACTATTGATTTGGTCTTAACTGATTCATGTCAACTTTGTGGCCAATTGGTTACCCGTGCTGACTTCGGTTCGGATCACCTTCCAGTAACTTTTGAAATATCTCAAGAAATAATTTCTAATCCCAACAGTTCTACTTTCAATTATCATAGAGCTGATTGGAACCAATATCAAACATTCATGGAATATAACTTTGATCCTAATATTCCTTTGGAAACTAAAAATGATATCGATAATGCTCTTGACTCTCTGACTACTTCCATAGTTGAAGCAAGAGCTGTCTCAGTTCCAAAATGCGAGGTAAAGTTCAATACAATTATAATAGACGACGATCTTCAGCTATTGATCCGTCTGAAAAATGTCCGTAGAAGACAATATCAAAGAACACGCGATCCCGCCATGAAAGTTATCTGGCGAGATTTGCAAAAACAAATTAAAAAACGCTTCTCTGCCCTGAGGAACAAACAATTCGAAAATAATGTGTCAAAATTAGAGCCGACTTCCAAACCTTTTTGGAAACTCTCCAAAATTTTAAAGAAACCTCAAAAGCCTATTCCAGCGCTCAAAGAAGGTGATAAAATATTGCTAACAAATATGGAAAAAGCTCAAAAACTTGCTGAGCAGTTTGAGAGTTCCCATAATTTCAGCTTGGGTCTTACTAGTCCTATTGAGAATCAGGTTGCTCTTGATTATCTAAATATTTCCTCATGGGAAAATATTTTTGATGAATCCTGAGGTACTGATTTGGATGAAGTAAAAACTGTAACTAAAACTACAAGGTACAGCCCAATGGGGTTATGCGCAAAGGTGACGTAGGACTACGCAGCAATCTTATTCCAAATTGATTTAAGTCAGTCGGGAAGCTACGTTTTCAATCCGCTCGGAAATGTCATTGACGAAGCTGTTCATAATGTTTATCGCTTTGGAGGAAACGACAGTATCGGTTTAAAATGCTCCAGCACCCGGTAGATGTGGTGCTATATGTTTTTTTTTTCCGAACTTTGCTACTGTTTGCCTTCCGAGATGGTGGCGCGAGAATGCACCATAAGAGCACATCCTGTTGATATGATCGGCCACCTGGAGATCATTATCCTTATTGCGTTGTAGATGGTTGTGGTCTGTTTTGGAATTCAAAGTCTATTATTGCCGATAGACGTCTAGGTCGAAAAAGTGTTACGTTCGATCAGCTTTAGGAAGTAAATAGGGTATGTGTCCCTTGACACAGCCTTATATGTAGCGATCGATTGCATTTTTAATCATAACTTTATGATTTCGAAGATGATACAAATAATCTCGTCAGCTTAACCAGTGATGTAATGGTGTTTAAAAAGTTGAAAAAATCGAAAATTACGAGGAAGTGAACCATTATAAATTGA
Organism: Aedes koreicus; assembly: GCA_024533555.2. Classification (NCBI taxonomy): domain Eukaryota; kingdom Metazoa; phylum Arthropoda; class Insecta; order Diptera; family Culicidae; genus Aedes; species Aedes koreicus. The sequence continues at coordinate 214,215 of JAHHFK020000901.1, read as the reverse complement.
AAACATTGTCTCAATTGCTTCAGAAGAAATCAGTCATCTTATTAAGAACATGAATTTGTTGAATATCACTGAATTGAAGCCATATGTGGTACATAGGCCGAATGAAGGGCCTAGGCTAACATTACATCCCGTTACCCTATGTGAGAAAATTCTATTGTTAACTCTTTAGATAGCATTTGGTGGTTCTTAAAAGGGCCAAGAAAATTTTATTGTACACTCTTTAGAAAGCATTTGGTGGCTCTTAATGATGATACGGCCCAGGTTGTAGTTCGCGATGGCCACTATCTCTAACGCGTAGAAGATAGTTATGGATCTGTTGGTTCATTGGTTGTTCAACGCGCTTTGCCATTTACTCCGGGACGCGGCGTTTAAAGCAATGCCATGTTCAGCCAGGGCGCGATAATGGAAATTTCAAACAGCACAAAAGAAAAATTCAAACACACTCTTTAATTGACAAATTTGATATGGTCGTCCTGAAAAAGGCGGATTTAGTTGACGGGGGAGAAACATGGTTCACTATTTAACTAAGGCTTTCTTCTTGGTATTCTTGATTCAGTTCCTCGTTGTTGCGGGTGGCCATCTGCAGGTGACTTGGGATAACTCTTCGATGTCACGGGCGGCATTTCCCGCCAATTCGTAGGCTTCAGCAGCCATGTTGCTCGCAGCGAGGTTGACGGGAGCAACGGCAACAACAGCCAACGGCACCAACGCCTCTCTGGGCAACGACTGCTCGCCGCCGCCAAGTGCGATCCTAAGACCACTGCACAGCTTAACGACTGTCGTAAGACTGAATCAAGATGCTCTGCTAAGAGCTATTAGGTAAAGGCGTCGGATGCTAGTGCACGAAAGAAGGCGGTACCAACGAAGGCAATGTGATACAAATCGCATCAAAGGGTATGAACTTCAATTATTGCGCCACAATAATTAGTTTTAATTATTACACGCTAGGCGGATGATTTTCTTAACCGAAAAATTTCTAATTTGCTTGCCACCGCCAGCAACTAATCCGCTATGTACAACTAGGAACTACAACGAACTCAACCACATGGTCGGTCTGAAGTGTCGCAGTTCGGTTCGAATTATCCGCTCTAAAATTTCGTTCATTGGTTGTTCGACGTTATTTGTCATTTCCTCCGGACGCGGCGTTTATTGAATGCAATGTTCAGCCGGGGCGCGGTAATTGAAATTAATTTCAAACAGCACAAGAGAAAATTTTAACCAAACAAACTCTCTAGTTCGCAAACTGATATGGTCGTCCTGAAAAGGACGGATTTTGTTGATGGGGGAGAAACATGGTTCTCGATTGAATTTGGGCTTTCTTCTTGGTATTCTTGGTTCAGCTCCTCATCGTTGCGGGTGGCCATCTGCAGGTGACGTGGGATAGTTGATTCTTGTCTCGTTGTCACGGGCGGTTTTTCCCGCCAACTCGTAGGCTTCAGCAGCCTGTTTTTCGCAGCGTGGTTGATGGAAGTATCGGCAACAATAGCCAACTTCACCAACGCCTCCTCTCTGGGCAACGGTTCCTCGCCAGTGATGCCGCCAACAACGATGCAACTGCAGATCCTACTCTGCAAAAATCCACGACCACCGAAAAACCAAATCCATATGCGAAGGTGTACCCCTTATATAACATTCATGGCTGCCTAGGAGACGTTCGTTACTTAAATATGAAGTCTGTGCTCGGAAAGTACTGTGTATTTGGTAAATTTACTCTGAAAAATCGACATTATAAGACATTACCTTATATTTGCGTTAATTTCAATAGTTGAATGTTAAGAAATCAATAGATTTAAATATTAGAATCGATGCGTAGAAAATGTTCCGATCAATTGGTGCAAACGTTTTGTAAATTGATCGTGAAATGACTTAGTTATTAACGTTCAAAACCTATATATTTTTCGTGACGCTCCAAATTTTCGCAATTCGAACGTGTACCCCAGTATTGAAAACACAGACGTAGTCCTAGGTCAAAAAGTTAAAAAATATGAAGGCTCCAGGTGATGATGGAATTTTCTATATACTCATCAAAAAACTCCCCGTGAGTACCTTGTCTTTCATGGTAAAATTATTTAATAAATGTTTTCATTTGTCATACTTTCCTGGCAAATGGAAAAATGCCAAAGTTGTTCCAATTTTGAAGCCCGAGAAAGATCCACCTGAAGCTTCTAGCTACAGACCAATAAGTTTACTTCCTTCAATAAGTAAACCTTTTGAAAAGCTAATTTTGAATAGAATGATGCTTCACATCAATACAAACTCAATTTTTGCAGATGAGCAATTTGGATTTCGCCATGGACATTCAACTACTCATCAACTTTTGAGAGTTACTAATTTAATTCGTTCAAACAAATCTGAAGAATGCTCAACTTGAGTTGCTCTTCTAGACATAGAAAAAGCATTCGACAGTGTTTGGCAAGAAGGTTTGATTGCTAAATTGAAAAACTTTAATTTTCCGCTCTATATTATAAAATTAATACAAAATTATTTAACTGACAGAACTCTGCAGGTAAATTATCAGAATTCCAAATCTGATCGACTACCTGTTAGAGCTGGAGTTCTTCAGGGTAGCATTCTTGGGCCGATACTATGTAACATTTTTACTTCCGACCTCCCTGATTTGCCTCAGGGTTGTCAGAAATCCTTGTTTGCTGATGACACAGGCATCTCCGCTAAAGGAAGAAGTCTTCGTGTCATTTGCAGGAGACTGCAGAAAAGTTTGGACATTTTCTCTTCTTATTTAAAGAAATGGAAGATTTCTCCCAACGCTTCCAAAACTCAACTAATAATATTTCCACATAAACCTAGAGCTTCATTTTTGAAACCTAGTAGTAGTCACATCGTTACTATGAGCGGTGTTCCAATTTTCTGGTCAAGCGAAGTGAAATACCTTGGTCTATTACTTGATAAAAAATTAAATTTTAAAAATCACATTGAATCGCATTCAATCCAAATGTAATAAATATATAAAATGTTTATATCCTCTTATAAACAGAAAATCCAAACTTTGTTTGAAGAACAAACTTCTAATATTTAAACAAATTTTTAGACCGGCCATGCTTTATGCTGTTCCAATATGGTCTAGTTGTTGTGCTACCAAGAAAAAAAAATACTTCAAAGGATGATTTTGAAGCTGCCTTCTTGGTACAGTACTAACGAAGTACATAGAATTTCGAATGTTGAGACTTTAGAACAAATGTCCAACAAAATAATTAATAATTTCAGACAAAAATCGTTGCAATCTTCTATTGCAATGATTAATTCCCTTTATGGTTAGTTAAGATTAATTTTAGTTTGTTTTTAGTTTTAAGATTATTATTGTTATACTGACACTCAGGAATAAAAACCTGTTTAAAATGAATTATGGAGAGTGTGAGCTGTTTAGTGGAATACCTGTAACTAGAAAATAAGAGTATTAGTACACGACACTGAAGAAGTCTGCACATTGTAGACGAAATACGCGTATCTGTCAAGATAAGCAATAAAGGTAGTTGGAATTAAATGGAAATTACTAATCATTCTTCTTATTTTCTAGTTACTGTTTAAAATACTGAACTGCTAAGGCATGAACAATGTAAACAAAATTAGGTACATATTTTAACAATTAAGGTTGATACGTTACGGTAGTAGCTGGAGCACCTAGATTAACATGAAATGTAAATATGAATAAATTTGGACCAAACAAAGAGTTAAAAAAAAAAATCCTTCTATGTTGTGCGGCAAATATGGTACCACAGTTGCGTTTGAGTGTGCTTATTTTTCCTCTCTTCTCCGTCTCTTACATTTCCTCGTTTCTAAACAAAAACAACAACAAAACAACGGAGGGACCCCTTGTGCTGCGATACACTGAGCCAAAAAAAAAAATGACAAGCAACCTTTGCCAGCCTGTACGTCACAAAAATAAAGAAATCCTACTATCAGTAACACAACATTTGACTTCTTCATCACTCTCATGTTTAATGTATTCCTTCAGCGTCGTAAGAGCTAGCCACGAATCATGAATAAACAAACAAATTATGACACACCGTGTAGAAGTAGTTTCGTTCCACCGTCGTCCTCTTCTGGTTTCATTCCTCAGGTGGGACGCATAATTCCCTACCGAGCGGTTTTTTTACGAGTTTGCTTACCTGCTGTCACCTTTGCCAACTCATAATAATGTGGTGAACTTGTGTAAATTCAAGAATCACACCGACGGTGGCCCCAGATAGTCCAGTTGGTCAAGGAACGGTGCTAGCAAGCCGACGGCGGCGGGTTCAATTCCCGGGTTTCGTTCTGTTTTCCTGGCATTGAGTATCATTATGCTTGACATACAATACTTGTACGACTTTCTTTCATTGATGCCAATCGAACACTCTCACCTTGTTGAGAGCCGGCGATTCGCTCGGGCAACAAAAAAAACTTCGAGAAGAAGAAGGACGATGACGATGGCGGGGGAAAAACTCTTCTAAGTGAAGTGTGTTTATGGGCATTTTCACGGTGTTTTCTGGGTAATCAGCCTGAATTAAATATTTGCCGTTCCATACAAAATACGACCCAATGAAAGGTGAATTGTGGCGTAGTTTTGTTTGAATCCCGTGGCTATCCATTCCGTGAAATTATTTTGCATGAAACAGTTCTCAAGAATTTTGGCGATTTTCGAAAAGCCGATTAAATCTACTCCGCGAGTCGTGTAAACAATGCCGTTTACCATCGCAGTTGGAGTGATGTGAAATGAGGCCGGAAAATAAATTTTCTTTTCTCATCACTCAAGTGAGTTCAGCCGGTCAGCCGGAGAAACACAAAACGACGAGCAAAAATGTCGAAATAAATTCCTCTCTTGTATACCCTCATAATTTGGCGAGATATAGACAAGTCAAACACTTTAAGGATCGTTTAAAGCATTTCTTGAACACGTCGAACAGGCGATGCTCGCTTTTCCACCATTTGTTCATCCATCATCCGACATGGGGTTGTTAGGTTTGCTATTATAAATGTCATCCAAAATTAGCACTGCTGACAAATTGTAAGCAAGATGTACTAGAGGGAGCTGCTTATTTGTCAAACGTCACACTTATTTTTTCCATTATTTTTTGTTCGTTTCCCATCAAAACAGGTTTCTAGTGAGATATGATTCAGCTTCATTTTAAAATACTTGCACTAGTATCTCGGAAGCATGTATCCGATGACGCAAACTACCATGTGTTGTATGGCTGTCATCATTCTGAAGAAATCAAGATCCGAATAATCGGCATTGTACTGCAAGCACTATTTGGCGTCAGCAATTGGATTCGAGAAAACGAGCAACTACCGACGTTCCGAAATGGACATCCCAACAAACATCGGTGTTGAATTAGAACTTGATCAAACAAATTTGGAGAAGCTTTTCAGCTATTCTAGAAGAAACAGCTGAATAGGTTCTCCAAATTTGCTTGAACAAGCTCTAATTCAACACCGATGTATGTTGGGATATCAACAGGCAGGGCCGGACTTACATTTGAGGGGGCCCGGGGGCCAAAGAAGTGTGGGGGCCCTTTTCTTGATGTAAATTTTTTAAAAAAGAATACTGTGTCTAAAAATTTTCTGATGATGATTTTTATTGGTTGATAATCAAAATGTATGGTTAAAATACAACTTTAAGTTTAAAAGGCCTTCCTGCGAGACTTTGCTAGCTGAAATGAGTCAATTATATCACTTATTTCTTTCAAGATCTTGTTTTCAATGCTTAACAGAGTCAAATTCACGAGCCTTTCGTTAGTCATCGATGTCCTCAGCCTATTTTTGATGTATTTCATTTTTGAAAATGACCGCTCACCACTTGCGTTTGATACCATAATACTTAGGTAAATTCGCAATGCAACTTCTGCGTTAGGAAAAGTGGCACGCAAGTCGTTTTTCATAATGAAATTGTAGAGGAACGACTCTACTGGCTCGTTATGAGTGTAGCGGCTTTGCTTTGCGAATGAAACGAGTTGGATGAGCTCGTTGGTTAACTCCGACCAAGGTCAGCAGGGTACGTTTCAACCAACCTTTTTGCTCCCTCTTCTAAGGCTGACGGGGACGCATCCAAATCCGACAGGAATTCGAATAAATTTGTCACCTTTGGAAAATATAAATGAGACAAGAGAAAAAAGTCAAAGATTTGATAAAAGACATAAGCCAGTAATTATCTTTACCTGTTTATATGCTTCAGCACGCTCTGTCAATGAAACTTTAAGCTGATCAATAACAGGAGAAAAGGCATCAGCTTTGAATTTTTCCTTTGGAGATTGTGTTGAAACAGTTTCAGCTTGCTTGGCCCGACCTAGCTCATTAAGTCGAACGTTTTTTGTTCGCAATCGCGTCTTCCGGCAGCTCTCCGTGCCTGACATCTTCTTGCCATTAGACTCGTATTCATCATATTTTGCTCGAGTTTGGATTCAACGTATTCAATCAAACTGATAATTGAGTTGACTGCTGGTTTCAAAGCTGTGGCCGGGTTTTGGAGAAACTGACTAGTGGCGTCGAATCTTTCCAGTATGTCGCACCAGAACTGGGTGTAAATCGCATTTTCAAGTTGTGACATCTTATTGAAGAGACACAGTGCTTCATTTTTTACTAGATCCTTCTCCTCTGCATTCTCAGCAATGGTCAAAAGAGCGGATTTGATTTCAGAATACCCGTGAAGTAATGCTTTCGTTTCATCAGCCCGACACGACCATCGAGTGTCACTTAGGTTTTTCACCGTATACTTCCGTTCGGTCTTGGAGAGATGTTCAGTCAATAGCTGGAATCGACTTGTTGAGCCCGTGAAAAAGTTGAACAGGTTTTGAACAAAGTTGAAGTAATCCACAGCAGATGAACAGGTATTGGCTGCGGCCTTTCCAACTAAATTCAACGAATGAGCGCAACAAGGAACGAAAAAAGCATATGGGTTTTTTTGCAAAACCAACGCTTGCATGCCCTTGTATTTTCCCGACATGTTCGGCGCGTTATCGTAAGACTGTCCTCGGCAATCCTGGAAATCTATGTCGTGTTTTTTCAAAAACTCGAGAAGTGCATCAACCATCTGCTGACCCGCATGACCGCAATTCGGAATAAATGTTAGAAATCGATCAACGGGGCTAGTTCCTTCCATATATTTCACTGTGACTGTCAGCTGGTCAATATGAGATTCATCGGGAGAAGAATCGACGGAAATTGAATAGTATTTTGCTATTCTTATTCGGCTAGTAATAACCGCAAATACCTTATCTGCCATAAGGTCGATGATCTCGTCGCAAATTGTAGAAGGCAAATAATTGGCGTGCCCACTCCTCTTATTGCCGTGCTTCTCGATATGCTGAGCTAAAAATGGGTCAAATTCTGAAACTAGCTCGAGAATTCCCATGAAATTCCCATTTTTGGACGAACCAAACAGCTCGTCTTCTCCACGAAACGCTAAACCACGTTCCGACAAAAACGTAATGGCTTTCACCACTCGCTTCAAGACATCTCGCCAGTAGCTTGCCATCTGTTGTTCCTGTGAGAATTATAATATTTGGATAATGGGTATCTTATGCTCCATTTGTTATAATAATAAAAATCTTACGGCTAAAATATAAACGACTCATTAAAAAATTAAAACTATCCGTAAGAAAATCAAAAATTACCAAAAGAAAAAGGGATAATAGCAATAATAAAATCAAGAATTTCAATAAACAAATCAATAAAACAATTAGTGAATCAAATGTTTCCATAAACAATCAATTTATGTTCCATAAAAGTTCCGAAAAAGCGAGAAAATACTCAAAAATTTCATTATAAAATTAAAACCTCCAAGTCGAGAGAAATACGAAGTTTTCATAAATTATTAGAAAAATTCTATAAAAAATCAACTATTCTCATGAAAAACTATCAAAAAAACTATAATTTAAGTTAAAATTACAAGAAATGAATCATAAATCGTCATTTAATTCTTTTAATATATAAATATATAATATTTAATCCTTAAATATATAACCCAAAACACTGATCTTATGTGGTGTAGTTGAATCACCCCTGAAATTTTGATGCACTAGGGAGCGTAGCTCCTTCGTTGCATCGATTCAATTTCAAGCAAACAATCATTTATGTTAAGGAAAAATTACTTGGTTTTTCTGCTTTTTATACTTTCCTTGAACTTTTGGTGTTTTACTTATGGTAAATTTTGATTATTTTTATTGTTTTTTTCATATTTTCTTTTCTTTGTATTTTCTATTTTTGTAAAGGTTTTGTTTTTTTTTAATGGAAATTCGATTTTTTTAAAAAATTATTGCTTTTTTGACTTTTTTATGGAACGAAAATCTATTTTTATGGAAGTTTTTATTGATTCATGATCTTATTGATTTACTAATGGAAAATATTTATTTATTAATTGCTACTGTGGACCCCCGCTGATTTGAATAACATCTCATCAAAATTACCAGAGTAAATTTTCAATTTGAGCTTCCAGTAACAATAAAACCATGATCCTGGCAACCTTATTTGCTGTTTTGTTTTTATTCTGCGTTCCGCTTCACAATTTACCATTTCGCTTCGTTTTGTTCCATGAGCTGAATGACGTTTGAACCATTTTTAATTGGAACAAAGTGCAAATAAACGGGGGTCAAATTAAAATGTTTTCAAATTAAACACGGTCAAATATACGGTGGCACTCGGTACTACCCTTTTTTTACTATTGGTTAATTTTGATTAATTTATGGGAGCTTTCTATTTTTTTATGGGACGATTAGTTGTCTGCCGAAAACTTACCTCTCTTTTTAAACTTTGATCAAGACCAAGTTTTCCCGCTCGCAACGAAATGGCGACTGAAGATTCCAAATGATCCTTCGATGTTTCATGTGAGCTTAATTTCTCTTGGGCGCGCTTCCAATTGCAGAACCCATCACCAGAAAAATTCGACAATGAAACGTTCATAAGCTTGCAAAAAAAGCAATACAGCTTACCGCTGTCTGGCGAAAAACAAAGCCAATTTCGGAACACTGTTTCATTCTGGAGCTTTCGGTAAAACAAGGATTTTGTGCATTTTCGGAAGCCTGTAACATCCCCTCTATCTTGGCTTACCGAGAAATTTTCGAACATTTGCTCATCATCACAATTATGCAGTTCACTAGGACCTTTTGCAATCCAGTAATCAATTTCCTTAGCACTTAGTTTTGACCACTTTCCCACATCCTTCTCAAAATTTGGGTTGACTTTTTCTTCCACTTTCCTGGCAATTGAATCTGAACCAATAGACTTGGAGCTCGAAGCCTCTTTGAGGGCACCGGCAAGGGTACCGGATCCCGAAAAACATTTTACTCAGTTTCGGATTCACCCGCTGCTGCACTAGTACTACCCGCCGCAAAAAATGAACTGATTTTCGGGGTTTTTGAAAGCACTTCCTCGACCTTTTTGTTCCGCTCATCATGAATTTTTCTTTTCTCCGATCCACTTTTATAATTTCTATGCACAACGTGACGATCGCCCATTTTTTTGATTTCAAATCACCAATTTTCACAAATGGTTGCCGAAACGATAACAGTTTCACAGACGCACAAGCAGAATAGCAAACGGTTCGCGGCGGTGGGAGAGAACACACTGATTGTTTATCATGAATATTCGGTTTAGCGGTCAGTGAGGGAGAAGAGAGTCACATCGAGTCATACACGGTAAAAAAATAGTTTAGACGTAGTGAAAATATAAATCATAAGTGATGATTTTTTTTGGGGGCCCCCACAATGTGGGGGCCCGGGGCCATGGCCCCCCCGGCCCCCCCAAAATCAGGCCCTGTCAACAGGAGATTCCGCAAGCTATGTGACGAGGAAGTGGTAAGGATTAGCCAACTATATATGGACCGTTTTACTGCGTACTTCTACGAAGCAAAAACTCTGCTTGGGGAGATATCTTAGATGGAAATAAGTAGATCGAGTTTTTTTTTTTGAAGAAAAGTACTCGAGAAACGTGTTATACATTTTAAAAGAAAGAAGATTGAATTTGTCTGTGACGAGCTTAACTCTCTAATGAAAAAGCGCGAAGTTTGTAATAAGTTGTAGCTAAAAAGCGAAATTTTGTTATAATTTGTAGCAAAAAAGCGCAAAAAGTGGACATCCATGAGATTTAAATTAGTAAAACCCAACCTAGCTAACCTAGCGTATCTACAAAAATATCTCTAGCGTGTAATGATAACTATAATTCAAGCATTGATTGGTTGATTCCCGCTAGCTGAAAGTGGAGAAATGCTATTCCCAGTTGAATTTTCAGGTCTTGCCAATAAAAAAACTTTATATTTTAATCAATGTTATAGCTTTCGGTTGCCAAATAACACTAGATTGAGAAACATAATTCATAATTCATAGTTAGAAAGTGTATCAACGGAAAATATATGTAGGGTTTTTTTTTCATTAGGACGAATCTACAATTGATCTCTCCGGGCTCGCTCTCTTTCATTCATAAACCAATCACCTTTACGTTTTTCATTCTACTATTTGTATAGTATGCTAGCCAGCACTGTTGTGTTTCGGTCTGTACTAAAGAATCCCTCGAAAGTTTTATAATGGCGCTGTAATGAATGAAAGATAGTGAGCCCGGAGAGAATCTCTCAATTGTAGATTCGCCCTAATGAAAAAAAAACCCTACATATATTTGAACTATTCATGATATGGGCCAAACCGATCAGTATTACTCCGCTGATCAATAATATCCTGTTTAACGGTACTGTAGTTTCGTATTATTGAGAATATATGTTAATCATATCTTACAGTTTGATTCAGTATTTTGAATTATTGTTTCTGTATCCAAGAAATATTAATGGAGCACATGCTACGATATAATCCGAGACGAGATGACTCGTATCCGATAATTTGACAAGCGTGTGAGAAAGCAAGACAGCATGCTAATCAGTGTGAGAAGTTGCAGTGGTCTTATCCTATTCAAAGATTTTATCCCTGAGCATGAGCAAGATAATGAGCACGATTGACCGCCCAAGGCTGCTACTCCGTTGCTGGCAGACCAGCTGTTATTACACAGAGAACCAACAGATGATGGTTGAGATTAGCATACATCCTCAATGTGTAAAAACTGGTAATCCCAAACTAAGGCAATACTGGCGCCTGCTTCACCCGAATGCAGGTCAAATAAGCAAAGGTTAGGAATGTGTCGATGTGATACTCGTTTTATTGGAAGCCGAGACCGCCTCTGCACTTTCACGAGAAATCACTGGGATGTTGGATAACAAGATTGGGTGGTAGCAGGTTTCTTTTTGTTAAACGATAAGCTGAATTAACGCGGCGTTTAGTGAAATATTTAAATATTAGCTCCGATCTCTGATTTGAACCTATTTATACCAACAGTAAGGATGCTAATGGGGCCACTCACAAAGTGTGATGGGGGCTTTTCATTGGAAAAAACAAAAAGATTCTCTATAATGCTGGACATCCGATTGAACCGATTTAAACCAATAGTAAGGATGGTATTGGAGTCACTCACAAAAAGGTATAGTGGTTTACTTTCTCAAAGTGACACGGCGAGTATGGCAAACCAACATTATGGATGAAAATTAATTGTGATCCTCACCACCGGTCCACCAGCCCGGCGAACCACCACATCTCACCAGGAAGCATTTTTGTATTTTTTTTTTCAATGCTCACTCGATCACTCGCATTATCGATCGCGGTTATAGATAACCGAAACAATACGAAATGCGCCATGCCCGATAGCAAAATAGTGCATAATTAAGCATCGACACAACCTTTCACAGCCGATGCTCGAAGCATACTCTTTTTCGTAAACATTCAATTTTCATTCAAGTAGAGGCTTCTTAAGAACAATCTTTGCTAATCCATTTAAAATTGCGATTGAGGGATTTGGTAAAAATAAGAGTGCGTAGATGCATTTCGTGCCTTCTGACAACTTTATGCTTCTATTGATGTCCAGGCTCATCGTTTCAGCACCAACCGGGGGAGACTGGTTCCTATACCCAATAATTTCATTATCTCCAATCTGCTCAACCAATCCCAATATATTGTGATATAGTGTACGGATTATTATAATTTGAGATAACTCAATGCAGACGTCTTCCAAATTTGGCAGATTGACAGGCAGTTGGTGGAGACCCACCTGGTACCTCATAGCAAGATGCTTAGAGGCGGACCGGAAGATTCGAGAGCTACCCCAACTTCAAAGATTTTATCCGTTTCTAGGGGCGAAAACACTCTGAATTTATGTGCGATTGTTTGGTGCGTGTTCATAAATAGAAGAATGTTTGTAACAAAACTCATCACCGGATAGATTTGTTAGTTCTACATTCGATTTTGTGATAAAAACGAAATTTAATTTTCAGTGTGGGTGACCGGGTCGCGAGAAAAGTACATTTTCAGTAAAAACTGTTAACAAACTCTGTGGTTGTCGTATACAAAAATCCAACTTTACTGTAAAATGAATATATCGACACATTACAGTACCCGTTAGATTTCAGCACCCAAGTAACAATTTTAGTTTTATTCCAGCCGTATTGCACTCCTCCCGGCTTTGTCGATAAAACTTCATTCAAAACTGTTTTGTCTACCAACACCTCCTCTATGATTCTTTAAAGCCAAAATTTGTACAAAAGGGCCCACTCTATAGACGGTTGTGAAAACAAGTTAATAAAACCCTTATAATAACATAGGGATTTTGAAAATATTCTAGTGAAAGATGTTATGACCACTTGAGAACCTTCATAAAACCTTTAGGCTGCCACTAAAACCAGAATGTGGCCAAATGCCCACAGCTGTCAAACTTCACTGTGAAATCGAGGTTGTTTTTTGTTGTTCTGCTTTGTTCGATTCTCTGCTCTTCTGAGCAGTAAAAAAAAGTCTTGAATTGCGGGAAATTTTGTTTGATAGCAAAATATCCAAAACAATTTGTGTTTTCTATAGCGTTTTATGCTCCAAATTACATGCGCATTGAATTTATGGTGAATATTGGCACAATAGAAGCCAAAAATTGATGCGCCTCGGAAATTATGCAAATGTACAACAAAATTAATCAAATTAAAACAAATATATTCGATAAATTAAACATGAATTTCCTGAAAAGTGCTTGGAATTTAATGAGATTATCTAAAAGAATGCCAAAATTAGTCTCCGAGCTACAGTTTGTTTGCATACCATTGAAAATTTGATGCATTTATTTTTCCACATTTCAATTATTTCTTAAATTTCAATATGGCGATTGGAAAAAAACACAGTTTTGCCATAAAGCCAATTTTTCTTCGCAATGACTATTATACAACTATTTGGTTTTACGGTGACTTTGTTCAATGCCAATTTGCCATTTAATGCATTTACTGAAGGCAAAATGGTTTTATAATGCTTTTTCAACTGACCATAATAAGATAATATCAATGAGTCCTAAAGCGGCATTTCAAAACAGCATTTTACGAGTTCATAAAGTCGAAATAAAACCTTTGATAGGAGTAAAAGGAATTTGAGAAACAAGGTTTTAAGATCGTTGTAAAGAAGCTGTGTAGGTTCTCATCAAGCTGACTAAAATATGAAACCTACTGGCACCTCTTGGTGCCATAATAAAACCAAATTGATTTCAAGTGGCTTTCATAAAACATTAATAAAACTTAAGAAAGCTGGATGGTGTTAGCAATGTTACTTGGGCAAAAAAAAACAGAAAAAAATATTAATATTATTTTTTTTCATATAAAATAAAATATAAAATTTATAATATTTAAACCAAAAAACAAAAGTGTAATAAAAAAAAAAAAAAAAGAAAAAAAAAAAAAAAAATTCCCCCCGCACATAGAAAATAACTAAAAACACGAACTCCGCCCCCCCCCCCCCCCCAGACACCCCCCCCACCTCCCCCCCCCCTCCCTTTCTTGTTTTTATTATAATTTTTTTTCTTCAACCCGCACAACACGAGCAAAACACACTCTCTCTCTCTCTCTCTCTCTCTCTCTCTCTCTCTCTCTCTCTAACTCTCTCTTTCTCTCTCTCTATCTCTCTCTCTATGTCTCTCAAAAAGCAAAGCTTGCCCCCCCCCCCCCCCCTGTTCGAAATCCTGGCTACGCCTATGGTTACAGACAAAAATGATCACCATAAATTTATTTCAAGTCGGATATTTTTGAAACTCTTTGGGAATAAATAAAAACATATAAGCTAGGTTTTTTCAAAGTTGGTTTATTCGACCTCCTCTCCTAGGTTAAATGCCCACACCTTGGACTTAACTCTACCCATCAATTCTTGTGCAACACTTTCGCCATCTTTCTTACATGCTTTCATCTACTCTTTCCTCAAATCCTTGTCGCTTTTGAAGACCTTCCTTGTATGCCGGAGCTTGCCCTTCATAAGCGCTCGCTCACAATTTTTCTATTGGGCGAAGTTCTGGCGAGTTTGGCGGTCACAACATATTGTGACGAAATTTTGCATATTACATTACAAAAAACATTGCACTTTAAACTAGTTTGTAACTGTTCGTTGGTCCCGGAAAGTCCAGTAGCAAGAGACCCCTCGAACTTGGTCCCAGGGTCGGCTTACTACTCGATAATCCCAAGGGGCTTCGCGGACAAGGTGTGTAGCGTACGATCACCTGACTAAGATATTTTGGGGCTATATTGAAAAATGTGGTTCAAGGGGGGGGGGGGGAAACTACACAGAAAAAAATAATTAATTTTCACAAGCGCGTAAAATTTCCACTCGTTTAATTCTAAGCTAAAGGAGGCGTAAACAACGAAATTGTTTGCAATCTTTCATACAACAGGCTAGATTCAGGCGTTATCTGGTTTAAATTTACATGAAATATCCCACTATTTTCTGCCAAATCTAGCATTCCCTTTATGTGCATTACATGACGCAGAAAATTCAATGTTTCTTTTTATCTGTGTACGGTTTAAAGCGTGTTCCGATTTTTTAAAGAAAACGCGTAAAATTTCCCCTCGTTTAATTGCAAACCAAAGCAAGCGTAAACAACGAAATTGTTTGCAATCTATCATATAACCTAATTGATAAGCCGATATCGACTTTAAATTTGCACGAAATAACCCATGAATTATGCTTGGTGACGTTTAACGCACGCATACTACAGCGCCATTTAGATCAAAGGAGTGCAAATAAGATGAAAACTCTTTTGGGGGAAAACAAACCATCATGCCTCTGCATGTGCTAGAGTGGGAAAGGTGATGAAACGTCAAAAAAGCCTAATAAATGCCAAATCTAGCATCCCATAAATGATCATTAGATAACGCAGAAATTTACATGTCTCTTTAAAACAGTGCAAGCTTCAAGCACTCTTTGTGCATTAGGGGTCTTCATTGCAATTTGCAATACATTGAATTATGTGGGGATGATTAGCTGAATGAGGGATAGGATTTGTTCTTACCATGCATTTTGAAAGGTTCGACTTAATTTAAATAAAGTATTAATCTGGTAGATTAATTCAGTTCTTCAATTTCCTTCGGTTTCATACAGATCGATAAGACAACATTCAGCTCACAAGAAAATCATAAGTAAAGCAACCATTCGCACTCCGGACGAATCAAATCGAAACCATCATTTGAATTTTTTTATTGTTTAACTTAGCAGTAATAACACTTCTTGTATCATGCATTTAAATATTCGTTCTATTCAATCTCAGATTGCACACATTGTAATGCCATGCTGTTCGGTGTAACCACAAAGTAAATTGACAATGCCCCTGAGGAAGGAAAATAAAAAAAATAAAATATCTACCGTTTTTAGCTAACGCCAATCAAAGTCAGAACCACTCACACACTCCACACCTGACGAAGAAATGGAAGAACCAGATTCACGACTCATTTCCATTTTATGACTCTGTACTAGTTTCCCAGCGACACTGGTTCCATTATTCGGGTCTGGTGTTGAAATTTAAAATGACCAATGTTAAATCTGAACGCAATCCACCTGTGGTGTGAATTGACTTTTCTTTTGCTTATTTTAATACGTTTATTTATCTATTCAAGCGATCACAAATACTAGGTTAGTCCAAAAGTGCTGAAAGTGACATCTATGGAGCAGTAGAAAAACCAAAATTTCCACGCCATTTTAATATTTCATTTTTCATACACCAACAAAATAAATCTTGTTTTATTAAAAGTTTTGCACTTTATTTCTGAAAAGTGTTTATTTTTCATTAAATTGAAAGTAAAATTATCAACAATCAACCATCAACAATAAATTAAGTTGCCTGAAAACATATCAAAAGCTAATACATTCAAGTGCACAGACTTTCTGACAAGTTATACTAAAGTGCAAGGAAACTTTTAAATATGTAGAGTTTCTAAATTGCAGTTTTGAACATGTGCACTGGGCTCTAAGAACTTGAGATCAGTCTATAGTTCTTGTAACTTGAAAATGACTCATTTTCAAATACTTGAGGTGCTATGGACTGATCTACAGTTCTAAAAGTCCCGTGAACATTTCCAAAACTGCATTAAATTCGAAATTAGGGGAGTTTGAAGCAACTTGGTGGGAAAAACACACTTGAGAATGAATCCTAGAACTTAAGAGACTTCTGTGTACAGCAGTAAGTTTGTAAATTAGTAAGTGACTCAAGAGAGTTGAAAGTTTCCTGAAAACAAGGGAGAGGGCTAACAAATCTCTAGAGAAGTACACAACATTTGAAAAATTCACGGAAATTCTCAACAGTTGCTCGGAACCTCCCTAAAGTTACCATCAACGATTCATTAAGTTACCTCAGAACATACCCAAAGCTACCTCACATCTTCCCGAAAGTTATCTTGAAACTGCACCGAGAAGAACCTTTCCATAGCTAACGAAACGAAGCCTATGTACATTTCATAGAATGCTAAAATTGAAAAGTTGCGTTGGTTCTTTTTCGTAGAAAGCGGTTAGCTTTCATAACAAAAACCTTCAAACTGTCAAATCAAAATTTTCCGCTCGGTACATTTAAAAGTTGAAACTTTCAAAACGAAGTGTAGAACTGTCAAACCGAAGCCGTGGCATCGTTGAAAATAAAAGCAAATTACTTTTATTTCAAAATGAACTTTCAACCCGAAAGTGTCGTGGAATTCAAATAAAAGTAAACTGTTAAGATTGAAATAAAAATAGTTTTAACATAAATTGTTTTTTTTTAGATGAATCATTATAAAATTTAATGAGACAGCTATTTGTTTGAAAATCATTTGATTTTAAATGAAAGTGGGATATAATTAATAAAACATTATTTTTTCGTTATATAAACAAATATTTCCTGTTACTGGTTCATGTAGTAAACAACGGATTTCTAACTAAGGCATAATCCTCACTCAAACGCTGCATTCGGATTATATTAATCATCTAAATAAACTTTGTTGGAGTCGTTTTTCGCTCGCCGTCAGGATATAACAGCATTCCCAAACATACATATAAAAAAAAAAAAATTGATAAACTTATACTGCACGACGGTTCTCACAATTGGCATGAAAAAATCAGTCTTGAAAGTAGTCACTGACGGTGGTGATTTCCAATTCGCACATCGAAGGCGTCTCCGCTTCTGTTTCGGCCGGAAGAGTGTCGGACCCGGTGTCCTCCGTCGTTGTCGTGGCGGTTGCCTGGTGCCCACCTGGCGTCGCCTAGGAATCGGACTTCAAGAGCGAATCGTTGACGATGGACCGGTCGTCGACGGGGTTTGTTCGGACAGATTCGTAGTTCGGATCCGATCCGCTGCCGGTGAGACAATCGTAATTGGAAGAAAGTTAACTGTTTCTGTTGTTCGTTGAGGTGTTATGCTGCTTCATGTTGCTTATTGGGTTGTCCGGCGAGCTGGTGCTATCGGTGGAAAGAGTACTTTGTCAGAGCGTACTACTTTAAGGCTGAAACTTCGAATGTAATCTTCATTAAAAATATACCACCGAGTCTCACCTTAAAATCCTCGACAAATCCCTTCACAACAGCTTAAATGTTGTCCCGGACGGACGAAAAGAACAGGACGACTTTGACAGGTAAACCCGATTCTTTTTTTTTCTATCAAACGAAGACGGTTTGCTTTTGTGTTGGTGGATTTGACAGTTCTACAATTTTCATGGTAAAAGGAATCACTTTTAAATTTACACACTCAACCAAAAAAATACACTTTCAAATCAAATGCAAAACTCTCACAGTGGATAATTTTACTTTTAATTTAATGAAAAATAAACTCTTTTCAGAAGTAAAGTGCAAAACTTTTAATCAAACAAGATCTATTTTGTGTGTGTGTGTGAAAATTGCAAGAAAAATGGTTTTTTCGTGTTAATTTTCTGTAAAAAAACAAAGTACGTCGGCTGTTTTTTCGATTTAAGTTCCGGAAAGTGAGTAATTCTTTTGCTTCTATTATTTCCAGGTAAAGGCGAATAAGGGAATCCGATAGATATGTTACAATCGCTGGTCGATCGCATCACTGCGCACGGAACAAACATTGAAGGAATTTGTTCGTATCATATTCATATATAATTTGGGAGTACCGTCGGAGCACCTTTTAGTCGAGTTGTTGTCAGAACTGCGCGAGGATGGACGAATGCGGATTGCCATTCGAATGGACGAACGCGGACATTTTACGACTTCCATATAAGAATCCTTAGAAATTATGTGCTAGAAAGAGCATGAGCATGAGCATGAGCATGATTGACCGCCCACGGATGCAATTCCGTTATTGCCAGATCAGCAGTATTTGCACAATGAACCAACAGATGATGTTTGGGACTAACATACATCTTCAATGTGTAAAAACTGGTGACCCATTATAAAGCAATACCGGCGCCGGCCGTGCCCGAATGCTGGTCAAGTAGGGAATAGGAAGGAACGTGTTGACGTGATACTTTGAAGGAAGCCGAGAAATCCTCTGCACTTCCACGAGAAATCACTGGGATGTTGGATAGTTTGGGAAAGGTTAGCAGCAGGGTTCGTTTTGGTTAACGATACGCTGAAAGTACATACCTACTCTATCCGTCAAAAGCAATAGACCGCTCCAATGTGACTTAAAATACACAAGCATAACGAGAAAAAAAACAAAACAAAATAGACAAAATAAAACAGGATATTAGATATTGTCTTCAAAATATGGTAGAGATAAATTATTTGTTGCTTTGCAAACCAGCTCTCCTCGATGTCCTAGATGGCCAAGTTCTGCTGGACCCGCAGCTGCTGCCGTCGGCACTCGTCCACATCAACACGACCGTCGCCGACAAGTCGGAAACCTTCCGTTGGTAACATGATATCTATTTCTAATACACTCTTCTTGCACCGATTAATTTACAAACTAAGCCTGCACACCGAATCAAAATTCACTTTGGCACAGTTGTGGTATTTTGCTCTAAAATCTAGTTCTAGATATTGGCACTTGGTTGCATGAAACAGACTCAATAAGAAAAATAAACTCACTTATGACCTCTAACTTTACACTGTTGCTAAACAATACACACTATCTTCCCCCACAATACCCGCGAACGACGACACTTAGGACCTGAGCTCGCTTGAGGAAAAATCACCAACACACAGCAGCGCAATTGATTGAATGCAGTTTTTTGAATCCCGCAACACGCAACACTCTTCTAACTTCCAATTATGTGCTAGAAAGAATCGGTCAGACAAACTACCTGAAGCAAGCTGTGAAAGTTATAAAGATTGATCTTAAAGAAGCTTTTTACGACACAAATTTTTTTATATCATTCCAAACATCATACTTTTATTTTAATTGCACGGCACTTTCATCATTATTAACTTCCTTTCATGCCACGCTCTCTGGTTGAAAATTCTACAATTTATCTGAAAAATAAACCTTTTAATGTTAAAACTATTTGTATTTCAATCCAAATGGCATGTTTTAATTTTTATTACACGAAACCTTCTCGTTGAAAGTTTATTTTGGAATAAACATAATTTGCTTTCATTTTCAACGAAGCCACGTTTTCGATTTGACAGTTCTACAATTCGTTTGGAAAGTTTCAACTTTTAAATGTACCTAGCAGGAAAATTTTGACTTGACAGTTTGAACGTTTTTGTTGTGCAAGAAACCCGCTTTCTACAAAAAAGAATCAACGCAACTTTTCAATTTGAGCAATGTTTTTTTTTTTTAAATTCTAACAATCATTATTCTTTGTGTGTAAGAACGTATTCAAAATTTCATTTCGATCTGTCAATTCATTCTTTGTTTACAAGCCATGTGAAGTTGACGAGTCAGTGTATTTTTTAACAGTGAAAAAATCCGAATATCGAGCGGTGATTAAATTCTTTGTTTTGGAAGGTTTATCGGCTACTGAGATCCATGCAAAGATGGCGTTAGTATTAAAGGAGTCTTTTCCTTCAGTTCCAACCGTTCACCGATGGGTTTTGGAGTTTAAGCTTGGCTTTGCAAGCGTTGAAGACGATCCAGCCTACCCAACAAACATCGGTGTTGAATTAGAGCTTGTTCAAACAAATTTGGAGAAGCTATTCAGCTATTCTAGAAGAAACAGCTGAATAGCTTCTCCAAATTTGCTTGAACAAGCTCTAATTCAACACCGATGTTTGTTGGGTAGCCTATGGAAGAATCCAGGTAACGCAAAAGTGAGGTTAATCGTCGTAGATGGCGCTCTTTCAAAATGGTTTTTCGAGCTGTCTAAGCAAAGTAATTGGTGATAAAAAGATAAGAAAATCGACGATAATGACGATAATGTCCAATTCCATACAGTTTGAAACTTAGCTAGAAAGTTATTATCAATTTCAGTTTTAGATATTATGGTGTTTAACCTCACTTAAGCTTTACTTGGATTTCTCAATTGTGGAGCATATGCTCGTGTGTGCTCATATTTGAAAACTTGGTTGAACTTTTGACATAGGACTACGTCTGTGTTTTCAATACTGGGGTACACGTTCGAATTGCGAAAATTTGGAGCGTCACGAAAAATATATAGGTTTTGAACGTTAATAACTAAGTCATTTCACGATCGATTTACAAAATGTTTTCACCAATCGATCAGGACATTTTCTACGCTTCGATTCCAATATTTAAATCCATTGATTTATAACATTCAACTATTGAAATTAACGCAAATATAAGGTAATGTCTTATAATGCCGATTTTTTCAGAGTAAATTTACCAAATACACAGTACTTTTCTAGCACAGATTTCATATTTAAGTAACGAACGTCTCCTAGGCAGCCATGAATTTTATATAACGGGTACACCTTCGCATTTTGAATTAGCTTTTCGGTGGTCGTGGAGCTGTGCAGAGTAGGATCTGCAGTTGGATCGTAGCCGGCAGCAGCACTGGCGAGCAGTCGTTGCCCAGAGAGGCGTTGGTGCAGTTGGCTGTTGTTGCCGATGCTCCCGCCAATCTCGCTGCGAGAAACATGGCTGCTGAAGCCTACGATTTGGCGGGAAAAAGCCGCCCGTGACAATGAGACAAGAATCAACTATCCCACGTCACCTGCAGATGGCCACCCGCAACGACGAGTAGCTGAACCAAGAATACCAAGAAGAAAGCCCAAGTTCAATCGCGAACCATGTTTCTCCCCCATCAACTAAATCCGTCCTTTTCAGGACGACCAAATCAGTTTGCCATCTAAAGAGTTTGTTGGGTGAAAATTTTCTCTTGTGCTGTTTCAAATTAATTTCAATTACCACGCCCCATAGCTTTCATCAAATACCGCGTCCCGGAGTAAATGACAAAGAACGTTGAAACAACCAACGAACGAAATTCTAGAACGGATAATTCGAACCGAACTGCGACACTTCAGACCGACCATGTGGTTGAGTTCGTTGTAGTTCCTAGTTGTGCATAGCGGATTAGTTGCTGGCGGTGGCAAGCAAATTAGAAATGTTTCGGTTAAGAAAATCATCCGTCTAGCGTGCAGTAATTAAAACTAATTATTGTGGCGCAATAACTGAATTTCGTCCTCTTTGGTGCAATTTGTATCACATTGCCTTCGATGGTACCACCTTCTTTCGTTCACTAGCATCCGACCCCTTTACCTCATAGCTCTTAGCAGAACATTTTGATTCAGTCTTACGACAGTCGTTAAGATGTGTAGTGGTCTTAGGATCGCAATTTTATTTATTTATTTATTTCGTCAACCATTTGTAGACTAGTACATAGACAATTAGCTTTTTTCTTAACTATACATAAATTAAAAAAATAATTAGTTTTGTATCCTCAGGGACTAAAAATACTGTTTCAATTTATACTGAGACATTGTAAAGTCAATGGCTTCACAGTGTTGATTATAGGAATCCATCATGCTATTTATTGGTCCATTTTTAGCATATTCCGTGCGATTTCGAAGTCGTCTAATTGGTGCATAAAAATTTAATTTAGAAAGTAGTTCGGCTGATTCAACACGCTGCGAAATGATATCGTTTACAAATGAAACCATCGCATATTCTCGTCGTTCTTTCAATGTTTGGATGTCAATCAACATGCAGCGAGCTTCATATGATGGAAGACGATGTGAGGCCCAGCCTAGCTTACGAAGAGCATATAATAGAAATTGCTTTTGTACTGATTCTATTCTTTCTTCATGTATACCTGGACGAGGAGACCATACAATGGAGCGATTCCACGAACAAGTGGAAAATTTTTCCAGTTTTTATTTTTTGTATTTTTTGATTTGCATGAAACCTTGCATACAAGTTTTTGGGGAAGAAAAACGCCGTTTTGCATACTTGGTTCGCCATTTTGAATCTAGCCTTACTTATGAGAAGGGCCTATGAAAAATGCACTTGATATCTTCAAAAAATTGTATCTCGGAAACGGTTTGTCCGATTGGTTTGGTGTCTTCGGTGAAGTTTTAGACAATTGTTGTTGCTATATGGAAAAAAATATGCACGGTAAAAAAAAAGTTTGGTTTTTGTGTTTTGAACTAAAATATAGATTTTCCCTTAAAAGTTACATGTCAATATTTTTTAATTATTCTTATGTTATAGCTGACTGAAAATGCTATCTAGTGCACAGTGGGTTGTTTTGGAGAAAAATAGGTTACAATGAAAAAAAAATTTTTTTTAAATAAATTACAATTTTCAAAAAAGCTATTAAGAAAAGTCAAAAAAGTTTGTCACCCTAATTTTATGAAAGTACATCAAATTTGCAAGCAAAATGTACTTCGGTAACATCTTTTTAAGATGCACCGTTTAGAAGATATTACTGATTTAATATTGATTTTTTTGATAACTTAATAAGTTTTGGCCCTTTTCGGATGTACTCCGTGTTTTTCCAGTTTCAAAAGTATTTTTTTCGGAAAGATTGGAAAATTTTGAGTTAAAATGACACTGACAGTTGGTGATTGTAAACATGGTCTTTGTTGGAACTAGTCCACCATGGCCACGCTGGCCATAACGAGGCTAGCTCCGTCGATGACCGTTTCTTAATAATAAATAAAAAGAACGCAGTCTTAGTCACCTTCCATCAAACTAGACGGCTGCCGACTGATACCTCAATCAACAACCGCCGCAATCTTTATTCATTCCAGGTATATACAATTTACAATCTTCTTCAATAACAATATACCTACGCCAGCAAATCTACCTCGCTCCAACTCTCCAAACTCGTACCTGAAGGTTCGACGATACCTGAGCGTTCAACTCTACCTATCTTCCAACAGTCTTTAGCCAGCATTCTATGATTTCTACCCGTGAGCTGTATAATAATGTCTGACTCGGTTCTGAATTCATCCAGTATCTACCAAACAGTAAATGCAGAAAGGTTGCTAGTAGCATAGTGATTATAGTAATTTCAGCTCATAATCCGGTGTTTTTGAACGAGATCCAGTGTTGTTTGATAACATAATAAATGTAAAGGAAAGTGTAACACGTTTTGGTGCAAAGGTAAGTTTTAAATACACATTTTAATTATATGTTTTGTGATATTTTCGTACAAAACTAACAATTGGAAAATATTTTCTATGTTACAGATTACAAAATGAGTAAAATAAGATGTATTCGCCCATTCAAAGACATTCAGTGTTCGAAAGAGCTGCGATATCTCACGGATGGTATCATCCAAAAACTAAAATCAATTGGATTTTCCAAGGTATCCACACTGAACACCAAGGATTTTCGTATTTGTTCGTCTTGCCGTCTACATATTGATTCAAGAGCTCACCTCACCCAAAACGAAGAACAAAGTGTAGCCGGCGGCTCAAGGATGCCAACTGTTCAGACCATACCTGATGTACCTGATTCGCAAAGCTATGAAAGTTTGGTCACGATACCATCAGCGTCAAGGCTAAGCACAATTCAATCAAATGAAGACTTCACGATGCCTGTAGACGTCGAAATATTCAACCGAGGACTAGCAGCTATTCGTGTTTCGCCTATAGATTTAGGTAAGGTTAAAAATGTTCACTATCCTGAAAAAAGGTGCGCTGAAATCGTCGAAGGTGTACGAAGAAATCTTTTTAAATTAGATGCTAAAACAGAAAAAGCAAACGAGTTTGATGAAGTCATAGAAAATATAAAAATTAAATTTTTAAATTCAGCCACAAGGCAAGAAAAACTATCAATTTTATCATTGTTACCAAAATCATGGTCAGTACAAAAAATTGTAGACGAATTTAAAACCAGTAGAAATATGGCATCAGATGCAAGAAAGGAAAGAGATAATGTATTTGATTCATCTCAAGGTTCAAGCTCTGGAAAAGTTTTGAGTAATGAAACAAAAGAACTGGTTTTGAATTTTTTTGAGGACGATGATATAAGCCGTGCAATGCCAGGCCAAAGAGATTTTGTTAGCGTAAAGACAGGAAATAAGAGATTAGCTGTTCAGAAAAGATTGTTAATGATGACATTGAGAGAAGCTTTTAATCGCTTTAATGAAATGTACGTCAATGTAAAAATAGGGTTTTCATCATTTGCAAGCCTCCGGCCAAGGCAATGTAAACTATTGACTATCACAGGAACACATAATGTTTGCGTTTGCACTACGCATGAAAATGTCAATTTAATTCTACATAGCTTAAAAAAATACAATGTCTTGAATGACTAAAAACATTAACGAATAGATTACTTTGCGAAAATAAGACAACTCATTGCCATCTACGAAGATGTAAAAACTGCCCAGATACCTCAGTTTTAGAAGACAGTTTATTGAAACAACTGGAAGAAAACTTTGTTGAAAAGCTTTCATTCGAACAATGGGTTACCACTGACAGATGTGATTTAGAAACTATTGTAAAGCAAACCGATGAGTTTGTTTCATTTTTCAGCTCAAAATTAGAAAGTTTGATTCCGCATGATTTTGTAAGAACCGAACAATCCAATTTTTTGAAAACTACAAAACAAAACTTGCAAGATGGTGAATTTTTAGCTATTTGTGCCTTTTCTGAAAATTACAGCTTCATTTTGCAGGATGAAGTTCAATCACACCATTGGAACGTGCAACAGGCCAAAATATGCAAATTAAACATTTTAGCTTCATTATAATATCTGAAGAACTAAAACATGATTCAGTCGCTGTTAATTTGTTTATTGATAAAATGATAAACTTTTTACAAATTGATCAAAATAAAAACATAAATTTTTTTTTATTTTTTGTCAGATGGTGCTGCTTCACAGTATAAAAACCGAAAAAAAACTTTTCTAGCCTTTGTAAATTTAAGTCAAAGTATGGTATTGACGCTAAATGGCATTTCTTCGCAACATCGCACGGAAAAGGTCCAAGCGATGCTATTGGAGGTACGATAAAACGCATGGCTACCAGAGCAAGTTTAGCCAAAGAACGCGAACACCCGATAAAGACTGCAAGAGAGTTGTTTAATTGGGCAAACAAACGAAAAGAAGAAGAACTTACAAAGTTGTCATTTTGTTATTCTACTACAGAAGAATACGAAAATATGTCTTTGCAGCTAAATAATCAATATAATAATGCAAAAACAATTCAAGGAACTCAAAAATTCCACTCATTTCTTCCTCTATCAGAAAATACAATAAAGGCAAAGCTTTATTCAAACTGTCCTGACAATGATGCCAAAATATTCGATATTGTTAAGAAAGTTGTGTAAACAATAATTTTATAAAAATACAGGAATAAAAATAAACTGATGATATCCAACATATAATGTTATTTTTTATTGCGCACAATCACTATCCCTGAAAAATAAGCTTAATTCGCTCTTTTGAATCTTGCTAATTGAGGAGCTTGCATTTGCAGTTCTCAAAAAGGTGTATCTCGAAATCGAGTTGTCTCATCGGTTTGATGTCTGTGGCGATGTTCGGCAATAGAGAGAAAATATGCACAGAAACACATCCAGTTTAAATGGATTAAACTGTTAGGCGATATGCAAGAGTTGAATGCACATTTTCAACACAATACACCAAAAATAACTGGAAGAAATCATTGTTCCTGATAGTGGGATTTTGTAACTTGTTTTTCAAAATACTTTTAAGGCAGAGAATTTCACTCGAATCTTTAAGCTGTCAGTGTCATTTTAACTCAAAATTTTTCAATTTTTCCGAAAAAAATACTTTTGAAACTGGAAAAATAAAAAGCGCCAAAACTTATTGAGTTATCAAAAAAATCAATATTAAATCAGTAATATCTTCTAAACAGTGCATCTTAGAAAAATGTTACCAATGTACTTTTTGCTTGCAAATTTGATGTATTTCCATAAAATTAGGGTGACAAACTTTTTTGACTTTTCTTAATAGCTTTTTTGAAAATTGTAATTTATTTAAAAAAAAAATTTTTTTTTCATTGTAACCTATTTTTCTCCAAAACAACCCACTATGCACTAGATAGCATTTTCAGTCAGCTATAACATAAGAATAATTAAAAAATTATTGACATGTAACTTTTAAGGGAAAATCTATATTTTAGTTCAAAACACAAAAACCAAACTTTTTTTTTACCGTGCATATTTTTTCCATATAGCACCAACAATTGTCTAAAACTTCACCGAAGACACCAAACCAATCGGACAAACCGTTTCCGAGATACAATTTTTTGAAGATATCAAGTGCATTTTTCATAGGCCCTTCTCATAAGTAAGGCTAGATTCAAAATGGCGAACCAAGTATGCAAAACGGCGTTTTTCTTCCCCAAAAACTTGTATGCAAGGTTTCATGCAGATCAAAATATATGAAAATTACTCGTTGCTGAAATGATATGGAACCGCTCAATGCTGCAATATTCCAGTATAGACCTCACATCCCAAGTAACAAATTCAATTTTAAGGTACACTTGAAGAAGTTCTCAAGACTCATTTCATAAAACCACGCATAAAACTAGATATTCTACATGACATCGATAAAACAGCCATAAAACCCTCATAAGTTCAAAAAGGGCCATACTACAGGAGGTTCTCAAGACTATTTGCCAAGATTCACTTAAAACTTGATAGTTTTATCGGTACATACTTGTAATGACATGCAGGATATGCTTAAAACTATGATAAAACTACCACAAGTTTTGGTAGTTTTGTGATTTTCCTCTTTAAGAACACTTCCAGTCCGACACAAATATGTTTTGAAGATTCCATTTTTGGATGCGTTCTGCTGAATGGGGACTTTTTTAAGAAAAGAAAACATCGATATACATATAATGTTTCTTTTCCAAAGTGGATACGTATTTAACTTAATTGTAAAATTGACCATTAATGCTTGAGTTTTTTATCCTGCAATTGATGAATTTTTCATGCGACGTTCAGTTTATTGGTGTTTTATAACATAAAAGTTCGAAAATTTTAATGCGCCACGGAATCATTGCTAGAACATTGATTTATTTGAAAAATAAAAAATACTTGAAAATTCAACAATAAGGTGACAAGGCTGATAAATTGTTAGATCTTGAATAAATTGTGTCTACAATCCATTTTAAGTTTCAAAATGTATTTTGAACAGCAGAAATTGTTCGTAGCATTGGAAAAACGAAAGTTTTGCTGCATATAAATGAAAATGGCTACCATTCGGAGGGAATCCAGAATAGCCACGCTCGCCATTTTTTCAATGGTTTTATCTAAAACTACCATAAAACGCATATAAAACTAATATTTCTTGCACAAGACTAACAAGATTTTTTTAGGAGCGCGATAAGTTCATCTTTACTTGTTCTATTCTTGAAAAAGAGGAGTAACGCTTGAATAAAACTTGTTTGAATTGCTCAAGGTAAACAAGTCTTTCGTAAGATAGCCATAAAACTAGTGTAGAGAAGGCACATCATAAACAAAGAAAATGTGAACGTTCAAATCAAAAGTGCCAATGCATAATTATTGTTCATAATTACAGCTTATAATTTATTGTTTTTAATCAGCGTAAGTCGATTAAAACATAAAAAAAAACTCTAACTTGAATATGCTAACAATGGATTTGGGAAGAAGAACAGATCATTATATTGCGTCGATGGCTGAAACATCAGTCGAGCGAAAGATGATTTTTCTCTTGATCTGTACGTTGAACCTAGCGTTGGAAGAAGTGCACGGTGCAGTGGATCACTGAGCGATTCCAGCGCATTAATTCCGACTTTGGATTAAACGTGCGGATCATGGGAAAAATCGATTTTCGCTCAGTTGGTATACTCATTTTTACTTGCAACGAGTATAAATATTGTGTAGCCTATTGGGAACTGAAATGCACGACTCGGGAGAATTCAACATTAACATAACATTTTACAATCGAAGTGCACATTAAACCTTACGTCAAAAGTACTGCGCTGTATTTCCACGGTGGTGCGCCATATAACGCACTACCTGAGATGTTAGGTTTAACTTGCATAACTGGCATAAAATCAAATATCATGAGTTATGCATTTCGGTTTTCAACTGGTGACACATTGCACCATTTTATTTTATTCGTTTTACGCATAACGCATGGACCCTTTTGATAAGTTAGTCTCAGTAGGCTGCGAATCCAATGGAATGGTCAAAAAAAATTGTCGTTGGTGGCTGAGATGAAGGAGTGTTTAATATATTGAATAGGTTTTTATTGAATTTCCGCTTGAACGATCCGCTGGTTTTTAATTTGTTCCACCTGTGGGCGTCCATTGTGACAGTTTGTTTATTTTTCACATAATGTTCTTTCTCAAGAATATGTGCTCTTATTTAAAACCAAATGGTTCTAAGAGAGTTTTATGGCAGCATTTCCAAGATACATTCATCTTAAAGAAGAATGTCATAAAACTTTTACAAAACTTTTATCAGGTTTTATGCAAGTTGCGAAACAATGTCTTGAGAGAGGGATCAAGTAACTTATAAAACTACTGATAAGGTGAATTACACTTATAAATGATGTAGTTTTATGGAGGTTTCTTCAAGTGTTCTTTAATCACTCTTGAGAACTGTTAAGGAATTAAAACCACCTTAACTTGGAAAATGCCCCGATAAAACCGGATGAACTCCATAATGCTATGATAAAACTACCATAAAACATGAATAAAACCAATTTGCATTTGAATTGCTACTTGGGATAGGCAATATATAGAGTTTTAATAGTGTACGGGTCTTGAAAGTTGTAGCAGAAGCGTTTAATAAACCCTAACATGCTATTTGCCTTGTGGTCTATGAAATTAAGTTTAGAGTCTAAGATAACTCCTAAATCCCTCATTTTTTCACACTTTTCTACATTCTGATTTCCTAATGCAATTACAATGTTGGTTGTTGTTAATTTTCTGCTAAAAGATATTAAATTGCATTTTTTTTACATTCAGTTCCAATAAGCTTTTCTTACACCAGATGTAGAATGTATGAATTTGATTTCCAAGTACAGCTTCATGTCGTTGGCATAAATAAGCACTTTCAGATTTTTGAGGACGAAGGAAATGTCGTTGACGTACAAAATAAAATGAAGTGGTCCTAAATGGGAGCCTTGGGGGACTCCTGAGGTAACTTGAATGGAATTTGATTTCTTTTCATTGAATTTTATTATTTGTTGCCGGTTAGTTAAATATGATTCAAGCCACTTCAAGAGTGCAGACTCAATTCCAATTTTTTGCAGTTTGAAAAGTAACATTGGTATGTCAACACGATCAACTGCCTTGCTAAAGTCTGTGTAAAGAGCTTCAACATGGTTCCCATTATCCATTGCATTCAGTGAATAATTTACAAATTCTAGTAAGTTCGTGGATGTTGAGCGGCCTTTGAAAAAACCGTGTTGTTTGTCTGTTATTCGATTTTTGATTTGAAGAAATAATGTTTTATTGACAATTGCCTCGAAAAGTTTGGGAATGCAAGAGATAAAAGCGATTTCCTGATAATTAAGTATGTCAGATTTCCGGCCAGATTTGAAAATAGGCACTAAGAATGAACTTTTCCATCTTGTTGGAAAAATTCCTGATTCCAGTGACATATTGAAAAGCCAAAACAAAGGAGATGTAAATTCCTTCGCAAGATTCTTCATAAATACTGGAGCAATTCCATCAGGTCCAGGGCCTTTTGAGGGGTCTAAATTTTTGCAAAAAAAAAAAAAAAAATATCCTGAACCTGAAGTTGGTTGACACCAATATTCCTTGGATATTCTGGATAAAATGCAAAGTAATCGCGGTCACGATCTTCTTACGAATATGTTGTGTAGATTTCTTGAAAAAAATTTGAAAAAAGATTGCAGATTTTTTCCGAGTTATCGCCAACCTGTTCGTCAAGAGGCATTGTTGATGGAAAATTGTCTGATATTAATTTTGTTTTGACGTAATTAAAGAAGTTCTTTGGACAGGACTTAATTTCAAGCTCAGTTTTCGCATTAAATACTTCAAATGCATTACGGATTGCCAAGTTCAATTGATCGCATATTTCCAAGTAAGTTGCTAAATGTTCACTGGTTTTGTGTTTTTTTTTGTAAATTTTGTGGGCTTTTTGTTTGCAATTCTTTATGCTTTTTATTTCTCTATTAAACCAGACTGGATGTTTAGTGTTTCCGTGACGTCGTTTTTTCTTTAATGGAATCTCTTGTGAGATGATGTTGGATAGGATTTCGTAGAAGACGCCAACAGATGATTCGACATTTCCTTCGTCCCTAAAAATTTGTTCCCAGTTGATACAGTTTAATTTGTTTTTTATATTCTCATAGTTCGCGAGCTTGTATTCAAAAACTTCTTCATATTCGTAGTCGTTGGGTCTTTGATATGCATGTATGAATAGGAAATATTCAATTGCTGTGTGAAACTTTTCGTTTTTCCATAATGGGTTCAATGATTCGGTCACACAGAAATCTTCATGAATATTCGTTAAAAGGAGGTCTAGATAGCAATTTCCTTGGTTTTTTACATGATTAATTTGATTCAGACCTAATTTAGCAATTTCATCAAACATGAAATGTAAAGTGATATTATCTCCAACGACTGGGAGAAGGATGTTTTCATTTTCAGAGTCTAAAATGAAGTCGGCGTTGTTTTGATTAAAGTCCCCGTAGATGTGAACTTTTACTTCAGGAGGGAGTTCAGATAATATTTTTTCAGCGCATTAGAAAAACTTTTCATATGTAATTTTATTAGCATTAAGTGGTGGAAAATACACAGAGGCTAACACGTGTGTTTCACCTGCTATGAAAGATTTCACCCATACATGCTCAAATTCATTAAATTTTGTAGTTGTAATAATTTCTGAATTGAAATTGGCAGAAACAGATATGAGGACTCCTCCACCTGATTTCTTCTCAGACTCATGAAGGTTCCTTTCGTTTCTAAATACAATATACACACTTCCAAATATTTCTTCACTACACACGCTTTCGTCCCAGCTAGTTTCAGTTGCCAGAATAACCGAAAAGGACGAACTTAATAAATTATTATAAATTTCCTTCATTTTGGCTGGGCTTTTCATGCGATTGAAATTTTGACAGTAAATCAAAATTTCAGTCGCATTCTGTTTACATGAAGAAATTGTTGAAAGTGTGTCGGTTGACAAAATATTATTATTATCACTATATACCTCTTCATTCATATCTGCTTCCAAAGAAGGCGTCATTACTTCCGAAAATGTGAAGAGGAGTGAAATTTGGCTGTGCTCTCGCGCAGTTGCTGCAGGCGGTGCGTCCGTTCGCTGGACAGGAATCGCTGATAAGATTCCAGATCGGCTGCTGCTTCAGTTCCATTCATTCCTTACTCCTGATGAACTTCTGCGAAGATGCGTTGCAGATGGTCTGGAGCCGTTGGAAGGCCTTCGGATGCAAGGAGTATTTTGATGCTTGTTGACGTCATTCCTTCTACGCAGACTGTAGCAGGCTGGACCTTCATATAGGCGAGGTATAGGCGGACGATTTTCATTATTCTTGGGTCGCGTAGTCTGTGTTTGTGTGTGTGTGTGTATACAATCCAACTCCCACTGTCCGGCAGTGCTTTTATGGAAGAAAAATGTCTGCAGCTATCATGCTTTTATCCTAATCCCAAACTGTAAACATTTTTAGCCCGGGTGTTGAAAAGTGATAGCTCTGTTGAGATCCAGTGACCCATTTCAGAATGCCTGGTCACTCACGTCCATTCCGAGGTCACTTCCACTTACAACAAGTCCCGCATAAACACAATACTTATATCAATTGGATATTTGTACTATATTTACACTTCCATTATCGCAACATGTTCTGTTACGATCATGGCACGTATTTAGTAGTATGTATTTTGTATTTGTTTATAATTGCTTAGATCTCACCAGTAATGTTTGATGTTTCCTTGCTGATCCTGCTCCTTTTGTTCCACTTTTCGTATTTTTTTTTCGTATCTTCCGCTGTAATGAGAATATTTGTATTTAGTTCGATCATGCATCAACTTCTCAGTAGTTTTTTTTCACTTCTTTTTTTTATCAAGTATGCCAAAACAGGATATTAGATATTGTCTTCAAAATTGGGTAGAAGTAAATTATTTGCTGCTTTGCAAACCAGCTCTCCTCGATGTCCTAGATCTTGGTCAAGTTCTGCTGAACCCGCAGCTGCTGCAGTCGGCACTCGTCCACATTAAGCCGGCCGTCACCGACGTGTCGGATATCTGCGTCTAATACACTCTTCTTACACCGATTCATTTACAAACTAAGCCTGCACACCGAATCAAAATTCACTTTGGCAAGGTTTTGGTATTTTGTTCTAAAATCTAGTTCTAGATATTGGCACTTTATTTCTGCTCAGATTTTCCGTCGTCAATATTCTTCCTCAAACGTAGCAATTGCCAGCTCAGGTTCGATGCAAGCAGCAGCAGCTATCATGCCGTTCATTTTGAACGACCAGACAGCAGACCCCATAAAAAATTAAAGTATCATAGAAGACAAAAATGCTATTAATACAAACTTCCAACTTTAATGCTGTACATGGCATTTTAAGAGACAATTAAATTACTTGACCATGTAAAAAGCGACTACAGTAAGTCAATACGAGTACATAATATGCGTATGTACAAAACATATCTGACATCCACTGGATTGTTACTGGAAAAATATAATTAGATATGTATTAATATCCCACTAGTCCTGGAAATGCTGAAAACAGAAAATATCATTCCAAATATCAAAATCAATGAGAGATATTATTTTATAATACATGTTGTTAAAACATGTCTTTATATTGTTCTAGTTACATTTCTATGATAGCAATTGGAGCGATCGCAGAGCCCAGTGTGATGCTTTCTGAAATGGCTTATCTAATCCTAATACCACTAAACACAATATTAAAATATAATCCTATACTGCCCATAGGCGCATGCCAGTAATATAGTAGTTAATGTTCAGAAGTGAAAATTCAATGTAAATGTTATGCTGAAATGCTGAAAAACCAATTCAGCTTTTTATCCATGTCATGTTTCTCCAGGTTCCTGAGATAAATGGTTTTGGAATGCACGATGATTGCAAAGCCTGCTGAAATCATTAATTGATATGAGAATGGAAAATTATATGATATGATTTACAGGTCGCACCCCCTCACTTCGCTATTGTCAAAATGACAACATTGTCCAGGCTACGCCAACCAGCGTCTCCATGTTTCAGCTGGCAGTCTTTTGTGATCATATGACTCGTGGAGGCGTGAGGTAGGAACTTGTGAGGACGAGAGGTTGGTTGCACCCCCCCCTTCGAAGTTGTCAACTCACCATTTGAAGCCCATTCTTGGGTCGCGTAGTCTGGCCCGCAAAAAACGTCCGTCCCCTTCCGCCGATTGTTCAGTATGGCGTACAATAGGTGGCCGCATCGGATCAAGTTCAAATTGCCTGCCTGTGTTCCTAATTGGAGGCAGCATGTTTTGGCTTTGCTGCAGTTCGATATCTTGATTTTGTTGTTGCTGTTGTTGCTGATTTGCTGGATGTTGTTGGTTCGCTGGCTGTGGTTGGTGTTGTTGTTGCTGTTGTAGGTTGCTAGAAGGCAGTAGTAGTGCAGTACTTTCAGCCACTATTTGCACGATATTGGGTGAATGCTGGCTCTGCTTTTCTGGTTGGTATGGGTTTATTGTTTCACCCTGTATGAAGCTAAACTTTGAAGCCGAGAGTGCTGCAATTGCGTGGTCGGTGGTAGAAGGTGGACCGACAAATTGAGCTTTAGCTGAGGCCAGTAGCTCTTTGTCTGTACCCAAAGTTCGATTGCCTTCTTGTAGAATGTTGTTTTGAGCATTTTCTACGGGTTGATGACTGATGATGGCGAAGAGTTGTTGTTTTCTTCTTTTGAGTTGTTGTTTTCTTCTTTTCCTCCTTTCTCTGGCCTTATCAGCAGCTTTTTCTTGAAGCTGCCGATTGTAAAGCTTCATGTCGTATCCTGACCAGTCCTGCCTCCAGCACCGTTTATTCCCTAAAATAAAGGGTGTCCACGATGACATTGCCACACTATGAAGTTGCTCTAACTTTTTAACCGTTGGGTAGAATTTAATGAAAATTTGGGTGGATTTAGTTCATAGTGCATTATTTACATCCTGCAAGTTTTAAAGTGCTGTGATCAAAATGGAGTCGAAAGAACAGCTCGTGTGTGATAAAATCTTGCGCATTCATCACGAGAACAAGGATCTCTCGCATCGTTCCATCGCTAAAATATTGGGAATCGCGAATTCCACGGTGTCGCGAGTGATTAAGCGGTTCGAGGAACGGTTGACCACCGATCGGAAGCCCAGAAGTGAAGGAAAAAGTATTCCGTACAACACCAAAAATCACAACCGCGTAGTTGGGGCCTTCAACCGAAATCCGAACGCCTCCGTTCGGGATGTGGCTAAGAAGCTGCACCTAAGCCGAAATTTTGTCCAGAAGGCCAAAACTAAGGCTGGGCTTCGAACGTTCAAGGTACAAAAGGCCCCTACTCGCGACGAGAAGCAGAACAAGTCCGCCAAAACCGGTGCCAGGAAGTTGTACCTCAACATGCTGACGAAAGTTGAATGCTGCATCATGGACGACGAAACATATGTGAAGGCCGACTTCAAACAGATCCCCGGCAACCTGTTTTTCACGGCCAAGGATAAGTTCAGCGTTCCGGAGCATGTCCGCACTCAGAAGATGTCCAAATTTGCGAAGAAATTCCTGGTTTGGCAAGCAATCTGCACGTGCGGGAAGCGGAGTGCACCTTTCGTGACCCAGGACACGATGAACGGACAGGTGTACATAAAAGAGTGCCTCCAAAAGCGGCTGCTTCCTCTCCTGAAGGCCCACAACGTCCCAACAATTTCTGGCCGGATTTGGCTTCATGCCACTACTCCAAGGACGTGCTGAAGTGGTATGCGGACAATAAGGTCAATTTCGTGCCGAAAATGTTCAACCCTCCCAACACTCCGGAGCTCCACCCCATCGAGAAGTACTGGGCGATTATGTTTTTGTTTTTGTTGTTGTTGTTGTTGTTGTTGTTGTTGTTGTTGTTGTTGTTGTTGTTGTTGTTGTTGTTATTGTTATTGTTGTTGTTGGGGCTGTAATAGCCGCAGCCACAAATTTAACTTCATCTAGGATAACATGAAGTTCTGACTCTTGGCTGAAGTGAGTCAGTGATGTAGTTATTGATTCGGCGCTTTTCGTTAAAAGTGCCATGTCGTTTTGTAGGCTAGTGAGCCGTTCGTCTGACTCTTGGCTGAAGTGAGTCAGTGATGTAGTTAATGATTCGGCGCTTTTCGTTAAAAGTGCCATGTCGTTTTGTAGGCTAGTGAGCCGTTCGTCTAGGAAACTGTTAATTTTTTGTGACATAATCGAATTTGATCTATCGATGCCGGAGATTGTTAAAGCCGTACGTAAGTCACACGACTTCATATGGTAGTCGATTAAGGTGCTTACGACTTCATGGCTTTTGTTGACCTTAGTCAGCGTTTCCTTTACTTCTTTAAAGAAGTGGTCAAGGTTGTCAAATAATATGGCGGCGGCGAGCAGTCGTTGCCCAGAGAGGCGTTGTTGCAGTTGGCTTTTGTTGCCGATGCTCCCGTCAACATCGCTGTGAGAAACATGGCTGCTGAAGCCTACGTCGCCCGTGACAACGAGACAAGAATCAATCATTCTACGAGATGAACCAAGAAAGAAAGCCCAAGTTCAATCGCGAACTGTTTCTCCCCCCGTCAATTAAAATTATATACATTTTATATGGGAGTAAAACATCACGACCATGCAGGACCTCCACTTTGAAAAATTATAGAGAACGCAATTTTCATCCAATCTTCATGAAATTTTGGAAAAAGAAAATAGTTTACAAAATTAAAAAAATACGTTTATTGCAAAATGAAGATGTTGATTTTTCGACGTTTTTCCGCCTTGGAATCACTGTGCGTCGTAGAGGAGTATTTTGCAGGCCTTCCAGAAAGTCACTAGAGTGATGGGACAACAAAGTTGGAAGATCGTTGGATCAAGTGAATTGATGTTATGGAAGACTATACTGCGCAATAAAAGTGATTTCCCCCAAAAAAATGTATTTTCATTTCCGCTTTCAAAACTTTTGTACTAACCTAGTATAAGAAACAAGGGAGATTTCGCATGCTAGATTTATTGGGATTCTTGCTGCACTGTTGCGTTCAAGCCAAGTTTGAGTTCTATATTCACGTCCGAGCTGAACTTCGACCACGGCTGTCAACGGAAGACTAACGTTTCAACCGCGGACAACGACGAAAAGAGCTTCAATTACCCTCATTTTTCAGATTTAGAAAGTCAATCGTATGGTCCTTTGCAAGAGCCCTCTGAGTCTTGCGACTTCCGGAGTATTGCTTATGTTTTCACACGTTAGAACACAGGATCTTCGTTTGGATTTTCCTATTTCTTTGTTCTACTCAGTTAGCGCATTCCTATAGGTGGTCCAATCTGAGGTTCTTTTCGCTTTGTTAAATAATATACGGGATGTTTTACACAGACGTTTCAATTTCGAGTACCACCAAGGAACAAATCAGTTGGAGTATTCTTTGATAGGACAGCTAATATTGAAACAATTTAAAATCTTATCGTTTACCTTTCCAATTTCTGAACTGAATCAATGTTTCCTTTCCTTTCCTTCTTCTGTAAATAGCTCCAAATTCAAATATTGTGCATATTGATCCCAGTTTGTTATCCTAGGATTTCCTCCATTCAAACACAGTGTGTCTATGGTCTGGTAATGACGTTTCCTTAGAGACTTCCGATTTTACAACTCTTTCATAAATTGAACTATTGCACAATGTCAAGTCTAATGTCGTTTTCAGTTTTAAACCTGGGTCAGGTCTGACTCTGACTCGCAATTACCGAACGAAAACGGATCCAGAGTCGAGTCAGTATGATGGTATTAATGCAAAACATAAACATTAACAAACATAAACATTTTATTTTGACAGTTATGTTTGTGTGTGTTGGTGAACCCAGGTTGAACCTCGAAAAAACTTGAGAGCGAACCTCATCGATGTTGGGTCGGATCCAGAGCGGATCCAGGTCCGACCCGATTGAATAAAAAAACGTGTTGACAGCTGTTAGGGCGGACCTAGGGCGAACCCAGTTCCGCTCTGGCAATAACCGAAAACAACATAAGACTACTTGTCTGATAGCATTTGAAAAGATCGGTTCGTTTCTCTTATTGAGAGAAGATCTTGGATGATCTTAGATGGGAGATATTCCAATCAGCACTCCTCTCGACTGTTGATATCCGTACTAATCCGGCCAAAACAGTGGAGGTGTACTATGCTTCTTATATAAAGGCAACAATCTCTTCTGGAGACACTCAGATCGGTAGATTTCCGCATTCATAGTTCCGGTAGTGTAAAAAATGGTTGACTTCAAACCACAGGAACATATTACTTGCCATACCAATACCTTTCGACCGAATTTCTCCACTTGAATCGACCTGTCCGCATCGCCCACATCCTCCCCAACGACGGCAGTAAAGTATTGTGGACCTGGAAGGGTTTTTGAGTCCTCCTTTACATAGGTCTCATCGTCCATCAAAACGCAAGCATCCGGACGCTGCAAAAGACGCGAATACAATTTCCGGGCCCTTGTTGCTGCTCGCTTCTTCTGTTCTGCACTTTGTTTCGAGATTTTCTGCTTATTGTAGGTCTTCAGGTGGTTTCGCCTCTTGATACGCTGGATCATTCCGACAATCGTTCCTGCTTTTTTGGCCAAGTCACGTATTGACATTGATTTGTTCTTCATGATTAGAGATACCACTTTCTGCTCCAGTTTCGGGTTGGAAGAACCGGGTTTTCTGCCTCTTCCTGGTAGCTAAAAAAAAACCACCCCCCCAACCCCCACCCACAATCCCCTCCTCAACCACAAAAAAAAGAAAAAAACCACCAAAAAAAAAAAAAAAAAAAAAAACAGACAAACAAACCCACCAAAAAAAAAAAAAAAACCACAAAAAAAACACGCAAACAACAAAAAAGAAAAAAAACACCCCAAAAAAAAAAACCCCGCACCAAAAAAAAAAAATGAAAGAAATAAAAAACAAAAGGCCCCCCCAGGAGAGGCGGAAAAAAAAAAAAAAAGGATTAAAACAAAGGCAACTTCAGCCAGGGGTTCTAGTCGGATAATTTTGAACAGTTTCATGTTAAAATTTAAAACTGTAAGGCCGTTTTCAGCGGTGTTCTATTATTTTGGTCTAGTTTTATAACAGTTCCAAAAATATAGACCACTAAAAATAGATCAACTATTTTCCATTTTCACCGCCATTGTTCAAAATTTTGTATGATGACGTCCGTGTGTGTGTTTTGTTTTGGAACTCCGCCTGGTTTGTTTGGATTTGGTTTGTGTTGATTCAACTCGTTCGGCATTTTGAAATAATTATAAAAAGTTTCCGAGATTCACGAGTCAAAAGATGCCGATTCTTGTTTGCACTGGGTGAATATTAAGATGAATGATTGGTTCCAGACTGTGAAGGTTATTCCGAGAATCAAAACGACGTTTGTTTTTTGGTGAAGTGAGAAAAGTCACCTGCAGTGACGTGACTCTCCATTTGATTTGCCGAGTTACGTCACCGCAGGTGACTCTTCTCACTTCACTAAAAAACAAACCTCACTTCGACTCTCGGAATAACCACAGTACTGAATTTCGCGGCTGCTTCGTGCTGTTTTATGGTAGACGATGTAGAGGATTTCCGTCTTGCTGAATCAGTCAAAAATGGAAATTAATTTCCATGGAAATTTCCTTTTTACGAGGAAGCTCTCATGCGCGTAACTATGAATGTTTGACTGGATGAGAGTACGGCATTAGCTGACATAAAGGATCGGTATTGAACTGAGTAATCTGCGACTTCAGTTCAACTCTATTTTAACAACGATTTCGGGCCTGAATAAAGCATTCCAACCGGTTGAAAATCCTGAAACTCCATTGCCAACAGGTTTCCTACGACAGGACTTTCTACAAGTCCCAATGTAAGAGGTTCGCGTTTCTTAGTCAGTTGAGCATCGCGTCATCAAGTACTACTTGTCCGGGAAGAAAGTATTAAGAAGAAACGAACTTCCATGGTTTCTCGCAGATGATCATCAAAAACCCATCAGTATATATTCCATCAGTTCCGCGAAACGATACAGCAAGTGGAATAAAAGTCTGGAAACGCCGGAACACGACGTTGAAATCAAAATGTTCCGAACAACTAGACTGGATGTTGAGACGTTCATTATAACATAACTTATTCATCTTCCGGATTGGCACAGGAGGAAATGCAGATGATGAAATTGAAAAAGAAAACACCGTTGCCGGGAGAACCAGAAAATGTTTGTTGTTGACGATTAAGACTTAGAATTTCGTACCTTTTTTTCAAAATAAATATCATTCATTTTGAAGGCTCAATTATATTGGTTTTAGGTTAATTTGATAATATTATATAGGTGAGATGCATGAGGAATATAAATAGGGAGATAAAATATCTTTGAGTATCTGATGTGACTTTATATATAATGTCAGAATTAGTGCACTGTACAGCTGTACAGCAACTTTGTGTATAACGTTCAAACCAGCAGTAAAATCAATTGTCAGTTGAATTTCCCAGTTTTGAACTGGAACAAAACTAAAAGATTTAAATTTTAGAAGGGTTTCATTATTCAGGTTTAAACGAGAGGTATGCAATATCCTGGACCTGTGCGCTGGATTTCAATACAAGCAATAGAACTGGAACAATTTTAGGTGGAATTTTACCTCTGCATGATTTCTGTTCACCCAGGTTGAGAGAACCTGTATTAGAGGTTCTGCTGGCACTTGGTCATCTTTTAATCACACTCTGTCCTCCATGTAACGTGATTCCGATAGGTATCATTTCAGAGATAACGAACACTGCCTTCGATGAGATATTTTTGTACGCACTCACGACTCGCAAGGTCAGGAGCCGGTATGTACTGTTCTGCTACGCTCGATTCTGTTAAGTGTCGAGCTCAGCAATCCAGGCTGGGCCTCCGTACCTCAATATCGACGAGAATACTACTCTTGGTCCACCGTTGTCTGGCATCATCCTACCCACCGCGTTGATGACCTTGGCCGCCTTCTCGCGGGCATAGATCACATAGATATTGATTTTCAGCCCGTCATCACTCTTTTCGGAGCAATGACACTTTGCATTTCATGACCAACAGTACCTCCGTTTTGTGGTGTGCAGCGCACCCCCAACACCTCTTCCACCAGCCTGTTATTGACAATGCGATGTCATCCGCAAAATCAACGATCACTTCGCCAACATCAGCACACTGTTGTACAATCCGATCCAGAGGATGGATCCTTTCAAAACTTCCGTCTTGATCTTCAACGTTGTCTTCCCCATAACTGTCTCGTGAACCAACACCCGGTTCTGGTAGTAATTTCTCAGCAGAAGAAGTGATACACGTTTTGCCGAGTTGAAAAATCCCTAATATCCTTGTGTCACTCTTCCTCTTGTGTACTTATTTCAATTTACCCCAAGTTGTGCAAACTTGTGGTGCTAGTTGAAATGCTTCAAATACCTTGGAAAAATTATATTTGTAACTGGGATTTTCTATAGCATCTCTCTTGCTAGCATTCATATGCTTCCAAAGTGCACAAAATTCAATATATGGGAAATACAACTTTTTGAGGAGGACTCAAGCAACGTGCAAAACATATTTTTAAGCAAAATCATGCATGATAAAAATAAACAAAGCTGTGAAAGCACGTTAGGCTAGTTTTAACAACATGTCATAGCAGTATACTAGTAGTACGTATCTAGTATACTGAAAAAATAATCATAGGGATGGGTTACTTCCGCTAAAACTTACCCTTAATGATCGTAAGACTTTAGCCATATTCACAAAACTTCATCAATCATCAAAGAACTTCATAATATAGTTCGCAGAAATTCTTCAAACTTCGTAGAGCTAGTTCACAGATTTTTTGCAAAGTTTGAACTTACATATTTCTCAAAATATCAGTTCAGTTCAAAGAACTTCAGTGTTCAGCATTCCACCATTGCCAGCAGAACTCCGTAATGTTTAAAAAAAAAGCTATGATAAAGTTCAATGAGCTTAAGAAAAAAAAAAAGGAGAACTTGAGCAAAGTCAGTAATCTTGTTGGTAATACCGTAATACTGTTTTCAGACTTACCGAAAAACGAGCGAGCGATCGACGTGGTTGTGCACTTTGCCCTTGTTGTTGTTTTACACCATTTTTTTCAGCTGCCTAAACAAATTTAGAACGCTCTGGATTCCGTTCCAAATTCGGAACAAAATAAAACAAAGCGTATGACAGTTTTATTTTTTTCACATCGAAACTGTTCGAAAATGAAATTTAGAACGCACCGGTGAAAATGGAAAATTTCGTTTGGTCTATTTAATTGTCAAAATTTAGAATAGACCACTTTCAGCGGTGTTCTATTATTTTGGTCTAGTTTTATAACAGTTCCAAAAATATAGACCACCAAAAATAGATCAACTGTTTTCCAGTTACACCGCCATTGTTCTAAATTTTATGTGATGCCGTTCGTTTGTTTTGTTTTGGAACTTCGCCTGCTTCGTTTGAATTTGGTTGGTGTTAAGCTCGTTCGACTTTTCAAAATGATTCTAAAAAGTTTCCGAGTTTTCCGAGTCAAAAGGTGCCAGTTTATCGCGATCTATTCCTCCCAATACTTGTTGGTGCTGGGCGAATATTAAGATGAGCGGCTGTTAAGTGCCGTTTTATGGTAAACGATGTGAAGGATTTCCTTCTTGCTGAAACAGCTGAAAATAAAAATTAATTTACACGGAGGAAGCTTTCATATGCGTAACTATTATGTTTGACTGGATGAGAGTACGACACTAGCTGACCAACCATCGGTAATGTGCTGGGTAATCTGCGACCTCAGTTCAACTCTGTTTTGACAACGATTTCAGGCCTGAATAAAGCATTCCGACCGGTTGAAAACCCTGAGTTGAAACTCCATTGCCAGTACCTCTTCCGGGATCGCCGTTAGTTCCGACTTTTAGGTGTGCCTAAATTTCGAACACCCACAGATCTCCTACGACAGGACTTTCTACAAGCCCCTCTACAAAAGGTTCGCGTTTCTCAGTCAGTTGAGCATCGCGTCATCGAGCACTACATTTGTCCTGGAA
Source organism: Aedes koreicus (assembly GCA_024533555.2). Classification (NCBI taxonomy): domain Eukaryota; kingdom Metazoa; phylum Arthropoda; class Insecta; order Diptera; family Culicidae; genus Aedes; species Aedes koreicus. The sequence continues at coordinate 171,478 of JAHHFK020000901.1, read as the reverse complement.
GAAAGTATTAAACGGAAACGAACTTGTCCACCGTTGTTTGGCATGGTCTTACCCACCCCGTTGATTGCCTTCGCCGCCTTCTCCTGGGCATAGCTCACATAGCTATTGAAGTTCAGTTCGTCATCAATCCTTTCGGAGCAATGACACTTTTCATTTGCCGACCAACAGTACCTCCGTTTTCCACTAGCCTGTTATCGACAATACGATGTCATCCGCAAAACTAACGATCACTACGCCAACATTAGCACTATTGAACATTCCGATCCAGAGGATGGAACCTTGCAAAACTTCCGTCTTGATCTTCAACGTTGTTTGACCCATAACTGTCTCGTGAATCAACACCCGGTTCTGGAAGTAATTTCTCAGCAGAGGAAGTGATACACGTTTTGCCGAGCTGAAAAATTCCAAATATCCCGCATCTAAGCTCGCGCAACCCCTTAAAGGTCGCATAAATTTCAAAAGCCTTTTTTAGGCTTATTAGCTGATTGCGCAAGGTGCGAGATGTTTGGGATTTTCAGCTTGGCAAAACTTGTGCCACTCTTCCTTTTGTGTACTTACTTTCAATTTAGGAGTGCAAACTTGTGTTGCTATTGGAAATGCTTCAAATACTTCGAAAAATCATATTTGTGACTGGAATTTTCTATAGCATCTCTCTTACTAGCCTTCATATGGTTCCCTAGTGCATAAAACTCAATATATAGGAAATACATCTTTTTGGGGAAGACTCAAGTATAGTGTAAAAAATATTTGTTACAAAAATCATGCACGATAAAAATAAACAAAGCTGTAAAAGCATTTTAGGCTTGTTTAAACAACCTTTTATAGCAGTGCCAATATGTGCCAAATTCTAGCTCTATAGACCCACATTAGAGCACTTTCCCCTACTATTGATAACGGCACGTAACTTTCGGATTTAATTGATCGAGAAATTATTTTATCAAATTAATGGCTAATTGTCGCATTCACAACAATAGTTTAACACAACGTACACCGCTGAAAACAGAATTACCGAAAAACGAGCGAGCGATCGACGCGTTTGTGCACTTTGCCCTTGTTGTTGTTTTACACCGTTTTTCCAGCTGTTTTAACAAATTTAGAACGCGCTGGATTCCGTTCCAAATTCGGCACAAAATAAAACAAAGCGTATGACAGTTTTACTTTTTTTACACCAAAACTGTTCGAAAATGAAAATTAGAACGCACCGGTGAAAATGGAAAATTTGGTTTGGTCTATTTAAATGTCAAAATTTAGAATAGACCGCGACCGCTGAAAACGGCCTACTATGTTTTTTTTTTTTCATATAATAACACTTTTTCCCCCATATATATTTTTTTTTTCTCCCGGGTGTCTCTAAAAACGCCAAAAAGCAAAATTTTTAAACCACCCCCCGGTCGTCCATCTGGTTAAATTTTTTTTCCTTCCTCCTCCTCCTTAATAATTCCATTTCCACCACCAAGCCTACCTAAATTAAAAAAGGCCACCTGAAAAGGTGAAAAAGTTTGAGCTTTATTTTTTTTTTTCAAATAAGGGCGAAGCAAAAAAACCCCCGCCCGGGGGAAAAATTTGCAGGCTGGAGGATCGGCAAATCAGCGTTTGTTGGGTATATGCTACTCAAGATTCTATAAAAGGCACCTGGTAATAAGCATTGCCGCTTCTTGGCCTCTTCGCAGTTTTCTATGCGACGGAAAGAAAATCTCGAATTAGACAATAACTATGGAGGATTCGTTCTCTCTGTTTAGATGAATTAGTTGAGTTACACCTTAGCAGTAAATTTTCATATATTTACCCTCAACCAGCTGCCCAGTAAACCAGTTTACACGAAGATCCCAAAATGCAAGCGCGATATACATGTATATATCCCCTGTGGTTAAATCGTATATGATGCCATAAAACTCCTTGTACGTGTAAAAGTGGAGGCGATATAACTGCATGGAATGAAATTTAGATATCGACAACGATTTAAAATCTAAATATATACGACTTGCTGGACATTCTAACGATCAAATTCGTTACGAGTCCAATGTTTTAATGTGCATTGTTACGATGCTTTTAATGAAACTCTACGACTTTATAACCAAATATTTGCCGCTAAACAAAAGTATAAGTACAAGTTATTTTTTTTATAAACACGATAGTAATTGAATTCATAAACGACCAATTTCATGCTTACATACCGATTTGGATTGGTATTGGTATAGCACTGCATTAGTGACACTAGGTACTTCTGCACCGAATCGAAAAAATGACTGGGTTTGATGGCGAATGCAAGCAGTTAGTAGAGGAGAAGAATGCAGCACGGGCCAGAATGCTGCAACACCGTACGAGAGCGAATGTGGATCGGTATAGACAGGCACGGAACAGACAAAATTCTATTCCTCGAAGGAAAAAAGCGCCAGATCGAGACCGCGAAGAAATGGACGCACTGTACCGTGCTAACGACACACGCAAATTCTACGAGAAGTTAAACAGCTCGCGCAAAGGCTACGTACCACACGCTGATATTTTCAAAGACCTGGATGGCAACCTTCTCACAGGAGAGTGTGATTGAACGGTGGAAGCAGTACTTCGACGAGCACCTGAACGGTAATGTTACAGCGAACGAAAGTGGCACAGTAATAAATCTAGGAACACGCACATAAGATGACAGGACCCCGACCCCAACCCTTCAGGAAGTTGAGGAGGAAATTGGTCTGTTGAAAAACAACAAAGCCGCTGGTGTTGACCAACTCCCAAGCGAGCTATTAAAATACGGTGGTGAAGCACTGGCCAGAGCGCTGCACTGGGTAATTACCAAGATTTGGGAGGAGGAATGTTCACCGGAGGAATGGATGGAAGGAGTAGTGTGTCCCATCTATAAAAAGGGCGACAAGCTGGATTGCTGCAATTATCGTGCGATCACGCTACTGAGCGCCGCCTACAAGTTGCTCTCCCAAATGTTATGCCGCCGCCTGTCACCAATTGCAAAGGAGTTCGTGGGGCAATACCAAGCGGGATTCATGGGTGCCCGCGCTACTACGGACCAGATTTTTGCGATTCGGCAAGTCCTGCAGAAATTTCGCGAATACAACGTGCCCACACATCATTTTTTCATCAACTTCAAATCAGCGTATGATACAATCGATCGAGACCAGCTATGGCAAATCATGCACGAATATGGATTTCCGGAAAAACTGACGCGGTTGATCAAAGCAACGATGGATCGAGTGATGTGTGTCGTCCGAGTATTAGGGACGCTCTCGAGTCCCTTCGAATCTCGGAGAGGGTTACGGCAAGGTGATGGATTGTCGTGTTTGTTGTTTAACATTGCATTGGAGGGTGTGATTCGAAGAGCTGGGATAGACACGAGTGGCACGATCTTCAGGAAGTCTGTCCATATATTTGGCTTCGCCAAGGACGTTGAAATCGTAGCACGTAACTTTGAGACGATGGCGGAAACGTACAACAGCCTTAAGGCTGAAGCTGGAAGGATTGGCCTTGTGATTAATGCGTTAAAAACAAAATACATGAAGGGAAGAGGCTCACGAGAAGACAATGTTAGCCTCCTAGCACGAGTTCAGATCGACGGTGATGAAATCGAGGTAGTAGACGAATTCGTGTATCTGGGCTCATTGGTGACCGCCGATAACGACACCAGCAGAGAAATACAAAGGCGCATTATGGCTGGCAATCGTGCCTACTTTGGACTCCGAAGGACGCTAAGATCGAACAAAGTTCGCCGAACCACAAAGTTGACCATCTACAAGACATTAATTAGACCGGTAGTTCTCTACGGCCACGAAACATGGACATTGCTAGTGGAGGACCAACGCGCCCTTGGAGTCTTTGAACGGAAGGTGCTGCGTACGATCTACGGTGGAGTGCAGATGGAAGACGGAACGTGGAGGAGGTGAATGAACCACGAATTGCACCAGTTTTTGGGAGAACCTCCCATCGTACACATCGCAAAAATCGGTCGACTACGATTGAGCTGGGCATGTCGTAAGAATGTCGGACGACAGCCCTGTGAAAATGGTTCTCAAAAACGAACCGACAGGTACAAGAAGAAGAGGCGCGCAACGAGCAAGGTGGATCGATCAAGTAGAAGGCGACCTGCGGACCCTCCGCAGACAGCGAGGCTGGCGAGGAACAGCCATGGACCGATTACAATGGAAACAACTTCTGTGTACAGCAGAGGCCACACCGGCCTTAGTCTGATTGGTAAGGTAAGTGATATTTGGCAATCACCTTTTACATTCATCGTATAGAAGGCCAAGATAAATCGTTTGATTTGTTGAATAAAATAGATTTTATTATACGATTTAAAATAAAATCAGATGCGGAAAACTTCATTACTTTGTACGATTTAACTTGTAAAAATACACGATATTCTCCCCGTATGCTGACATTGTTGTTTTCATTGGTTTCTACGCGTTCATCTGATCAACCGTTCATCTAAACATTAAGTGTATCCAAGTGTCCGATAAATTATCCGAGTTAGCACCAAGAAGTATGTAAAGGGTGTCCACGATGAAATTGCCACACACAAAATTGATTCGCAAAATTCGAGTTTTCATCCAATTGCCATCAAATTTTCAGGGATTGAGAAATAACTATTAAACTTCATTTTACCATTTTATTCGTATTTTATTTACAGTCCATACGCAAATGCCCACACCTTGGCCTTAACCCCGGCCATAAGATTCTGCACAACCTGTGAGTCAACCGTTTTTTGCATGTAAACCCATACTTTCTTCAGTTCCTCGACTGTCTTCACTACCTTAGACCGTTTAAGAAGGTGCTGCTTCATAATCGCCCAGTACTTATCGATGGGGCGGAGCTCCGGAGTGTTGGGAGGGTTGAACATTTTCGGCACGAAATTGACCTTATTGTCCGCATACCACTTCAGCACGTCCTTGGAGTAGTGGCATGAGGCCAAATCCGGCCAGAAGATTGTTGGGACGTTGTGGGCCTTCAGGAGAGGAAGCAGCCGCTTCTGGAGGCACTCTTTTATGTACACCTGTCCGTTCATCGTGTCCTGGGTCACGAAAGGTGCACTCCGCTTCCCGCACGTGCAGATGGCTTGCCAAACCAGGAATTTCTTCGCAAATTTGGACATCTTCTGAGTGCGGACATGCTCCGGAACGCTGAACTTATCCTTGGCCGTGAAAAACAGGTTGCCGGGGATCTGTTTGAAGCTGGCCTTCACATATGTTTCGTCGTCCATGATGCAGCATTCAACTTTCGTCAGCATGTTGAGGTACAACTTCCTGGCACGGGTTTTGGCGGACTTGTTCTGCTTCTCGTCGCGATTAGGGGCCTTTCGTACCTTGAACGTTCGAAGCCCAGCCTTAGTTTTGGCCTTCTGGACAAAACTTCGGCTTAGGTGCAGCTTCTTAGCCACATCCCGAACGGAGCCGTTCGGATTTCGGTTGAAGGCCCCAACTACGCGGTTGTGATTTTTGGTGTTGTACGGAATACTTTTTCCTTCACTTCTGGGCTTCCGATCGGTAGTCAACCGTACCTCGAACCGCTTAATCACTCGCGACACCGTAGAATTCGCGATTCCCAACGTTTTAGCGATGGAACGATGTGAGAGATCCTTGTTCTCGTGATGAATGCGCAAGATTTTATCACGCACGAGCTGTTCTTTCGACTCCATTTCCGCGAGTTTTGATCACAGGACTTTAAAACTTGCAGGATGTAAATAATGCACTATGAACTAAATTCACCCAAATTTTCATTAAATTCTACCCAACGGTTAAAAAGTTAGAGCAATTTCATAGTGTGGCAATTTCATCGTGGACACCCTTTATCTAAGTACAAATAAATGCATTGCTAATTGAATTAAAATAACACATACATTTCTGCCATGATGTTTACTGTGGCACAGTTCTATGAGAGGCAACAGCTATGTGTTCTAGCGGTTCCTGCTTCTTGGGCGCGCGATGGTTAATTAATGTGAGCAAAATATCACTCCTTCATTCCAGTTGCAGATAACAAAATCACTTCGAAAATATTTTCAACTGACGAAATACTGAGTTTTCATAATATTTATAGGAATGTTAGGAAATAGTGTTTGTAAAAATGTGAATACAATTTTTTTTTAAAATAGTAGAAAAAATAAATAAATCAATGTAATAAAAAAATCGTATTATATTATCAAAATATAGATATTTATGCAAAAACAACAAATTGGAAAAAAATTGAATTTTTCTTACTTCTAAGAACTTTTTTATCTTAAGTTGCTCCATCGTAGAACAACTTCTATTCTTTTTTTTATGACTCAAAGCCTTTTTAAAAAAAAAAATTATAAAAATCGTACGTTGGACAGATTTGCTAATTGATTTTTAAGTTTGATTTTTGATTTTTTTTGAAGAAAATTTTTTTTTTTTTACAGTGTACATATTTTTTTTATAAAGTCAAATTAACTAACTACAATTTCTTCTCAGACGCAATTTTATTACAACCAACGGTTTTCGAGTTATGATTTTTTGAAAAATACGCATGACAAAACACATACGCCCTTTTGAAAAATTTGTCTTGAGTCAAAAAATTCCCTTAACCCGCGGAAAATCCATCGTCACCAATTCCGAAGACATATGCAAAGTTTCATCCAAATCGGAGAGGGTCGAGTTCAGTCATTTGCTCATTTGGCAGAGAAATGCTCAAATCGATTAAAATGTTCGACGACTTCACAATACACACTTTTTAAAATATACATAAAACGATTTGGCTCATACATATGATGCAAATTTTATTATTATTATAATTTAAATCGTAAAGCATGTTTTGCCTTACCATTTTGTACGATGTGTTCCATGTATAGTACATATAGTTAAAACTAATTTGATAATGTACGTATATTCATAGATGCATGGAATATATACGACTTTTCACATTCATAATCCGGAGGTCTTCACATCATTATGCGAGTTTAAATGAACTATCGTAATAAGTACTAAAAAAATGCATCCTATGCGATAAATTGTGCACATCGACCATACATAGCATATAGTTATATATGATAGTGTTTCAATTCACATTTTTTACGATATTATCTGTGAAATCTTATACGACTTCTGGTTGTCTGGGTGAGAAGTTAAATCCAAATCCGTCGTATCGTCAAATTCACTGGTGATAAATTCGTACCATTCGTCAGTCATTTTCAATGTCTTTTCCTATTTCGTGACAAATCAAAATATATTTATCATCAATTATACACACACACATTCAAGTATTTAGGTTTAGAACAACATTTGGAACTGCTGCTGAAGAGAGGGTAAGTTTATTATATATTTTCCCAAGAGAAAAATTTATAACTGACATATAAAATGAATCTAGAACTACAACACTCCTGGAGATGCTCTAAGATGAGAGCAAGCAAAAAGCTAATTGTGAAAGCAATAAGCTTGAAATGCTAAAGAAGAAGAAGAAGACTCCTAACTTTTCCTCGAACATGACCCATTAGCTTCTGCACAGTGGTACTTCCCACCATTTTGACCACTTTTGGAAAATCGTTTTTATTTTTTTGGATTTCGTCCGCTGGTTTTATGAATTTTCGAAGCCTTGCAGTTGGGCAGTTCGGCGGATTCATGTCTTTCGGCACGAAACATACATTTTGACCTTTGTACCATTCTAAAGTGTCCTTTGCGTAATGACATGACGCCAAATCAGGCCAAAACACTACTTGACCTTCGTGCTGTCTGATCATCGGCAATAATCGCTTCTGGAGACATCCCTTAACGTGATCGTCTCCGTTGTGATGTACGGACTAGATGTTTTACCACACTCGCATATTGCCTGCCAAACCATAACCTTCTTACCAAATTTTTCGGTAAAAATAGCCTTCTCCGTTTCGGGGATGTTTTTGTATTCGCTTACAGTATAGATTTGTGGTCCGGGAAGCGTTTTGTAATCTAGTTTCACATACGTTTCATCGTCCATTATTATACACCCAGAATTTCTACACAATAACGAATCGTGGAGATTGCGGGCTCGTGGTTTCACGGACGTGGCTTGTTTTGAGTTCCTTTTGGGTTTTTTTCTGCTTCCGGTATGTTTTTAGCCCAAGTCTTGCTTTGGCACGCATGACGTTACTCGACGAGGTCCCTAGTTTTTTCGCAACATCCCGAACGGAAGTCGCTGGTTTTCGCTTGTAGGCATCCCTGATCTTTTAATCGATATCCGGACTACCAGGACCGGATTTCCGACCACTCTTCGGCGCATCTTCAAACGTACACTATTCTCTATATTTTTGAAGCGCAGATCGTACCGCTCCGACGCTTACACCCTCTTCCTTGGCCATTTTTCTCAAGGAGAGTCCGCTCACAGTGCACCATTTGTGCACGATACTTTTTCGTTGTTCCGGGGTAAGACCGCGCATTTTGATAGGTAACACAAAACTGAGCACTTTTTCGATGCTATGTCATTCAGAAATGTGCAAACAAAAGGACGCAGCCAAAACATTTTGAAATATTTCATTATAATCAAGGTGATCGTTAAAATAAGGTCGAGCTTATACTTTCTGGAACAGTCGTTATGTTCTCAGTTGTGTAGTGATAGTCTGTATAGCTTGTTTGGTGATTAATAAATGAAGTAAACTATGCTTGCCTTGATTCTGAAAATAAACCTGTGCCGCGTGATCATCATAAGTGTCCTGAAAAGAAGAAAGGAAATACTTACCATCCGTCGGTACTAAAGATATCCTGTGAAGAAATTGTCCTACCTTGTGAATCGATCGCCCCTCTGCTGTGTTTCTGTGGATGGAAGTTAAATTGAACTTCGAAATAATACACAACGTAGGGACTCATAAATCGTTTTTGAGGCGAGAACGACCAATAAAGGGCGATACGGTCAAAATTTGGTCAATATCAACTTGAAGTATTTCTTTCAATTTTGCATTTAAAAAACCTGAACACCCCTCATTTTGAAGGTGTGTGTGTGTGTAGAATGTTGCTCCTATTTTGATTTTGGAATTCACTCTTCAGTTGTCAAAATGCCGTCCAAGCAAGAAGAGCAGCGTATCAAAATTTTGCTCGCGCATCGCGAAAATCCGAGCTACTCGCACGCAAAGTTGGCAAAATCGCTAAAAGTTGCCAAATCAACCGTTACAAATGTAATTAAAGTGTTTGGGGAACGTTTGTCGACAGCCAGGAAGTCTGGATCGGGGGGAAATCGAAAACCGGAAGCCGCTGAGACGACAAAGAGAGTTGCCGGTAGTTTCAAGCGAAACCCTAACCTATCTCTCCGAGATGCCGCAAATAAGCTGGGTGTATCGTCTACAACCGTGCATCGAGCCAAAAAACGAGCCGGACTATCGACTTACAAGAAGGTAATGACTCCAAATCGCGATGATAAACAAAATACGACGGCCAAAGCGCGATCCCGGAGGCTGTACACGACGATGCTGACGAAGTTTGACTGCGTGGTAATGGACGACGAAACCTACGTCAAAGCCGACTACAAGCAGCTTCCGGGACAGGAGTTTTATACGGCAAAAGGAAGGGGAAAGGTAGCAGATATTTTCAAGCACACGAAACTGTCAAAGTTCGCAAAGAAATATCTGGTTTGGCAAGCCATCTGTACCTGTGGCTTGAAAAGCAGCATTTTCATAGCTTCCGGGACTGTCAACCAAGAAATTTACGTGAAAGAGTGTTTGAATAAACGTCTGCTGCCTTTCCTGAAGAAACACGGTTGTTCCGTACTGTTTTGGCCGGATTTGGCATCTTGCCATTACGGTAAAAAGGCCATGGAGTGGTACGCCGCCAACAACGTGCAGGTGGTTCCCAAGGACAAGAACCCTCCCAACACGCCAGAGCTCCGCCCAATTGAGAAATACTGGGCTATTGTCAAGCGGAACCCAAAGAAGACCAAAAAAACTGCTAAGGACGAGCAGCAGTTCAAGGCAAACTGGCTTTCTGCGGCGAAGAAGGTGGACAAGGTGGCTGTACAAAATCTGATGGCAGGGGTCAAGCTTAAGGCCCGACAATTCGGATTTGGAAAAGCGGAAGCCTAACTGAATATTTTTCCTGAATTTTATACTAATTGAACTTGAAAAAGAAATTTAATTTGATTTTTTAAATAAACGATTTCACCGATTTACACGCGTTTTCCCTTGACCAAATTTTGACCGTATCACCCTTTATACTTTCTGGAACAGTCGTTATGTTCTCAGTTGTGTAGTGATAATCTCTATAGCTTGTTTGGTGATTAATAAATGAAATAAACTATACTTACCTTGATTCTGAAAACAAACCTGTGCCGCGTGATCATCATAAGTGTCCTGAAAAGAAGAAAGGAAATACTTACCATCCGTCGGTACTAAAGATATCCTGTGAAGAAATTGTCCTACCTTGTGAATCGATCTACCCTCTGCTGTGTTTCTGCACAGAAACAAAAGCGTTCACGAAAATGAAAACGGACCGTGAACTAGTTCACGTTTTCAGGATTTTTACCTAAAAACGTGATTTAGTTCATGATTACGTGATTCAGTTCACGGTGTATTTTTGCTTGTTCTCGAATTCATGACTGCAGTTCACGGATCCGGGCACGGATTTTTTTCCGTGTGTGGATGAAAGTCAAATTGAACTACAAAATAATACACAACAGAGGGACTCATAAATCGTTTTTGTGGCGAGAACGACCAATAAGTTACAAAAGAACAAGTTACGGGACCGAGTTCTGGCCTCCGTTTGTTGTTTGAGGCTTCGGTTGGATTGTTTACTCGCTCTGTAACATTTTTGCCGCACAGTACATCGGTAAGATAAGATTTCCTTGTAATTTCCAATCACTGACGGGCACAACACTTTTAAGATAATCCAGGAGTTTTGACAGTTTGCGAGTTGACGCAGATGGATTTTGCAGGTAACTGTGCACAATTATTTTTCTTTTCTCTTCCTCCATGATGAATATCTTGGAACCACTTTAGTTTTAAACTGTGCAAGAAATATACCCAGCAGAACTGTTTACAAACAACAAAATGCTGTGAAAAACTTGCATGTCCGACCTCTTAAAGCGCCGCTATCTCTAAAATGAAGTGTCTCATTTCTAAATTCACCAAATTTACTAAAGCTCTAAGAAAAACCTGTTGTTGTTAGGTAATTTTTTGTCGACTTCAAAGCCGATTCTACAGCCCTCTTGATAATAAAAGTAACACATAGTGTCAACAGCAACCAACAGCAAGAAAGAAAACATCGAAGCGAGCAGTAATTTTGCCGGTCATGGCAAGCCTGTCCTATCCATAACACAAATGAATCAGCCGGACAAAGCTTGTTTCGAGTCTTCCGGCGGCGCTGATTAGAATGTGATGAAATAATCCATTTCACATTTTCGCAAACTGCTCCAGAATGTTGAAGGAACATTTCTTCAGGAAAGCCCGAAAAAAAACACCAAATGGGACCAATTTGCGATGAGAGCCTGTGACTGGCATAGTACAGACCATTTGGCAGCCTGGTTACTATGACAACGCTGCGAGCCATTGGGAAAAGAACGGAGTGAGTCGTTATGCGTTCTCTCCACCACGCGCAGTAAAGTCCTCACCGTTGTGATTCTTTTTGCAGCCTGCAACCGTCTCCCTTTCCACAATGACCAAGGCAGGAACACAAGTTTCCCAGAAGCGCAGCCGAGAGCCTAGGATTGAATTTGGACCGGTGCCGTAGAGTTCGCTCAATGCGTTAAGGTGAAAGCGATGGCACAACTTTCAGTTGCTATAACACGATCAAACCTCTTCCTGAGCTTCCGTTTCGTGTGATGAAAAATCGCCGGAACGAAATGTTGAACGTCCCAAATCGGTCATAGTCGAGTGTGGTTTCCAACAACTCTGCCATTAAGCGAAAAAAAACGGCTCGTTTGCACATATTGTCAGAGAATTGTGAAGTCCGTTGCACTTCGGCAGCCTTGTAAATCGATTTGACTGGATTTGGCATGTGAAGGAGGATAAGTAAATTCCTTCCTATCAATTTGATGGTTATCCTGAGCCATCAGTCAAACAGTACCTTCCTTCTGTATGTTGAGGCGATAGTCCTTATTCGGGAATTCCAGCGAGAAGGTTGGGATAATTTTGACAAATCGGTTTAGCGTCACATCGCATCCCGGTACCGGTGTTGTAGAACGGTGCATCGCGATGTTTCGCTTCAGGCTTACACATAAATAGCAGGCATTGTGATTGATTTATGGAAGCCTAAATCAGTTTGCTTTGAGGCATTTGTGCGTTGTGATATCGCACAAACCACCGTGAAATTTTCGAAACATGGAAACTTTTAATTCATATTAAGAGTTTGAGTTGAAGCCGGAATTTATTTTATAGCCGAAAAGGGAGCTCTTGACTGCCCACGAGTTAATTAATTGGAATACATGGCGGATTAATTACATATTGAGTTCCATCTGTCAAACCTTATCGAGAAAAAGGAAAAATGAAAAATGAAAAAATGAAATGCCCTTGTCCGTTATAAATTCCATGACTATGCGGTGTTCAATAAGCAGAAGGATATCGTGCAATGTGGTTTATCCAACACGGTAGCAGAATTCTACCTCATCTTGAATATCACGTTCAAATTTGCTTTAACTGCGCCTTTACTTCATTTCTTCAGTGATTTATAATCAAAATGAGCGTTTCCATGGAGAATCCAGTAACAGTGTTTTCCCTCTGCTTATCATCTACGCTGTTCGGAACTGGGTCAACGCAAATTAAAGTCAAGTTGGTTTCATTCACCGTGCCAAGGCTTCATTAGCGGCGAAATACTGAGTGGTTACGGAGAATGCCGGTCATAGTCCATGAACTGTGCCTGGCACAGTGTATGAATTAATGTAAGACGGTGTGAAAAGTCGATATTCGGGAAACTGGCTTGATTCCAACGGGCCGGTTGATACTCTCGTTTTACTTGAGAAGGTCAAGTGTAACAGAATACGATGAAAAAAGAGAAGCGCCCTTGGCAAAAGCTCTCAACTGAAGCACAAAACAATACCAACACTGGTGAAGAGGCCGATTAACGGAAACAACGTGGGTGAAGTACAACTGGGTAACTCAAAGTCGTTAAAAAGTTTGGTCACCCTCTTTCTTTCTCAGCGTTTCAAGCTTATTGCTTTCACAATTAGCTTATTGCTTGCTCTTCCACAGTTATTAATTGAGAGTTTTCGATGCCAGGTACTATTTTTGCATTAGAACGATTATGTGACAAGTACAACCATACCCTATGCCCAGGGAGTCGAGAAATTTTCCTCAATTTAAAAATGTCTAGACCGGGTATCGAACCCAGCCACCTCCAGCATGGTGTTTGCTTTGTAGTTGCGCCATTGCCGACTGAGCTAAGGGTGGCCCTTCACTAGCTTTTCTAAATTCTTGAAAATCATAGTTGAGTTGCATCTAACGGTAGTATTAAAGAGAGATCATGTCAATAAATGTATTAGAACATAGTTTACGTTTTGCCTTCGTTGAAAAACAAAAATGAAAGAAATCATCATATATAGGGGAACTGCCCCCATATTAATCTCATTGTTCCTATATTCATCCTACGATGAATCTAACAATTGGGCAGTTGAAGGATTAGTTAGTAATGTTTGTTGTAGTTATTTTACGTAAGCAAACATTATTAGAAAACGAAACCGATCTTTCAACTGCCCAATTGTTTGATTCATCGTAAGATGAATATGGGAACAATGAGATTAATATGGGAGCATTTTTCCCTATAATAGCCCTGTTTGTCTGTCCGGTGACTAGCCAACCAGACGCAGCACGCGGGGAAATTCTCACAAGAAATAAAATATTTGACACTTCAATTCGTTTTTACTATCGGATGCAGAAAACAAAACCAGTGACAACCTTAGACAACCAGAGACAGCTTTTGATGAAAAAATCACAGACAACAGACGTTGAAAATTTTGATTTTTTTTAATGCAGAAAAGAATCTATCACTCTTAGACAACCGAATGCCGCAGTTGCTGGCAATAACACAGACAACAATAAAAAAACGCCGTCGTTCGACAAGCGGGCCCACACGTCAAATACGACATGAGCGCCGCCGTGGCCTATCGTCAATCTACTGATTTTTAATTCAACCACTAAAATCAGTAAACGATGGAAACTGTATTGAGTGTCATATCTGTTTGTCTGTGCCGAGAAGATCGAGCTGACTTGGAGGATGCTTTGTTGTTAAATTTTGACATTTCGTGTCGGTCACCATCCTCATCGCAGCCAACTTCACTCCGATGCTCTTCACACGGAACCATAAATCTACCCAAATTTGAGTTGTTTTCACCCTTTTCACCCACCTCAATGGTTGTAGGCCAATATGAGTAAAGTGAACATCGCGCTGGGTAGTTCACATTTACACCCCATGAAAAATGTTTACTCTCTCGGTAATATACTTTACCCAAAACTAAAACAAATTTTGAACGCAAAATCGAGAGTGTATAATTTTACTCAAATTTGAGTAATTGCGCCAAACATCCCGGTGGGTCGAGTGCGGCTTGCTCTATTTTTGTCAACATTTCGTGAAGAAAAGAGAGAAAACTACCCTAAATTTGAATGCAAATTTCAAACGCTTGCTCAATTTTCGGTGTTTATAATTTAAAAAAAAATGTATATTTTTCTTCCCATGCGCACATTTTAGGTATTTATAACTCAAAATTTTGGCAATTGTTTTTTCTGTGTAAAACCAACACAACGTGGTAGCTCAACGCAATAACTCAATTTAGAGTAAAATTATATACATTCTGGATTTCGCATTATCACTACTCAATTATCCTCAGCTTTGGGAAAATTTTACACTCGGGTGAGTAAGTATTTTTCAGGGCTCTCAAATGTAAATAACCCAGCAAAAAAAAAAACACTTGCCACGGGCGCTACTGCGTCCACAAATAAACTAGTATTTTATATCCACTATTAAGACGTAAGACGTTAACGCACCTCATTACCCTATTATACAGAGGTGAGGTTTCCAAGACAACGAAAAACAAATAAACATAACAGGAAAACATACTCTAATTGTTATATTTGTATTCTTCGCACGTGGAGTAACGATTATGATGTAGAAGGAGATGTTTCGCTCATCGCCATGAGGCACCAAGAGTAGACAGTCATGTTTGCTAGAATGAAAGATATGAAGAGAAAGTGTTGAAAGTTCCGTTAGCGTACGGTAGGTTGGAAATGGAATAGAAGTATTGAAAAATGAGCGAAAGGGCATGGGTACAGTAGTACTCGAACCGAGGACGCTATCATTGCCAAACATTCCACTGCGGGGTAGGTTGAGGCACAGATACATCTGCCACCTCAACTGGCAATAATAAGGTCATGGAACTCGCTCATGTACCACTGATCGCTTGTGATAGTTTCTAGCGGTAGTTTGTACACACTCTGTTTTGATGCGTACATGGGAGAGGAAAACTCTCTCGTTTTTTGGGTTTGTTTTTGTACACAACGACTGATAATTACTTAGTGTTTATTTTCTCGTCATCTCTAACGTTGAGACCTCGGGGGCTGCAAAATGGTGAGTCGACAACGGGCAGGGAGCGTGCGTCCCCGCAACATAGCCCTGGTCCTCACAAGTTCCTACCTCATGCTTCCACGGGTCAAAAGATGACAAAGACCGCTAGCTAAGGGTTGCGTACTTAGCTGGTAGTGCAGCCTGGGCACTGTCGTCCTTCTGACTTCAGCTAGATTGAGGAGGTGCGTGCCGAGCGTCTGTGTCCACCAAGGAGGATCCACCTGTGTCACAAAACCTTCACAATATTTTTAATGCTATTTTCACCTTCGCATTTATGCATCGTTATGAGTCTAAGTCAACCTAACTCACGCTATGTATATGAAAGGATACGATGGTTTTTAATGCAATTTTTTCCCTTCTTTTATCATAAGACAATTAAAAATACAAAACCTAACATTGATCGTACATCTTCTATTGGACAGGCATAAAGAATCGTTTATGGGCCCAGTGGGAAACAAAAGTTAGTGGATAAATCAAATTTCCTCTTGTGTTTATTTTTATTTCTTTTTATTTTAGATTTATTAAGCTTCCGTTTTTAGGCAATAATCATATTCATAGGGAATTTATTTCGCCTTATTGTTTGCTTACATTTTCCTAGCAAAACGGCTGCCAGGAGATCAACTATGTTTCATTATATCACATTGGAAATTTCCCGGAAATAACACCGCTGCCGAAGAAGCAAATGGCTGCATTTTATTATTATATATACATTATTTAGTATTTTATTGCAACATCGTATTATTTTCATCATGGTATATTATTAAAAACATATTGAAATTATTATTAAAAATAATAATAATATTAATTAAATTCTATCTGCTTGAAGAGTACAAGGAAGTTTGTTCCAGATAGTATAGCTATTTTTTTGTCATTGTAGCTCAAGGATCTTTTCTATTAAATTAGATCATTGGATATTATTAAAATTAATAAATGCTTTTCAATTCTGCTGATTATGACCCATATGTTATATACGTACATAACATGCCATAATGCATGTTTGTACTTCATTTTATTACGACATGTTTTGGCCAAAAAGGTTTCCCATTCCGGAGTTACATTCAACTACCAATGATTGAGCTGTAATGAGGCACCAAGCAGCATATAATTTTCATATGTCTAGCATTGTTTCAGTTATTTCCTCATATTATATTATTTACAACCATTCATGTCATCGATAATATTACCATTACATTTCAGTATACATTCATCATATAGCTGCTTCTAATTCTTATTTCATTTCATTATTATATTCATTGGAAAAATAATAATAATAATTATGAAATTTTATCTGCTTCTAGGTTACAAGGAAGGTGATTCCAGGTTATATAGATATTTTATTACATTGTACCATAAGGTATTTTTCTATTGATTTACATTATTGGATACTAATTTTAAAATTTATAAATGCTATTCGTTCTGCTGATTATACATACATATGTCATAAATACATACATATTTTTTATAATTTTATGTATAATTAAATGTTTTATGTTTTGTTTAATTGCAATATGACCTTCACATTCCAGAATTACACTCATCTGCCACTGATTGAGCTGTAAAAAAGCACCAAGCTGCATATTATTATCACTATTTTAATTATTTCATCATGACATATCTATGACATATTTGAGTTAAATATTCATGTATATTTCATTGCACTATTTCATAATACATATATTGAATATTATGTCATATTATTTACATTATATATATAATAAATACTGGGTTGGGAGGGTGCATCAGGGTATCATTCAAGCTGAAACTGGACGATGGTTTGATTGACTGCCTGAGTCTAGGAGGGAATGAACATTATCATTTTCTTTATCCTACCGATTCGATTATGATGCTGTGAATTCTACTCCAACAGTTTCAGTGAGGGTGACGCGCCCTTCTTAACAAGCCATCCTGTAGAAAGCTTAATAAGTATTGCGAATTGGGTTATTCGATTTGTTGGATCGTATCGTTGGAAGGAGATTCTTAATTTCCCGTGGATTTCGCGTGAGTGTCTCTGCTTACGGGTCCACCCCTCCGTTTTTGGCCCTTCATACAGCGATATTTTGAATTCAGATCGGTGGCTCAATTTGATCTTGCTATTAAGTGGAGCTGCATCCAAGCCAAGGGCTAGAAGGGATGGTGGCTACCATACATACATACATACATACATACATCTCTAACGTTGAGACCTCGGAGAGAAAGACCGTAAAGCGTTGTGATACTGGTCCCAGACCATTAATTCAAATTGGTGGGGACCAGTATCACAACGCTTTACGGTCTTTCTCTCCGAGGTCTCTACGTTAGAGATGACGAGAAAATAAACACTAAGGCCGTTTTCAGCGGTCGCGGTCTATTCTAAATTTTGACAATTAAATAGACCAAACCAAATTTTCCCTTTTCACCGGTGAGTTCTAATTTTTATTTTCGAACAGTTTTGGTGTATAAAAGTAAAACTGTCATACACTTTGTTTTATTTTGTGCCGAATTTGGAACGGAATCCAGCGCGTTCTAAATGTGTTAAAACAGTTGAAAAAACGGCGTAAAACAACAACAAGGGCAAGATCCACAAACGCGTCGATCGCTTGCTCGTTTTTCGGTAACTCTGTTTTCAGCGGTGTAGGTTGTGTTAAACTATTGTTGTGAATGCGACAATTAGCCATTAATTAAAAAAAAAATAAATAAATAAAAAAAAAAAAAAACGAGGAGCCCCCCACAATAAAAAAAAGAAGGCAAAATAAGGGGCATAAAAACAAAAAAAAGACAAAAAATAACAAAAAAAAAAAAAAAAGTTAAAAAAAACAAAAAAAAATATATTTTTTTTTTTTTTTTTTTTTTTTTTTTTTTTTTTATAAAAAATTTTTTTTTTTTTTTTTTTGTTTCCCCCCAAAAAAAATATATTTAAAATATATAGTGTTCTGCCCACGAGAAAAAAAAAAAGAAAAAAAAAAAAAAAGATTTAAAAAAATCCCCCCCCAAAAAAGATTTTTCCAAGTATTTGAAGCATTTCAAAAAGCAACACCAGTTTGCACTCCTGGAAGTAAGTATACAAAAGGAAGAGTGTTCGCAACAGCGAAGAACGTTAGTACGCACACACCGTAAGATCCGCGCGCTTTTGTTTGCAGCATTAGTCGTGTGCGATCCGAACTATGTCAGCTACGAATCACACTGACGGCTTGCTTCACATTCCGTGATCAAGCATGGTACAGTCAACCGAGTTACTACGTCGGAGGAACGCCGAGCCAATCAGCAATAAGCTTCCGTCAACCAATTAGAAGACATGTTATATCACAAGTGTCACTTTTTTTGTCTCTACGATACCTATAAAAATAGCCATAATCACCATGTTCGAAATATAAGTATTTTGTATCTCATCGAATAAACATCAAGAACCAAGAGGCTCCAAAGTGAATTCGCTTCGAAGAGGGAAAGGTTTGCCTTGCAGTACAAGTTCTGCAGCTGTTCCAGCATCGCATCGAAGTGGTGTCGATTTCAATAGAATCTACTCCGATCACCCAGTGCATTGCTCCGCTACCATTTTAAGAGTTGTTGGTGGACGAGGCCTTTCACTGGATGAAGGAAATTCTTGCGTTAATCATCGGCACCACGCATTTCCCACGTTATCGGTGTGAGCGGTGTGTGTGTGTGAGCCAAGAGGAATTGCGCAGTCGCCCATTCGGCGTCGAAAACAGGCTCTAGCCTAATCCGCTTCGTGTGTGCGCAGTCGCCACGTTATCATCGACCATCCAGCGTCTATAGGGCGCGTCGTCGCTTTCTTCGAGGGTGTGTGTGTGTGCATTGGCCGTTATTCGTGTTCGGTAAGTAGTCCAAGAGCTATGTGTTGGCAGTAGCCCAGCAAAATCGTCGTGCCGTCGTCGGTTGTAAGCCGACCGGCTTGTGTTGGCAGTAGCCCAGCACAATCGTAGCGTCGTTACCGGCAGTGAGCCAGGATCGTCGCTGATACCTTCGTGTGCACGTGTGGTGGCAATGAGCCATCACAGTGTCAGCATCGTAGTACTTAATATCGGCATAGGGCCGACTTCGCAAGCTCGTTGCGTGTATGCGTGAACCAGTGGTGGCTCGCAGTGGGCTGAGTCATCGCAAGCTGAAGTTCGTCGTCATCTATGTTGACAGTGTGCCAACAAAGAGTGACACAAGTTTTGCCAAGCTGAAAATCCCAAACATCTCGCACCTTGCGCAATCAGCTAATAAGCCTAAAAAAGGCTTTTGAAATGTATGCGACCTTTAAGGGGTTGAGCGAGCTTAGATGCGGGATATTTGGAATTTTTCAGCTCCGCAAAACGTGTATCACTTCCTCTGCTGAGAAATTACTTCCAGAACCGGGTGTTGATTCACGAGACAGTTATGGGTCAAACAACGTTGAAGATCAAGACGGACGTTTTGCAAGGTTCCATCCTCTGGATCGGAATGTTCAATAGTGCTAATGTTGGCGTAGTGATCGTTAGTTTTGCGGATGACATCGTATTGTCGATAACAGGCTAGTGGAAAACGGAGGTACTGTTGGTCGGCAAATGAAAAGTGTCATTGCTCCGAATGGATTGATGACGAACTGAACTTCAATAGCTATGTGAGCTATGCCCAGGAGAAGGCGGCAAAGGCAATCAACGGGGTGGGTAAGACCATTCCAAACAACGGTGGACAAGTTCGTTTCCGTTTAATGCTTTCTTCTAGGACAAATGTAGTGCTCGATGACGCGATGCTCAACTGACTGAGAAACGCGAACCTTTTGTAGAGGGACTTGTAGAAAGTCCTGTCGTAGGAGATCTGTGGGTGTTCGAAATTTAGGCACACCTAAATGTCGGAACTAACGGCGATCCCGGTAGAGGTACTGGTAATGGAGTTTCAACTCAGGGTTTCCAACCGGTCGGAATGCTTTATTCAGGCCTGAAATCGTTGTCAAAACAGAGTTGAACTGAGGTCGCAGATTACCCAGCACATTACCGATGGTTGGTCAGCTAGTGTCGTACTCTCATCCAGTCAAACATAATAGTTACGCATATGAAAGCTTCCTCCGTGTAAATTAATTTTTATTTTCAGCTGTTTCAGCAAGAAGGAAATCCTTCACATCGTTTACCATAAAACGGCACTTTACAGCCTCTCATCTTAATATTCGCCCAGCACCAACAAGTATTGGGAGGAATAGATCGCGATAAACTGGCACCTTTTGACTCGTGTAGGGTAAATAGAGTAACCTAGAAATAAAATTGTATCCTCTCTATATATGCTTTGAGGAAACAAATCGATTCTGATAAATTCATTCGTAGCTTGAATAAGGTTCAAGGAAGCATTTAGAACAGTTTTCCAGTGATCATAGATTCGTTTACTGAGTTCCGTGTCACCTGCTGCTGGTATACACCATAGGCGTAGCCAGGATTTCGAATAGAGGGGGGCAAGCTTAGTTTTTTGTTTTAGAGACAGAGAGGGAGAGAAGAGAGAGAGAAGAGAGAGAAAGAGTTAGAGAGAAAGAGAGAGAGAAGAGAGAGAAAGAGTTAGAGAGAGAGAGAGAGAGAAGAGAGAGAGAGAGAGATTTCTCCGCTTCCTTCGACAAATGCCCGAAACCGTTACACGAGAAACACTTTGGACCTTCGCCCTTCTGTGGGCATTCGCTCGCAAAATGCGTTGGATCACCACAGTTGAAGCAAAACCGTGTTGCATCGGCTTTCTCTCTCGGATTTTTCTCCTCTACTTTTGCTCGGTTGTCTCGTTTCTGGTTTGAGCGGTCATCGGATCGAGGTTTCTTATTGGATTTCGCCAACGCCTTCTCGAACGTGAGCAGCTTTTCCTTCAGCTGTCTGATGGTGTTTGCTTCGTACAGCATTGAGCGGTGGTACTCGTCGTCTGTCACGCCGTCGACGATACATTCACAGATGCTCGGCTCGTCCAAATCAATAGCAAGAGCAATCCGCTGCATCTCGTAGATGTAGTCTCTTAGGCCGATGGTATAGTAGACGCGTAGCGGCGCGAAGCGAAGCGTTGCGGAAAAGCGAATTGATCAAAAGCGAAGTGCAACGCGAGCTATGGCATAGTGAACGCGCGTTATCACGCGTTTGGCCGAGCGTGTTCAGTGTGAACACGCGTGGTGCAGGTGACTTGTTTTGTTGTTATTCGAGGTGTTCGAGATGGATTCGTCAGACGAGGAATATTTTGCCTCCCCGCGTACAACTGATTTAATTTTTAATAAAAGGGAATTTGCAGTGCATAAAATTAATCGGAACAGAAGAAGGGATGGAAAATTCCATCGGCTCTATCCGGAGCTGAGGAAATACCCAGACAAGTTCCGATCATACACCAGAATGTCAATAGATACGTTTGACATGGTGTTGAGTTTGATCGAAGGCAGGCTTATGAAAAAGAGGACGAATCTGAACCGTGAACCAATTTACCCTTGTGAACGGCTAATTGTCACTCTAAGGTAAATAATCAGATCATAATTTTAATGCTTCAACTGATATACACTGTACTTTTTCTAAAGGTTTCTTGCTACAGAGTCATCCCTTGGATTCTTTATATTCATGTTAATATTCATTTTAATATTCATGTGTTCACACTTAAACAGAACCTCCGTAGTATCACACATTAAATTTATTGATTATTGAAAAGTATGTGCGATCGCACATAGTGATTATATAAAAACATTCGAGGTATGTGCGATTATACATTGTCATTTGTTGAGCACATTGCAAAAATCTATGTGTGGACACATTAATTGTTGCTTTTTTATCAGAGTAGTAGGTAAAACCAATTGTGTTTTAAGAATGCTTTTTTTTTATTACGCATATAAATTATTACCTTCCATAATAATTCTATTGGGTTGAAATTTCTTCACGTATTTCATGGATCTTTAGTTCTTCAATATAAAAGTGATTACGAAAAGACAATTATAATTGATTTACTTTGAAAAAATAATGTTTGTGTTACTGCGCTAAAAATCACAAGTTCATTTCCATTGTTCGCCATTTTGAACTGACGAAAAATTGTTGTTTTAATCATTTACCAAAAATCTAGGTAGATTTCACTTATCGAAGTCAAACCAGTTTATTCATTTTTCGACAACTCCATACTGCTTGCAAAAATAAGAACAATCTATTCAGTCGCTATTATTTCATAATAGCGTATAGCGTTTAGACGCGTCGAAACACCACTCGGGCTGCTTAGACGCGTTTGGCAGCCGGTTCGCACCGCATCGCGTCGCGTTGGCTATATCAGGTTTACGCGATACGCATATATTTTCATCAAAAGTGTTTTGACGCGAACGCGTTCGCTCGCGTGAACGCTTCCAAACGCTTTCAGTATACCATCAGCCTTATGTTCTCCCTTTCCCCCCCCCCACCCGCCCCCCCCCCCCACCCCCCCCCAAAACAGCCAACCCCCCCACCACAAACTTTTTTCACCTTAACATATGTGCCCAGATAACCCGCTGTGAACACACACCCCCCCCCCGCCCCCCCTACCCCCTCCCCCACCACAATAAGCTTTTTCCCCTCCCCCCCCCAAACAGCCACCAAAAATTCCCCCAACCGGCCGGACCCCCCTTTGACCGCTTGGCCTTCCCCCACCCCCAAATGATCCAATCCAACCTCCACCGCCCCCAAAAAAAAAGGCCCGGGAACTTTCCCCAACTTCTTTGCAACCTTCGGAGTTGAGTGCAGAGCTGTGTGGAAAACATTGCCGTCGTCGCTACTGTTTCCATCGTCGTCCTCGTGATCGTTGTCACCGTTATGCCGATCGTCGCGTGAATCATCCAAACTGCCGTCGTCATTAGAATCATCATCATGCTCTTCGTTGACATCATCGTTCTCGTTCGTCTTTGCAGCGCCGTCGTCTTTGGGATCGTTCTCACCGGCACCGTGGCTACCGTCGTGCACCTCGTCGTTGATGCTCTGACGACCATCGTTTGCAGCTGTATTGGTGTTATGAGCAACGATTCGCTTCGCCATCTCTTCTTTTTTGCCTCTCGCAGAGAGACCTCGGGTTTTACACTCTCGCTCTAGTCCGACTCTCGTAAATGTGGCACACAAATTCACCACCGGATCATCACCCATCTTGGTTTTTTTCTTCGGATCAACTTTTTCACAACGTTCAATGTTCGATTTTACCACTTTTCCGCGCAGATTTCACGAAAACTCCATCGCCCCCCCCCACGAGAACAAACACAACAAATAACATAAAATAAAATTATAATATAATATAATAAAAAATAAATTAAATAAACACCCAGCCCCCGCCCCCCCTCAAAAAAAAAAAATTTAATTTGATTAAGAAAAAGAAAAGAAAAAAAATTTTTTTTCTTTTTTAGCGGTGGGGGGGAACCCACCCCCTCCCCCCTCATATTTGTGTTTGTTTTGTATTTTATTTTTCTCTCAATTAAAAAAAATATATATAGACAAAACACACACCCCGGTCCCCCCCCCCCTCACTCAGTAAAGGCAGACGCACAAACAAACCCACACCAGGCTGAGTTCCCCCCCCGGCCTATTTTTTTTAAAAAAAAAAATTTTTTTTAGGTGCGCAACTAAGTTCCCGCTGTTAAGCAATAGATGGCGCCAGTAGTAAGTGCTGGTCGAATGTTGTACATCTCAAGCATCATAAACCAAGCTCAGACATATGGTAAACAAACCACTTTGTCAAATCAGGGATTTTGGTTTAGTGTTATATATTTTGGTTGTTTGAAGATGTCTGATTTTGTGCCAAATAATCGTCATTTGCGGGAAGTGTTGATTTTCTTCTTTCATTCGAAGAAAACGGCAGCTGAAGCACATCGAGAGCTCCAAAAAGTTTACGGTGATGCTGCTCTGAGTGGAAAAACGTGTCGTGATTGGTTTCGTCGCTTCAAAAACGGTGATTTCAGTGTTGATGATCGTCCGCGTGAAGGAAGGCGAAAAAACTTCGAAGACTCTGAATTGGAGGCATTGCTCGATGAGGATCCGTTTCAAACGCAAGAAGAGCTTGGTTCAGGATTAGGAGTTTCCCGCCAAGCCGTTTCTAAGCGATTGCATGCGTTGGGAATGATGCAAAAGCAAGGAACTTGGGTTCCTTACGATTTGAAGCCAAGAGATGTTGAGCGTCGTTTTTTCGTCTGTAAACAACTGCTCCAGCGGCAAAAAAGGAAGAGTTTTCTTCATCGCATTGTGACGGGTGACGAAACATGGATTCATTACAGTAACCCAAAACGGAAACATTCATGGGGACTGTCCGGGCATGCTTCAACTTCGTTGCCTAGGCCGAATATTCACGCTGCGAAAGTTATGCTGTGTATTTGGTGGGACCAAGTTGGTGTTATTTATTATGAGCTGTTGAAACCAAACGAAACCATTACCGGGGAACGGTATCGAACTCAATTGATGCGATTGAGCCGAGCACCGCACGAAAAACGGCCACAATACGAGCACAGACACGAAAAAGTGATTCTTTAGCATGACAATGCTCGACCTCACGTTGCGAAACCCGTAAAAACCTACTTGGAAACGTTCAAATGGGAAGTCCTACCCCACCCGCCATATTCTCCTGATATTGCACCGTCCGATTATTACTTGTTCCGTTCGATGGCACATGGTCTCACTGGTCAGCAACTCATATGATGACACTCAAAATGGCTTGATTCTTGGACTTCAAAAGACGAACAGTTCTATCGAAATGGTATTCGCGTTCTACCAGATAGATGGGAAAAAGTCGTAGCAAGTGATGGGCAATACCTTGAATAATTCGTTTGTAACCTTTGTTTTCAAAATAAAGTTCCTTTTTCACCAAAAAACAGCGAGAACTTAGTTGCGCACCTAATAAAAAAAAAAATAAAAAAAAATGATTTTTTTTTTATTTTTCCCCCTCCCCTTTTCTTTTTGGCAGAAAGGGTTTAGCGTTAACACAAAAAAATAATATAATTCTCTTGGTGAAGTTATTAATTTTTCTTTTTTGAAAAAGCGAAAAATTGGGTTTGTTTTTCGCTCTCCCGATACGAAGTTTGTTTTTTCCAGTCTTCCTCCCCCACGGATCAACGAGGAAAATTTCCCAACGCTTCGGTATTAAGTGCAAAATCTACGGCCGTTCCCATTTTCAGCTACAGTCCATCGAAGCCATCGGAATCGAAATCGAAGCTGCCGTCGGCCCTGTCACCATCATCGCGGCATATTGTCCCAAGCAAGCCAGCTCCGCTAACGGAACAGCAACGGTCCTACGGAACGACATTCGCAAGCTAACTCGGAGGTAGGGGCAATTTATCATCGCCGGCGACCTAAATGCGAAACACGAAACCTGGGGGAATACCCGGCGCAACCGGAACGGAATAATTCTGCAGGAAGACCTGGGCCATTACACCGTCATGGGCCCGGATCCTCCCACCCGGTTGAGCAGATCCGGGGTCCATTCGACAATCGACATCTTCCTCACAAACATGGAAAACAACATCGCCCAGCCGATCGTACACCAGGAGCTCAGCTCGGACCACTATCCGGTGGTGGCCGAAGTTGACTCTTCGGTCAACTGGCATCGAATCACCAGACCATCGCGCCAGTTGGGAGGGGCTCCGACAACACGTAGACGACAATATCGACTTCAACATGCACCTTGAGTCGATTGATGACATCGAACGGCAGCTGCAGAACATCGAGCAAGCAATCTCCCAGGCCCGGGAGCAACATGTACTGGTGATTGATTAGGTGAGCAACTCTGTACCCATTGATAGACCCACTAAAGATTAAATACAATTGCGAAACGGCATTCGAATGCAATGCCAGTGAACTGGTTTGCCAACGCTAAAAAATCACTATAATCGAGTGACGAAAATTATTAAGGCCAGAATGGTGGGCCTTAAGAATAACAATTTTGCCGACAAGATCCGCTCTCTCCCAGATTGTGCAAAGCCGTTCTGGAAATTGACAAAAATTTTAAAAACCAAACCAAGACCCATTCCACCGTTGATCTCACTAGACAACAATGGCTCTAAGGATCGCTTGATAGCTCCTGACGAAAAGGCTGCTGAGATAAGTCAACAGTTCGTCAGCTTCCACAATCTCGGACAAAACATCGTCAGTCCACACGAAGCTGCCGTTAGCGCGCTTATTACTGACATCCATATAAGCCCAAACGACTTCCCAGAGGAGTCGGAAATCTCAGCTGACCCCTCTTGTTGGAAGTCAGCCAAAGTCATCTCCATCCAAAAACCTGGGAAAGATCCTTCATATTCCAAGAGCTATAGGCCCATCAGCCTTCTCTCAGGAGTATCAAAACTGTTTGAGATAGCGATCCTGCTCGATGAGCAGTTCGGATTCCGACGTGGTCGCTCAACCGTGCACCAACTTAACCGAGTAACCAACATCCTCAGACGGAACAAGTCTGTTGCGAAATCATCTGCCATGGCACTTCTCGGTATCGAAAAGGCCTTCGATAACGTGTGGCACGATGGCCTGGTGTTTAAGCTAAAAGGATACAATCTTCCTATCTTCCTGGTGAAGATAATTAAAAATTATTTGTCGGACAGGACATTCCGTGTTCCGCTGCAAGGTGCAGTTTCCGATGCACAGGAGATCTCCGCCGGTGTTCCGCAGGGAAGTATACTAGGTCCACTTCTGTTTAACCTATTCACCTCGGACATACCGATGATACATCCGTCGTCCATAATGGTAGGGTAACAAGAGCGCTTACAGCGAAACTGCAGCAAAGCCTGAATGTTCTGTCAGAATACTTCATCGAATGGAAGATCTGCATCAACGCGGCGAAGATCCAGGTCATCCTCTTCCCATACTCTAATTCTCCCAGACTTGTTTTGCCTGAGGATTGTTAAATTAGCCTAAACAACACAACGGTGGAATGGGCGAAATCAGCTGTCTACCTTGGCGTTACCATAGACAGCAAGCTTATTTTCAGGGAGCAGGTTGACAAAACTGTCACAAAGTGTAACGTTCTATTGAAGGTACTGTATCCATTGATCAACAGAAGGTCTACATTATCCCTGAAAAACAAGCTTGCTGTCTACAAGCAAATCATACTTCCAGTCATCGAGTACGGCATGCCAATCTGGGAGAGTTGCGCAAAAACACATCACCTGAAGCTTCAGCGTGTTCAAAATAAGTTCCTCAGGATGATCCTGAACACCTCTCCGAGGACAAGAACATCTGAGGTCCACCGTCTGGCTGAGATAAAAATGCTCGATAATCGCTTAAGTGAGTCTATCAATCGGTGCAGGGCACGCTGCCTGACATCGGATCACCAGATCATCCGAAATCTGGTTCCCCACCCCTAGGATTTTCAAATTGTAGTTTTAGTTGTAGATTGTAAACTGCTCTTTTCAGAGCCAGAAGACAATTACAATTCGGGCGAACTACTCTGTCGGGTTTCATCGCCGAGGAGCACGATCATCAGTAGCAGCAACATAATTAATCGGCGCTTTTCAGGGCCATAGTTGATTTAAGGTTTTCCATGTTGACTGCATTGTCCGGCAGGCGCAGCAACCGCGGGCCGAGTTTCACTCTGGCAACTACAGTGACGGCGTCAAGCACAGTTCCTCCCATCGACAGCTTAGTCGGATTACCGATCATCATGATCCCCGGCTACGACACTAAAAATTCTGTAAACGTTGATGGCTTTTGATGCTGCTACTTGAGGAACAGATTCCTTTGATTGAAACCGCCGTCTGCTTAAATGTGGGGTTTAGGGATCGCCTCAAGCCAGAGAATTGTTTATACTTGAGCACGATCGAAATAAGACGTGGTGTACGAAGCGAAAAAGGGAGTGTTAAAGCCTGTCCGCGTTAAATTTTGTAACGTTCTCGACCTTCTCATTATTGGTTCATGTGTTTGGATTAGGTAGTTGGTAAAATACCTTCAATTGCAGTTAAATTAATTCACAATAATTTTTGGACTTTATTTGATTTCATGAACCATTAGCAATGCAGCCATAACTCAATGTTTAGGTTGCTATAAAATAGTATCAGTATAAAAATAAGAGCGTTATAAATTAGTACTAAAATTATGGTTTGGCTAAAAGTTAGTAAGCTGTGGGCTCGTCTAATAGGTATTGAATTAGTATTGGTAAATTTCCGATTGCATGACGATGCTGATTTTGGAGTACGATAGTGATGCCGAAAGAATTAATCTGGCATTTCCAAATTAAGTCGGTTTGAGAGGAGACGGTTAGTTTTGTGATCAAACCCAATTTAATTAATATCAAAAGGTGCGGTAAAAATAATTTAAATAAAGCTTAGGGAAAGTTGATTCAGAAAATCGTGTTAAAAAAGCACAGTGTGAATTGTGTAATTTATTTTTCTAAATTAGTTTCCAGTTTAGTTGGATCACAAGAAGCGAAAACTCTGCTCTTGTGCATCTTATTGATTTCAACAAAAGGTAATTATTATAAATGTGAGATCATTTTATGATTTAACTCTAATTCCTATTGTGCGTTGGACATCAGCGTCCAACGGGCGCTTTTTTTTATGGACAAAAGCCTTTTGTCCATCGCTTCCACCATCTTATTTGGCAGCCGTCCACGTGGAACATCACCGGTGACGACCGCGCTCATCCAGGTCCGCCAGTTTGGTAGCCAAACGGGGTGGAGAGTGAAATCTTCCGGCCTGCCTGCGTTCCTTTGGGTCCGATCGGGTAGAGTACCGGATACGCCGACACCCTCGCCCCTACAGTCCGACCGTATTGGATTGGAGCAGACTCTACTGTCTAAAGCGTCGGGATCCCGCGAGACAGTTGGAACACCTGGTTACACCACTGTGCTCAAGAGAACATCGCACGATATCCACGTGCCCCCGTCTGATGCAACAGACAGCTGCCAAAAATCCTGCGCAGGTATGTTTCGTCATGGCCATTACACGACACAACACACAAACTCGCACCAGTAATGATTAAAAAAAGAAATAAGAATTAATACATAAAATGAACTCCTA
Source organism: Aedes koreicus (assembly GCA_024533555.2). Classification (NCBI taxonomy): domain Eukaryota; kingdom Metazoa; phylum Arthropoda; class Insecta; order Diptera; family Culicidae; genus Aedes; species Aedes koreicus. Next base: position 142,123 of record JAHHFK020000901.1, on the reverse strand, counting down.
CTTTCCCTTCTTTGATTTATATATCGAATACTAAGCCCTGAGGTAAACTTGTCCGCCCAGGAAATCCTTACGTTACGCGTCACTTTGTGATGATTTCGAACACGATTGTTATTTTCCACCCGAATTGCGTTAGATTCCGTTAGAAACCGTTCGACCCAGAGAACTGCACTTATGCTCTCACCAGCTTAATCGGGCAAAACTTATACACGACCAGTGGCCTCCCGGTAACGGGAGTGGCGCTTAAGCCACTGTGTTTGCTGCATCAGCTCGGAGAATGTGAGATCGGCTACAATTTCGCACACTCAGATTGTCACAAAAAAAAATCTAGACATAATTCAACAAAACCAATTGTTTATTTCAATATGCGCTGGTGGAAAAAAGTATAAAGACAACGTATATTTCACTGACTTTACGTTAACCGTGCAAGCTTTCTTAGGCAAATTTGTGTAGATGTGCGTGTTTTAGTGAGATACAATTTCGTTATGTATTGATTCGCCAGGTATCAATCTGCACTCAAAAAAATCGACACGTTGTTTTCACGTGAAATTTCACGTAATTTCCACCTGAACACGTAACCAAATCTTCTTCAGTAAAATCAGGTGAACATTACGTGTCCAGTGGTGAATTGTACGTGAAAATCACGTAAAATTTTTGTGATTTTCACGTAGAATGTGAATTTACGCGGAAATCACGTAGCTCTTACGTGAATTCCACGTGTTTATTACTGGTTTTGGCAGTGGACGAAAATTACGTGCGTTTCACGTGGAAGTAACGTGTCGATTTTTTGTCAGTGTGTGTTTGTCATTAATTGCCTTCTTCTGTTTTCTTAACTGAAAATAAGTTCAAAAACGCTAACCTGCGTCATCTTGTTTTGTTTTGCCGAAAATATTGAAATAGAGAATTGAAGGTTGAGAATTGAGCATTTAAGAAACGAAAATAATAATGTTATGATTTAACTCGTATTTTTTACGCTACTTAATAGAAAAAATGCCATAATACAGCCCGTTGCCAATAGGTGAGCTTCGACAACAAGAGTTGACCCTGCGTGAAATAGGTATCATAATTTGAAGGAGCAAGGATGTCGTCCATAATTACCTTTGGATGGGCGAAATGTATGCCACGAAGCAGTGATCCATCCACCTTGACACCGCATATCAAAAGAGGAATAAAACGGATGGCTGTCATCGGCAGAAATTATGAAGGAAATGACTGTCGATATCTGCCCGTCGGATTCGTCTAGTTTTAAACGAGGATCCCAATGTTTCGTTCGTATCAGCGACTTCTGCACCACGGCTGCTACCTCGTCACAAGAAAGCCCGTTTTGCCTTCGCCGAGAAATACTGGTTTTGGGACGAGGAATGGTCGAACGTGGTTTTCTGTGACGAGAAAAAGTTCAACCTTGATGGACCAGGTTGTTTTAGTAGCCGTTGGAACGATAACAGGCAAAAGACACCAAGAAAGGAGAACCGGAACTTTGGGGGAGGAACGGTTATGATCTGGGCCGGTATAAGCTTGGCTGGAAAATCGCCTGTTTGCTTCATTTGCTTATAAGTCGGCCGAACTTCAATAGAATGTCTTTTACTTTGAAAAATCAAACTAGTATTTATACTTATTTCCAAACCAAAATACCATTAATTGCAGTTATTATTTTTTACAGATATAGAAACTAAGCAAAACACTATTTTCCACATATTATATTGCAGCAACAATTGGCAGTGTACAAGATTTCAAATGTTACCATTTGGGTACTTTGCCCCATGATACAAGCCAGTACACTACGAGAGGATTTCTATAAAATAGGGGAACTGCCCCCATATTAATCTCATTGTTCCTATATTCATCCTACGATGAATCAAACAATTAGGCAGTTGAAGGATTAGTTAGTAATGTTTGTTGTAGTTATTTAACGTAAGCAAACATTATTAGAAAACGAAACCGATCCTTCATGTGCCCAATTGTTTGATTCATCGTAGGATGAATATAGGAACAATGAGATTAATATGGGGGCAGTTTCCCTATAAGCTTTAGGGCACTCACTCATCATGCACAGGACAGCCAACAATCAATGTGCAAATAGTGGTTTTAAACTGGTTCACTGTTGTAGAACCCCTAGATCTGAAGTTTACCTTGCAGTCTGCACCTTGCAATAATTCTTGCGCTTTTCGGTACCTTCCGGTACCAGTATCTTGTTAGTTGTTTTGATTTATTTTGATTGTTATTTTGACACAATATTTGAGAATGTATTGGTGTGAGCTACGTTGTTAGGTGCGAATCATTGAGCTTGGGACCGAGCTTGGAACCGATGTACTAGTACTGACTGAGCCAAGAAAAATATCGTATTTGTTCGGGACCTACTGGTCTTAGAGTTAGTCTATGGGACAGCAATAGAGGAAATATGTACCTGTTCTAACGGAGAACCTAAGATGATGATTTGTAGAGTAAGATGATGATATTATCGATGATTGTAAAATTTATAGGTAGATGTAAAAAAAAAAATTGTAGGTAGGAACCCATTCAGTTAATAAAACATATGTTAATTGCTTATATTGAATGGAGAAGCATACACCCAAAAACGGCCAGATTAAAAACTGTTATACATCATATACAATACACCCTAAACTACAATTACGAGTCCACCAATCTGTTGGGATCAATAAAGGGCTTTTGGATGGAATTTTGAGATAAGGCAAAGCGGAAAAGGATCAAATGGGGGTAATTTTAGGATATTTAGGGAAATACCGGCTACCGGATGAATACTGCATACAAGTGCTTTTCCACTTCGGCAAGCAAACTATACGGATCATGCCCAGAAAGGTTAGAGAATTTATAGTCAAAACAGTTGTTGAAGAAATAGTGGAAAAGTATAGCAGTTAGGACATAGATTTAAGAATCAGGACCCATTTCTTTATTTCAAGTTCATTTTCTATCAGTTTTGGAGTTTTAACGAGTTTATCCATTTGATATGTGAAGATTTTCATGCGGGGCTTATTGTATATGAAGATGACCTCAGAATGTACGTGTATGAACAGGCATTCTTGAAATGTGTCGTTGGATTTTCAATAGAGCTGTCACCTTCAATCTCCAGCGTTAAAAATGTTTGCACACAGTGATCACATATAAATTACTGAAAAAATGCAGACGAGCTTCTTCCAAAAAAGCACTGCCGGTCAGCGGAAGATTGATTGTAAACACACACACACACACACACACACACACATGTTCGCGCCGTCGCGGAAGGTATTTTCGGACACCTTACAAAAAAACGGATTTCGAATGAAACACCTTTATTTCGCGAACACTGAAACACTTATTTATTAAAAACACGGTGTTTACTCCGCGACGGTTTATTTAGACTAATTCTAGTTCTCTATTCCTATTCCTATCCGGTACACACAGCTGACTCGATCGTTAGCGATCGGACAAACAGTAGCTGTGTGCAATAGGTAGCAAAAACAAGCAAGAGAGAGAATCTCTCTTGCAGCTGGTGGAGTGTAGGGATGCCTATGCAAAGTTAATTCGTCGACAAACAATCTTTATCTCGCTCTAACATAAGCCGGCCGCAATGAAATAATTATTTCATCTAGCCTATCCTACTCTCACGTTTAATTTTACTACAGACACAAACATTTCTTATACTGCTGCTGCGATTGTTCTTCGGTTCTGTTTACTGACCCAGATTTCGTTTATCTGCTGCGTTGGCGACGAAGATGACCTTGGCCTACATTTGGATCAGCTGTTGTGCTCTGCTGTTGTGTATGATGTGTAGATGGTTGTGGGGTTTACGCTCGATGCTGTTGTTATTCCGATACTGTTGTAGATGTCGGGACTAATGTTGATTTGCCGAAAGATCCGGTGCGGCTCCAAGTGTTGCAGTTGCAACTTCAATTGCTGGAACGTCATGCCGTACATGCCGGTTGGCATCGATGATTTATTGTTGGTAAGTGTAACTGAAGGATGAATGGTTTCATGTCTGGCTGTTGGATACTTGCAGGTTTCGATAGTTCTCGATGGTGGAGCATTGCAAGCTATGTCGCTGGAAGAGATGAGAGGGTGCTTTTTTATCTTTTTAATCACACTAAAAGATAACTTGCCTGGAGCGGAGGCCTCCGTGGCCTCCGCGGGTGCCGGGTGGCACCGATGACTATCACGTGGATTCGGAATGGCGATGCTACGATGACCTTGAGGATGACAAATGCTTAACGATGCTCGATGTGGACGCTAGATAACTGACCATGCTTCCTGACGCACACTCGCAGTGTATAGAGGATGAATTGTGCGCTTCTTTCTCTTGATGAATTGATGCAGATTACCTCAAACGATCAAACGTAGTTCCCAATGAAAAAATTATACCGACGGGGCGCCGAAGCGCTGGCGTTGAACGCCGCTGAATGCTTTTCATGCGTAACAAATTGACATATCATGCAACCATGGACCACCACCGAAACAATACCGACCTCAACTGACAGGGAAGCTAGCGTAGGATGCTAATTAACGGGACGGTTCTGCGTGGATTGGAACCAAGGGCAAATCGTGGCTGGGAAAAAATGAGCGGGTTACTTTTTACGAAAAATACAAAATACAAATAACTTAACTGGAGTGCGGAGGCCTTTCGACCTCCGCCGTTGGAGGAGTCCTAGTTCTCCCCGTTGGATAAAATAAGATTGTCTCGAATCGGTAGTACGCAGATCTTTGAGATCGCTCTACGGTAACTACCACTCTTTGTTTTGACGGTCACGACTCGTACGTTTCCGTCCTCGCCCACGTTTACCTCAGTTACGCGCCCTAGTTGCCATGACAGAGGAGGCTGATTTTCTTCCTTCAGAATCACCATTGTTCCGACAGTAATGTTATTCCGTATCACAGTCCATTTCGTCCGGTTGTGGAGGTCCGACAGGTAGAGCTGGGACCATTTCTTCCACATCTGCTGGGTGAATCGCTGGGACTTCTGGTAAGCTGCCAAACGATTCTCGGGAATGCCATCCAGATCGGGTTCTGGTATAGCTACTAAGGGACGCTGAATCAAGAAATGACCTGGAGTCAACGCCTCATAATCGTCCGGATCGTTGCTAAGCGGCGTAAGCGGTCTCGAATTTAAAATTGCTTCCATCTGTGTCACAATTGTCTGCATCTCGTCGTACAAGAGCGTCTGGTTGCCAATCGTTCTCTTGAAAAGCAGTTTGAACGACTTAACTGCTGACTCCCAAAGTCCACCAAAGTTTGGCGAACGTGCCGGAATGAAGCGAAACTGGATCTGGTCTTCCGCAGAACTCCTAACGATAGACTCCTGGAACTGTCGATCATTGAACAGTCGATTCAACTCTTCCAGTTTTCGTCTCGCGCCTACGAAGTTTCGTCCATTATCGCACATGATGATCTCCGGTTTGCCACGCCGAGACGAGAATCGCTTCAAGGTAGCGATGAACCCTTGAGCAGAAAGGTCTGACGCTAGCTCCAAATGGACAGCCTTGGTCACTAGACAGACGTAGACAGCGACGAAAATTTTCACCGGGCGATTACGGCGATACGGATAAGCGATTTGGAATGAACCGCAATAGTCAACTCCTACACGTTGGAATGGAGAACATGGAGTGACTCTCTCGGGAGGCAGATCCGCCATCAGCTGGTCGTGAATTTTAGGTTTTACCCTGAAGCAACGTACGCACTCGCGAATGATTTTCCTGACGATGTTCCGGACGTTGGTGGGCCAGAAGCGTTCTCTAATGGATGAAATCATGAGCTGCTGACCACCGTGCAGCAACTTCTGATGGTAGTGTGTAATGACCATGTGCGTAAACGGATGCCGGTAATCGAGAATGTATGGGTGCTTTTGACGAGTCGCAATGCAAGCGTGACGAAGCCGGCCGCCAACGCAGAGTATCCCATCCTGTAGCTCTGGGTGCAACGAAGAGATCTTCGATGATTCTCGAACTTCCCGACCACTCGACAAATGCGCTATTTCTTGGGGAAACTCTCGCGCTGAGAGATACAAATCAACACCTTTAATGCTTCCTCTAATTCAATCGTAGTGAGCTGACCATATCGACGACAGTTACGGTTCGATGACTTTGAGTTGTGACAGAATCTGTTCATCCAGGCGGTGAGGCGTAGGAGATCCACATACGATGATTTCAGTTCAAAGATATCGTTAGGACAACTCGATGGTAGAACTGCACATACACTCTTGACTTCTAGATCCACGAGATCAAAGTCATCCTCACAAACTTGAGGAGACGACGGCCAGTTGTGTTCATCTGACCAAAGCCAATATGGACCATTGAACCAGATTGGCTCGTACTGGAGTTGCGCTGGGATCATTTCACGGGAAATGACGTCTGCTGGATTCTCTAGACCTGCCACGTGATTCCAAGTGCCGTGCCTAGTAATGTGCTGGATCTCCGAAACTCTGTTAGCAATAAACTGTTTCCATCTTGACGGCGATGAGGCCAGCCAACATTTGACGATTGTAGAGTCCGTCCAGAAGAAACAATTTGCTTCGATTCCTAGGCTGATCGTGATTTTTTCATAAAGGTGGGCTAGCAACACAGCCGCAGACAATTCTAACCGTGGAATGGAGAGCCGTTTGTTTCCTTTCTTCAAATTGTCTAGAGGTGCCACTCGAGACTTCGCCGTCAACAGCTTCACACACACCTCCCCCGTTTCGGAGATCGTTCGGACGTAGAAACAGGCTCCGTATGCTTTTGTAGATGCATCACAGAAACCATGCAGCTGCGTAGTGATGGTGTGACTGCCGGTTCCCACCCACCGAGGAATGGTAAGATTATCTAGCCCTGCTAGATTCCGTCGATACTCCTGCCATTGTGCTTGATTTTCAGGAGAGAGAGGATCATCCCAGTCACAGTTTTGTTTCCACAGGTCTTGAATGAAAATCTTGGCCTTAATGATAACTGGGCCAACTAACCCGAGTGGATCAAACAGCCGGGAAACATCGGAGACGACCACTCGTTTTGTAATCGTTGTAGACGAGTCGAACGAAGGGAAGGTGAATCGGAATACATCCAGGCAAGGCTCCCAGACTAATCCTAACGTCTTCACGGCGGTAACGGACGAATCAATCTCCAACACGGATCGACCATCTCTCAATTCCTCCGGAATGACTTCCAAAAGCTCCTTGTTGCTCGAATTCCATTTTCGGAGAGTGAAACCCACTGACTCCGTGAGTTCGATAATATCACGTACCAACTTTCGACCATCCTCTAGGGTATCCACACCAGAGAGCAAATCATCGACGTAAAAGTCCTTCTTGGCGACCTTGGACGCTACAGGATGCGTAACTTCTCCATCTTCTGCAAGGCGTTGTAGACATTTTGTGGCTAGGTATGGCGCTGACGAGGTACCGTACGTTACAGTAGTCAACTCGTACGTACGAAATGGTTCGGATGTCTCGTGTCTCCACTTTATGCTCTGCAACGGATAATCCTGATCTTGGACTCTGATCATTCGGTACATCTTCGTGACGTCGGCATTGACAGCGATGCGATGCGTGCGAAAACGAAGAGAAATGGTTATCAGATCGTCCTGCACGACCGGACCCACCATCAGGGCATCATTCAACGAAACTCCTGTCGATGTCTTACAGGAAGCATCGAAAACCACTCGTAGCTTCGTGGTTGTGCTGTCAGGTTTGAAAACAGCGTGATGTGGTAGATAGTACCGAGTGACTCCTTCGCTTTCACCTTCTTCAGTGACTTCTCTCATGTGTCCAAGTTGGAGGTATTCACGGATGAACTCTGCATACATTACTTTCAGTTCCGGATTTACAGCAAAGCGTCGTTCCATGCCCATTAGTCGTTTGATTGCTGTAAACTCTGACTGGCCTAATCGGTTGATTATCGATTCCTTTTTCGGCAGCGTTACAATGAATCTGCCAGTCTCGTCTCGGATCGTTGTCTGATCGAAATGTTTTTCGCACGCCGATTCCTCAAGAGAGCACGTGCTCTTGCTACGGCACGTTTCCAGCTCCCAAAACTTCACAAGTTGATCTTGAAGTTCGGAAGTGGAACATACGAAGGTAAGTGACCGTGAACCGGTTGGACTGTTCGAAGGAACCTTTCCGGAAACGATCCATCCTAACTCGGTGTTCTGTAGCGTTGGACCATTTTCAGTTGCCTTCTGTTGTTCACCACTTCTCATGAGATCCATGTAGAATTCTGCCCCGATAATGATATCTACCGGACCTGGTTCATAGAAACGAGGATCTGCCAATAGCAAAGATTCTGGGAGTTTCCATCCACTCGTATCGCACGGAGCAGTGGGAAGAGATGCAGTCAAACGTGGAAGTATATAGAACTCCATCTCTCGCTCGAACGAAGAAATACGATCCAATCTTGGACTGACTACAGCACTGACCAAACGTGTCGAAGTGCTTGTTGAAGGACCAATTCCTTGAACGGATAGGCGGGACGCCATTTGATAAAAATCCAATCTGCTCGAAAATTCCTTCGTCATCAGACAATGCTGGGAACACGAGTCCAGCAGCGCTCGTGCCAGCATGTAATTTCCGTGACGATCCTTGATGTTGACAAGGGCGGTTGAAAGTAGTATGTTCTGTGTAGGTGTGATTGGGAGTGCGACGTGTGTCTGACTTGTGACTGTGGACGAATTTGTGGCTTGTGATGAAGTGCTTTGTCCTGATGATGTTGCGAGTGTAGCGGTATTAGTGTTCTGTGTCTGTTGGTTCGGGTTTGGTGGCTTGGGTTGTGGCTGTCGTCGGTTTGGTGACGGAGGATTTGAATGCGACTGTGGAACAGAGGATCTAGCAGGCGAACCATGTAGCAAAGTGTGATGTTTCTGTTGACAGTGACGACAGGCACCCTTCTCGCAGTTCCGTGCAAAATGGCCCGGGTTCAAACAATTCCAGCACAATTTCGCCTTGAAGACAGCATCGTGTCGTTGTGGAACCTGCAGACGTTGAAAATTGCCACAAACAAACGCGATTTCATGACGGTGTGGCACATAGATGACTTCAACGGACGTTCAGAATAGCTGGACCTTGCAGGTGCAACGGATTGGAGAACCGAACAGTGGCTTCGCAAAAACGTGATAATATTCTCGTAGGTTGGCACATCGTTCGAATTGTGGTGGGTTTCCCACTGCCGTAGGGTGGCAGGATCCAGCCGTGAACAGACCATGTACGCCAGGATCGTACTCCATCCACCAGTTTCTTCGCCTATCTTCTGGAGCATCTGAAGATTCTTCTCGAATCCACCAATCAGGCTGCTTAACCCTTCGTAGCTTTCCCGCTTCAAGCCCTCTACAGCAAATAGTGAATCCAAGTGGGCCTTCACTATCAACTTTCGATTTTCGTAGCGCGATTGCAGTGCTTTCCACGCTACGGCATAGTTCGCCGACGAGAGTTCCACGGCCTCGATTTCTTGCAGGGCTTCTCCAGAAAGGGCGGACTTCAGATAACTGAAGCGGTCGATGTCGGTTAGCAGTTTATTGTCGTGAATGAGGCTGCGAAAACTATCACGAAATGTGATCCACTCCATGATGTTCCCACTGTAAGAAGGAAGGCGAATTTCAGGCAATTTCACCTTCATAAACATTGGTTCGGAACGGTCACCAGGTTGACCTGTTCTAGCAGTGGTCGATGCAGATGGGGGTGGAGGCTGCATCGCAAGCAAACTTGCCTTTGCCACACAATACCGATCTTCGAAATTACTCAGCACAAGATCGTTCTCTTCTATGAGCTTTTGTTTCACGCCCTCGACAGCTTTCTCTCCAGTAGTCTCCAAAATTAGCTCAATTTGTTCACGCACCTCGTAGAACTCCTTGCAAGTGGTTTCCAGCATTTGTATTCGAACACCGATTTGATATTCGTCCCGTGTTGGCTCATAATTGCTGACGAATTTCTCCACACCACCCAGAGTACTCAGTAATCGTCGTTCACGCTTATGCAGTTCTCGTATCTCCGGCATAATGCAATCAAACACCTTTCACTGCACTATGATTAACTACGGGCAACGTAATTAATCGAATTTCATTCACCGCACAACCTTGCACTACACTCCCGATCGACTCGATGTTCCACAAATCGCGACCTCGACAAGACAGATTGACTGCGTAATGACAGACTGCAGGGGGAAAACAACCCAAGAGAAATAAACAAGCCAATCAATCCAGCAGAACTTCCGAGACCAAAGCAGACCTAGCAAAAGAACACCACAGGGCTACGCATCAAGAAAGGACAACACTAGCATGCACTTTCAATCAATTTATTTCCACAAATTTACAAGCAGAACATGCACTACTTTCCTCCTTGCGCTGGCTAAAGATGTCCGCTCCTAGGATGTTTCGTCCTCGTCGTTTCGGCGCTTCGCAATCGCCTTGTTGCTCCTCGCACAAAATGTCTGTCCGTTCACAATCGCGATGAGCTACACGATGGCGCCGCGGTCTGTTCACAATAACCTCTGAACGGTTTTCACAATGGCGCAACGCAATCTGCACTGACCGTCACGTCAGACTTTTTTCAACCGATTTCGGCACTGTTCTCGGGAAAAAGTTCACTCCCACAAATGTTCCGAGCCGTGCAATTAAATTGCCGACGGCTTTCGCGCACTGATAGTCCGTTTTTCCACACACTCCACACAAAGGACGTTCTGCTTGTACTCGCAGTGTGTCCCGCAAATGTCCGGTTAGTGTCCGAATGTCCAACTTTAAATCCGGTTCGAAGGACCAAAATGTTCGCGCCGTCGCGGAAGGTATTTTCGGACACCTTACAAAAAAACTGATTTCGAGTGAAACACCTTTATTTCGCGAACACTGAAACACTTATTTATTAAAAACACGGTGTTTACTCCGCGACGGTTTATTTAGACTAATTCTAGTTCTCTATTCCTATTCCTATCCTATGCGGTACACACAGCTGACTCGATCGTTAGCGATCGGACAAACAGTAGCTGTGTGCAATAGGTAGCAAAAACAAGCAAGAGAGAGAATCTCTCTTGCAGCTGGTGGAGTGTAGGGATGCCTATGCAAAGTTAATTCGTCGACAAACAATCTTTATCTCGCTCTAACACCCTGTTGGGTGTTGGCGGGCCCCCCTTCCTTTAACAGTTTGTCCCCCCCGGGGTTGCCCCCCCCCCGGGAAACTGGTCCTTTAAAAAAACCAAAAAACACTCGGGTGTTGTTTTAACCCCCCCCCCCAAAAAAAAAAGCCGGCTTTATAAACCCCGCCGAACAAACCCACCCCACAAACACAACCACACCCGGTGTGTTTGTTTTAAAATATAATTTTTTTTTTTTCCCGCTCTCCCCTTTTTTCCGGGGGAAACCACCCGGCCCGGCGGGCTTTTGCCCCCCCCACCAATGCTAAAAAGTTTTTCCCCGGAGAACAGGATTATCATTTTTCCTTCTTCAACAAGGAAAGCAATCCCTTGGAACGAGTCACTCGTAGTTCCTTGACCCGGTCCGTAATCAAGTGGCGTTTCACTCTGGCACTGGAAGATGCATGCAGGTCTTCTTTGATGATTCTCCGCATGGATTTCTCCGAAATATTGGCTTCCTTTGCAAGTTTTCTTATGGAACGCACCGGGTTGGGAGCAATTTTTGCACGGACCAATTTGATCACGTTCGGCTTGCGTGCAAGGCGCGGACGTCTGCTTCCCGGCTTCCGCTGCTTAGGAACATCCTGCAGGGCCTTTTTTATGCGGTAAACTGTTGCCAAATGGCACCCTACCACCTTGGCAATATCTTTCGGCTTCTTGTGGGCGAGCAACAAACTGGTGATCACTTCTGTCGCGAACATTTTGACGAATTTGCAATAAAACAAATAGAATGTTTGGATGCAGCACTTGAAAGTAAACATAAACAAATACACTTTCGACTGAAATTAGTCACTAGCTACACGAATTAACCCAATACCCAAGTTTGAACATTTTCGCATTATTTTCTGCCGCACCCTGTATATTGTACACATTTTTCCATCATAGCACTTCACTCAATTTATCCATGTGATAACTTTTTCATTAAGTTTTGATTTGATTATCTCTCATGTAATGAGACATTCTCCTAAGTCATAATAAATTATTTAATCAAACAAGGGGCTGCCGACAATAGTTACACTCACTTGAGAAGTTTAGTGCTTCATAAAAACACTGTCAATAATAGATAGGGGTTACTTATAAAAGAGTGGACTCTGCTTAGCTTGCCCAGAATAGGTATATCCTTCTAACTTAATTCCAACTTCGTTCCTTGCATGTTCCATCCATGCAGGAACAAAACACAAATTTAGCAGATTTAGTAGACAGCAGTAGTACCAAACAAAATATTTTCAATTTAGAATTATGCCCTTGGACCAAAACCTCGAGTGCACCCAATCAGTGGAGCACCGTTCAACACGTTCAAATCGGGTAATATAACCGACAAGAAAACTCCTTAATGGACACGAAATTGTGGCATGTCCTTCCTGGAACGGACTAACTAGAATACGTCACTACTCTTGTGATTTCCATGCATTGGCCCTCACACACTCACATACGTGTCCTAGTCAGCTGCCAACTGTGGCTTGCAAGAATAAACACGTGTCCCCCGTTCCCACCGTCTCCTTTTGATTCCTGGTTGAGGCTTCCCCAACAACAAAGCTCCTACGGCTCTTCATTCTACTTTGCCAATTTCTCTTCAAGCTGCTCTCTAGGTTAGGGTCAATGAAAGTGTCCTCTTGGTTCAAACTCGATACGTTTAAGGCGAAAGGTTCGCCTAGGGTGGGAGCATGCGTCTGGCCGTTGCGTATCGGGAAGGCGATGCGAGCGTCACTCGGTGGTGGGTTTCAGAACTGTCTGCCGACTCGATAAGATTCAAAACAAAACACCCAAACGACGAGCGTTCCGTCTTTCAGTCTGTCAGTGACTGCACACCGGTAACGACGGTTGAACAACGCGAGTTTCACTTCCGGTTGATGTTTCGGTGTTGGCTGAACGTCCATTCGTGTCGGATGGTTTCCAAAGGATGATTTATCGTACAAATTTCTTGCCCCAGCCAATGTAGATTTCCGTCCCCGCCTGCTTGGATGTCAGTGGTGTGTGATAAGGTGCTAGTGCTCGTTAAAATTGCTCCGTTATTAATCGGTGTTCTATTTCGGCCATTTAACGGTTGGAAGGAGGCAATAAAATTCCTCTTTTCCATTCCTCGCGAGTGATTTCTAGTGGTTGTGTAAATAACTGTGATCCGTCCGGTCTGCACAAAATATGGCTCAACGGACCAATGGAAACAGCGAATCAGTAGATTCGTAATCATCATCATCATCATCCATCATCTTCCGCGTTGTGGTTAGTTTGCATTTTCTGTGGGGAGTGTGCTTAAATGTGATAGATAAATGCGTATGCAATAGTTCCGTTGTTGGTTTGTCGGAGATGTTATTCAATATGAGTAGTGCTAGTGAATTTCATGCCATCGGAATCGGAAATGTTTCTGCCATTGATGAGGGTGCCGTCTTCGAGTGGAACAGTAACGAAACGGCCATCGGAGGCAATAATGTGACTAATTCCGGAAACTTGTCCGCGTTCGGTGGGTTGTTTCCTTCGTCTTACCCCAAGCCAACGACGCCGACGACGTCGGCAACGACTCTGGCCCACCTGCTTGACACGGGCCGGGTCCAGATTCCCCTGTACAGTGTTATCTTTCTGTTGGCCGTGATAGGCAACTCGTTGGTTATTCTCACCCTGGTTCAGAACAAGCGGATGCGAACCATCACCAATCTGTTCCTGCTCAATCTGGCTGTGTCGGACCTCTTCCTCGGAGTGTTTTGCATGCCGTTCACCCTGGTCGGGACGCTGCTGCGGGACTTTGTCTTCGGGGAGGTCATGTGCAAGCTGCTGCCCTATCTGCAAGGTGAGTGTGGTGTTGTTTCTTGATGGCGTAGTTTTTCGGTGGTGACAAATCTAGCTATAATGTTCCGGATGTTGAATACGATATGCAAAAGAACCACAGGTCGTACGGATTAGTCCTTCGAGTATTAGCTGATCAGTCTTTAGTTCTCATATGCCGACTCGCTTTCGGGATACTCATGTTTCCGAAGTTTTTATACAGCTTATGAAACGTATGACTTCAGAAGTCGAATTGACTACACTAGCTAATACATTATAATGATTCACCTCACGAGTGCAAGGTTCGTTGTCATTGAATATACAAAAACGAACAAAAAAAAAAAAAAAAAAAATATAATTTTAATTTTTAAATCAATTTTTTTTTTTATTTCACAAACGCTTTTCGTGCACAACGCGCAGACTTTTTCTTCGTTACCTAAGTTTTTAAATATATATTTTACGCGGTTTTTTTTTACGCGGTTTTTTTTACGCGGTTTTTTTTACGCGGTCCGCGTAAAAAAAAACCGCGTTATTTCAAAAAACGACGTAAAAAAAGTCAAGGAAATAAAAATTATATTTCACATTCATATTGAAAGTATATGGTCATAAAAATGTATTGGTGGTGGAAAAACATGGTTCCAGTTACATTGGCCACCGAGAATCTCCTACAAATGGATAGAGGTTGTTAATTCAATGTGTGAGCAAAACAGTCCAGAGTAGTTATAGAGAGTTTTCGTCTTCGGCAAAATTTCTCAGAGTGTCATTCGTCGTCTTTTGACATTATCATATTAGTTCCACATCATGCCGCAGAGATGTCGCTGCAGTCTATCTTTTCTAAATTAAGCGCTAGAGATTTGCCGTCTTGGGCAAAGTTTCTCAGTACGTCATTCGTCGTCTTTTGACATTATCATATTAGTTCCACATCATGCCGCAGAGATGTCGCTGCAGTCTATATTTTCTAAATTAAGCGCTAGAGATTTGCCGTCTTGGGCAAAGTTTCTCAGTACGTCATTCGTCGTCTTTTGACATTATCATATTAGTTCCACATCATGCCGCATAGATGGCACAGCAGTCTATGTTTTCTAAATTAAACGCTAGAGAGTTGCCGTCTTCGGCAACGTTTCTCAGTATGTTATTTGTAGTATTTTAACATTATCATATTAGTTCTAAATTACGCTGCATAAAACACACAAAAATCTGCTGTAGAAACTACCATTTCAAGGGTTAAATTGAGTTCCAGCACAAACAATTTTCAGCAGACTATAAATGCGTTTAATTTTACCATGACTGCGATGAAGTCATTCATGGTGGGGTTGATATCAACATGAGGTAAGTCAAATGTACCACAAATGTTGAAGGCTTTACCATAAACGTAGTAAAACCACTTAAAAACCATGTTAAAAAAAAGAAGTATAGTTTGATATGTTTCCGGTGGAAAAAACCGCGTCAAAAAAATCAGTGTATTTAGGTCACTCCGAGGCCTACTTGTCTGATGAACTCAGGATTACAAGGAACAAACGCTTCAAGCAGTTCGATACACATATTGTTATGGTTCCATTGAAAAATGCCTATGACCAGCCACGAACCCTTAGGGAACCTACTCCGGACTGGCCACTTTCATACATCCGATGGACCCAAAACAAGAAAAGTCAATCTGCTGAATAAATTTTAAGAAGTTTGATAACCATATTGCTGGATTTCTACCAAAATCCACTATCAGTATCATTACATCAGGACATGCCCGTGAAAATCCGGATTTTCTAGAATCCAGAGTGTTCGAAATGGCACATCGTGATAATAACTTGATAGAAAAGGAAATTTTCAATCCAAGGAGTCTAAATCTGTTGAAATCGGTTGAAAATTGCCGGAGATGTAGGCATTTTAGTTTTGTAGGTACCCGGGTACCCTGTCGACCTTTTAAGGGGTAAAGAAAGTTGGAACCCCTCCACCTTTCTTCTTGCCCGAAAATTCTGTTTACCCCTGCAAACAATTTTGACCGTCATTTTCTTGGATCTGGCAGAGTTTCAACTTCCTACGATTAAAAATCATTGAAATATCGCGAATTGAAATCCCAAAAGGTACCCGGGTACCCTGTCGGACACACAACGGTTAAACAAAATTTCAACCTCATGTGCATGAAATTAACTTGATAAGAAAAAAAAATAGGCAATACAAGGAAATTAATGTGAAAACAATGATCTTTTGATAAAGAAAATGACCAACGTGAACAATGTTACTGATACAAACTACTTGGGAAAGTCTATTCTATTTCTCAAAATGGTGTTTCCTAAGCGGGCCCTCCGCGAAAAAAAATATCTTTTCCAAATGATGCTTTAGAGAGTTACCGTTCTCAGTAAAGTTGGTTGAGAATGTAAAATATAGTCAGTTGACATTATCAGATTAGCTCCAAATTACGCCGCAAATATGGCGCCGCAATTTAAATTGCCAAATCGTGCTATAGGAAGGTGCTGTCTTTAGAAAAGATGTTAATTGTATATAATAAAGGCATTCAAAATAATCACGTTAGATCCAGATCGTACTTCAGACATGGCGCTGCCATATTTACGGCATAATTTAGAACTAATATGACAATGTCAAAAGACGAAGAATGACATACTGAGAAATTTTGCCACGGACGGTAACTCTCTAGCAATGCAATTGGAAAAGATAATCTGCATCGCCATCTCTACAGTATACATAATGGGGAACTAATATAACAGTGTCAAACGACGACAAACAACATACTGAGAAACTTTGCCCAAGACGGCAAATCTCTAGCGCTAAATTACGAAAAGATAGACTGCAGCGCCATCTCTGCGGCATGATGTGGAACTAATATGACAATATCAAACGACGACAAACAACATTCTGAGAAACTCTGCCGAAGACGGCATTTCTCTAGCGCCTCATTTAGAAAAGATAGACTGCAGAGCCATCTCTGCGGCATGATGTGGAACTAATATGATAATTTCAAAAGACGACGAATGACGTACTGAGAAACTTTGCCCAAGACGGCAAATCTCTAGCGCTTAATTTAGAAAAGATAGACTGCAGCGACATCTCTGCGGCATGATGTGGAACTAATATGATAATGTCAAAAGACGACGAATGACACTCTGAGAAATTTTGCCGAAGACGAAAACTCTCTATAACTACTCTGGACTGTTTTGCTCACACATTGAATTAACAACCTCTATCCATTTGTAGCAGATTCCCGGTGGCCAATGTAACTGGAACCATGTGTTTCCACCACCAATACATTTTTATGACCATATACTTTCAATATGAACATGATATATAATTTTCATAACCTTGACTTTTTTTACGTTTTTTGAAATAACGCGGTTTTTTTTTCGTCGTTTTTTGAAATAACGCGGTTTTTTTTACGTCGTTTTTTGAAATAACGCGGTACCATTACCGTCGTAAAAAAAAACTTCAGTGTATTTCACTAAAAAGTTCGCCCCCACCCCCTCCCCCCCCCGGACTGAAAATTAATGTTTTGATGTTTTTTAGAAACATTTTTACCTACACAACACTGCTCGACACAACAATAATTGACTAAACTACAAGATAACTTTAAGATAACAAAAACGACGATCTGTCATCTGACAGGTATAAGGTTCACACAACAGACACAACTTTTAGGTAAAACGAACACAAAAAACCACAAACATTTTAGATACACACAAATCTATACATCTACATATAAAAATGGATTTCTGTCTGTCTGTCTGTCTGTCTGTCTGACCATAATAGGCTCGGAGACTACTGAATCGATCGGCGTGAAATTTTGTATGTAGGGGTTTTTGGGGCCGGAGAAGGTTCTTAAGATAGTAAGAGATCCCTTCCCCCTATAAAAGGGGGGGGCTCCCCATACAAATGAAACACATATTTCTGCATAACTCGAGAACTTATCAAGCAAAGGAACCCAAATTTAGCATGCGGAAGTTTTTGGAAGCAAGAAATTTTTCTACGGTAGTTTGAGACCCCTCCCCTCTCTAAAAAGGGAGGCTCCCATACAAATGAAACAGAGGTTTCTGCATATCTCAAGAACTTATCAAGCAAATGGAACCAAATTTGGCATGTGAGGTTTTCTGGTGGCGAAAAATGTTTCTATGGTTGTTTGAGACCCCTCCCCTCTCCTGGAAGGGGTGCTGTCATACAAATGAAACTGAAATTTCTTCATAACTCTAGATCTAATAAAGCAAATGGAACCAAATTTGGCTTGCGGGGATTTTAAAGGCAATGCATGTTTCTACGGTGGTTCGAGACCGCTCCTCTCTCTCTGGTAGGGGTACGAGGCTCCCATACTAATGCAACACAAGTTTCTGCATAACTCGAGAACTAATCAAGTAAATGGAACCAAATTTGGCAGGTAGAGGTTTTTGAAGGTAAGAAATGTTTCTAAGGTAACTCAAGACCCCTCTGCCCTCTGTAAGAGGGGGGCTCTCATACTAATGAAACACAAATTTGTGCATAACTCGAGAATTAATCAAGCATATGGAACCAAATTTGGCATGTGGAGGTTTTTGGAGGAGAGAAATGTTTCTATGGAAGTTTGAGACTCCTCCACCATCTGGAAGGGGGAGGGAGGGGAGTTTCCAAAAAAAATCCAACACAAATTTCTGCATAACTCGAGAACTAATAAAGCATATGGAACCACATTTGGCAGGTGGAGGTTTTTGAAGGCAAGAAATGTTTCTAAGTTGACTCGAGCCCCTCCCTGTTCTGAAAGGAGGGCTCATATACAAATCAAACACAAATTTCTGAATAATTCGAGAACTTATCAAGTTAATGGAACCCAATTTGGAATGTGGAGGTTTTCGAAGGCAAAAGATGATTCTATTAGAGGGGTTTCTCATACAAATGAAACACGAATTTCTGCATAACTCGATAAAAATTATAGCAAATGGAACCAAATTTGGCATGTGGAGGTTTTTGAGAGAAATAAATGTTTCTAATGTGTTTTGAGACCCCTCCGCCTTCTGGAAGGGGAGACTCCCATAAAAATGAAACATAATTTTTAGCATAACTCGAGAGCCAATGAAGCAAATGAAACCACATTTGGCATTTGGCATGTTAGGTTTTTGGAGGCAAGAAATGTTTCTATGGAAGTTCAATACCTCTCCCCATTTTGAAGGGGGGGGGGGGGCTCCCATACAAATAAAAAGCACATTTCTGCATAACTCGATAACTTATCAAGAAAATGAAACCACTCTATATACATAAAATTGAATTTCTTTCTGTCTGTCTGTCAGACCCTTATAGACTCGGAAAGTTCTGAACCGACCCACGTGAAAATTTATATGCAGGGATTTTTGGGGCTGGGGAAGGTTCTTATGATTGTTTGAGACCCCTACTCTCTCATGAAGGAGAGCTCTCATACAAATGAGACACAAATGTCTACCAAAAATGAAAATTATCCAGGTTACTTAAACACAAAACGTGTATTTCTTGGGTAAGAAGCATGTTTTGATAGAAGTTTGAACCCTTATTCAAGAAAAAAAAATATTCCGAAAAAAACCATAAACGTGCCAGTTATATTAAATTTTCCTTAATTTAGTTGCAAGCGTAGCAGCGCACGCACCGGGTTCAGCTAGTCTACTATAAATACTAGACCTACTGCAATGTTCTCTTCAAGACGAGCACTCGACACTGAAGAAATATGTAAAACGCAGACGAAATAGGCCTACATGTCAACGGATAAGGTTTCTATAGTGGAATTTAACGAAATTTGCTCGCTTTTACAAACGACAGTTTGAGAAAGTGTTCCAGTTTTTATATTTTTTATTTTTTTTTTTAAATGTGAGCAGGTTAAGTGTTTATTTAAATTTTCCTAGCTTTCCAATTACAATCGTTCTACAGATAAGCGTTTTTAAAAAAAAGTGTCCTAAAAGTGTTTTTAAAAAAAAGTGTCTTTAGAACAAGTCAAGCTTAAGCTTGGCAGTCGGAAACGCTTTTCGGTGCTTTTACAGACAGCTTCGACATGGTGACTAAATCTAAATATCTGGTCGAGATAAACGTCAAGAATTTTGAGGGAGGGTGGATTTAGGGTGATATCGGAAAGTTTTTCATCTTTTTCTGTTGTAACTAATCTAATCTAATCTAATACAAACGCAGTCAGTACGAGAAAGGATCCTGGTTATAATTGGGTTAGATGACGTCCAATTATTTGTTTGTCAATATTGATGCCCGAGGTCATCGATCAATGTCTCCTCGGTGAAAACGCTAGAAAATTTCTCGGAAAATAGCTGGCAAATACCCTGCGGGGTGGAAGCCTTGTTGCCGTGGAGCGACATAGACGACGGAAGGCCTCATAGTGACGACCTAGAATTAGTGTCCGGTTCTTTGTGAATTTTCTGAGGGCAGCTCTCTTGCCAGATTTCAAGCGACGAAGTTCGCTCGTTTGCCAAAGTGGACGAGACGTATGACGATGGATTTTCTTTGGAACGTGTCTGTCTATGACATATGCCAGAACGTTGGAAAATGTTTGAGCGGCTGACATTGACTGTATCCAAAATGTTATCCCAAACGAAAAGCGAGAGTAACTCGGCGATATTACGATTATTGGCACGAACAAAATCGTAGGAAACTGTGGCAGGTGAGATTTCGAAGTCATATTTTCTGTACTAACACCCTTCACGAAAGACGGAATCTTTCGTCCAAAATGGCTTTGGCCGCCCACCCAACTACTTTCAAACCAGGATACAGCCTTTCTTGTTTGTGCATCCGTTGGGCTGCAGAAACACGTTCAAGTATGTAGACTATTTACCAATTCAGTGCACGTCTTCAATCATGCTAGGCGAAGCTCCTGGAGGCGGAATCAATGATCGTCAGGTAAGCTAGAATGTGTGTATAATGCTTTCGCCTCTTATCAGCACTATCGTCACCGGAGATTTACTAATTCGATGGCACTTGCTTTGATACTGGTCCCGAATCACTCGACGTAAGTAGAAATAAGGCCAATCACGATAGTGACGTTCTCCTACTTGCTACTAACGATGTTTGCGCATTTCACACCTGAGCGCATTCGGTTTCCACTTCCTTGAGAACGAAAGCTTGCATCCGTTTCCTTCTTGCCTAGCATCATTGGAAGCATTCGGACCGGAACATTCAAGCATTGCAGCATTGCAGCTAGATGGATCAACGGGAGTATTCTGTCACTTCGAGTGAGTGGTAAACTTTGGAAATAAGGAATTACTTCTATCGGTTGACATATTGCTGATCCGGCTTTCAACTGCAATGTTGCAACGAAGTCAGATGGTTGGAAGTTAAAGTATTTCGTTACTTCAATGTCAAAATCAATTTCCATGTTATCGTATTGCGGTAATTAATTGGATGAATATGAGTGTAAATAATAGTACTTAACAAATGCAACTGAAACTCACCCGTTGTGGTTCGATGAGAATTCTTAAAATAAAAGCTCAATCGTCAACTGGATATTGCCAGCTCACATAAATCGTATATAGAATAATAAGGATCCGAATGAATAATTACAGGTGACATTCATTTCGTACACAAGCAAACAGTCTCTATTGAAATATAAATTTCCACTGCGGGTCATGGCCTTCTGAAACATTACTTTCGCTCAGTGCATGAATGTTTTAAGCTGTCAGTGGCGGTTGTCAAATCCAATGTCGAATGCTAGCTTTTTCTCAGAATTGGCAACGCCATCCATGATCCACACAAGTATTCGTAGTAGGTATGCTTTGAGCAGTGAAAAATCCCTCGTACACAACGTGAGGATTACGCTGGTTTGGATGCGATATATTAAATAACTCGAATCCCCGTGGAAAACACCTCGGATGGCTCATCACCGAATCAAGCTCGGAAAATGCTAGGTATTCAATGGTAAACTGCTTGGTTCGCCCTGGAGCGGAACGAAGTGGCTCCAACGTAGCACAGCTTCCCACAGCGCAAACGAAGATAAGTAATTCATCACCGTTTTCACTGCTTTTTTCTGTGGCACGTGAGCTCGGGCGAGTGGTGCTGTCAGTTTTTGCGCTACTCGCTTTGTTCTCTAGAATGTGATTTACTGTAAGCATGTACTTAATTCAACTTCATACGAAAAACCTGCGGTAAAATGCAACCCGTTTATCAACATCGTTGGAATTCCTTCGGGGGGTAACTACCTGGCTGTCTCTTCTAATACGGTGGGTGGTACCATCCATGATTTCACGACTGTTCTGCAACCTGTTGAGCTAGGGACTGTGATAAACTTGTTACGTATCGAAAATAAGCGTAATTGACAACAGCAAAACAACAGAGAAATATTGGTGGATGAATGGAACCACTCACCGTACCATAGGAGACCCGACTGTTGATCCATTCCTTTTTTGTCTTTGGCAATTCCACCTTTATAAGGTTTTTTGATAACGTTGGATCACATAATCTATATATATATATATATATATATATATATATATATATATATATATATATATATATATATATATATATATATATATATATATATATATATATATATATATATATATATATATAAATATATATATATATATATATATATATATATATATATATATATATATATATATAAATAAAAATTTTTTTGTGTGTGTGTGTGAAGACCATAGAGGCGCGAAAAACTAAAACGGCTAGCGGCAAAATTTTTTGTGTGGTGGTTTTTGGGGCGGGGGGGATTATTTTGTGATAGGAGGCCACTCATGCCATTTTATGAAGGGCCAAAAAAGGGTTGGTGGATCGATATGCAACATCACTTATACGTATCCACAGGGATATAAAGAATCTCCTTCCAACAGCAAGATTGAACAATTGGTCAAAAGAGCAAGCTATCTAACATGAAGATGCCCCAATGGGTGGGGAGAAGATCCCACCCTCTATTCACAAACTGTTAGCAATGGGGGAGTTGGCATTCCCACTCTCCCCATCCAGATTGCTTCAATCGGGTGCCCTAATGGTCCCTCCCATTCCCAAGAAATATTTATAGTGTAGTGTACATATATATTTATCTAAATGAAAAATACTACAAGCATTCGTATCTATTATATATGATCTTCGTTCGGTTGATCCTGAAATGCAAGAAATGTTGTATAGTGTTTAAGTGTAGAGTTCTGTGGTTCGCGCTTAAGCACGTTTTCGTTCGTTTGCAGCGATAGCAGCAATTCACTAAAATCTCGGTTTGAGGAATCCTGAAAAAGTTTGTTACATCTATTGAAATTTAATTATTTTATTTTACTCTTATTTACGGGTCACTATTTGCTGCTTGATGCTGATTTTATAACCTCATCTATAAAATCAATAAAACCACAATTATCAAATATAATAATATTGTGAGTAATGATAAAATAATGACAAAGATTGAACTGTAAAATCAGACACAAGCTAAATGAATACAGCGCTGTATGAATCATATCCGCTCGAATTTGGTCTAATGTTCATTTGCAAAACGGTAATGAAAAATACATTCAATAATAATTGCAAAAGCCTATCACCGACTCCGTTGCCACTTCCTGACATCCAATGGATTGTTACTAAAAAAATAAATAAAAAATTAGATATGTATTAATATCCTCCTAGTCCTGGAAAAGCTGAAACAGTATAGATCATTCCAAAAATCAAAGATGAAATGTCAATAAAAAAATATTATTTTACAAGACATGTTAAAATATTTTATCTTCATACTGTTCTAGTAACATTTCAAAGATAGCAATTGGAGTAATCGAAGAGTCCAGTTTGATGATATCTTAAATAAATGGCTTATTTAATAATAATACCACTAAACAACATATTTAAATATAATCCTATACTGCTTATAAGCACATGCCAGCCTTTTATGAATTTTGTGGAAATTTTTTTTTTCGGTAATTGCTGTTTGGTTCTGGTAGATAAACCAATGGCCTGAGTTTGTGCGTGTCTAAGCTAACATGCTGACCGGCAGTGCTGTACATTTTCATGACGGTGATAGACTATGACCATCATCTTCTCTTGATCATTACAACTCACGAATGATGGTCAAATACTATGTCACTCAAAAACAGGTTGATCCTATTTATAAGACCATTTGTGACAAAAGCCTTCATGACTGCCTCAATTGAGAATGTGGTATGAGAGAGTAAAGAAAATCAATCACTCACTAATTATCTGTAAGAACGATATGCAAGACAAATTATTTTCAGCATAATAGGTGTTAACCTCTGTGTATATTAAAAAATATTTTATTTTATGTTGTCATTTTATTAACCATATTTTCATTTTATTAACCTTCCTCGGGTATAAAACTGACTCGTAAGACTTTAGCGTCAATATAGACCCGGATTTCAACCCTTTCTAAAATTATGAAACTTCAACCTAGACACAATGTTTGCATCCCATTTGAAAAGCTATTGTCTAAAAAATGCATTGGTGGTGAAAAAACCTGGTTCCAGTTACATTGGCCACCGAGAATCTGCTAAAAGGGAAGGAGGTTTTGATTTAGATGTGTGAACCAAATTGCATACAAAACATTCCAGGCTAGTTGGAGAGTTGCCATTGTGGGCAAAGTTTCTCAGTACGTCATTTGTCGTCTTTTGAAATTATCATATTAGTTCCAGATATTTCCACAAAGATGGCGCTGCAGTATATATTAGCCAAATGAAGCTCTACAGCGTCATCTTCGGCAAAAATTTCAGTATGCCATTTGTCGTCTTTTGAGATTATTATATTAGCTCATGATCTTTCCGCAGAGTTGGCACCCCAGTCTATCTTACATTTAAATGACGCTCTATAGAATTTCTATTTTCAGCAAGGTTTCTTTGAATGTCATTTGTCGTCTTTTGATAACATCATATTAGTTCCAGATCTTTTAGCAGAGATGGAGCTGTAGTCTTTGTTTGTCAAATGAAGCTTGGATAGAGTTGCCGTCTCAGGTATTAGTTTTTCGGTATGTAATATGCGTCGTCTTTTGTCATTATCATGTTATCAGATTTTGCCGCAGAGATGGCGCTGCAGTTAATCTTTGCCAAATAAAGCTCTACAGAGTTGCCACAAAGAATAGACATTGATATCCATATGCCTTTTCTTGAAAAACGTGTGTAAAAGTTAATTTGGGCAGCTGGTATAAGAAGCAAGTGCAGTGAAAAACAAAAACAAAAATTTTAAGGTAATGTGCTAGGCTTTTTATTGATGAACATTTACATGACAGTTATCGCCCAACGAGCGATCAGTTTCTTGAATTTTGATACCCATATTGCCAGGGGGTTTCTACTGAAAATGTTCATGGCCACTCGGGTCCACGGGGAAGACCGGTCCGGAAAGACGAGTCCGAGGACAAATCATCAGATGGCTACTAAACGTTGAGAAATATCCGACTGGTGAAATTTTATGAATTTTGATACCTAAAATGTCCATAGCCACTCGACGCCCCACGGGAACCTGTTGCAGAATGACAGGTTCGAGAAAAATCATAAAATGGCCACTAAACGTTGAGAAATAGTCCCTACTGGCGAAATTTCATGAATTTTGATACCCACATTGCCAGGGTTTCTTTCTAAATATGTTCATGGCCACTCTAGACTCTGTTGCAGAATGGCCGCTGCAGGAACAAGTCGGCATATGGCCCACAAGGGAATAGAAATAGTTTCTAAAAATCATTCCAAAGATTTTGACATCCATTCCCGGAAATTCAATAGATGTTTCCAAATAGTGTCTCCGTACCGAACCACAGCCCCGAAAATCTGGAGGCACGGCCAATCGAGTCTTTTTGGGCTTCACCTTCAAAACAAAGCTTCGAAAATTCATAAAACCAGCGGACGACATCCAAAAATTTAAAAGAGATTGGCCAAAAGAGGTCAAAATGGTGGGAAGTTCCACTGAGCAGAAGCTAATGGGTCATGTTCGAGGAAAAGTTAGGAGTCTTGTCTATGATTAAATATTTTGATTAAACGAGAGTAAAATATCATATAAAACACAAATACAAATATGATTTGCCAAATAAAATTATTAAAACTAAAAAAACATGACTTTTTTTGTTATTTTGAAGGCGTGCTTACACATTCTGGAACAGTCTATAAATGAGTTATTATCATTATAGTTATAGTTATCCTGTTTCTTAGTCAAATCACTTCGAAATGAAATGAAACTTGTTATGTACATAATCAATACATAGACAAACGTGAATCCTACAATTTGTTCACAAAGGGGCATTCTGTATTCAAGATGGCGCCGTCTGAACTAGCACGCAGGAAATCTATCTTGCACAAATATATGGAAAATCCCAATTCTACTGTTCGATTCATCGCAAAATCGTTAAATGTGCCAAAACGACAATGTGAAAATGTGATTAAACGTAATAAAGAGGGCCATACTGTCGAAAAGAAAGCTGAAAGTGGTGATAAATATGGACAAAGCAACACAAGGAAGGAGAAAAGACTCCTAGCTGCTTTTCAGGCAAACCCGATGGTGTCAACACGGACAGTTGTGAAAAAAGTGCAAATGTCAACCGGTTTAGTGCAAAAAGTGAAGCCTTTAGCTGGGTTGAGATCATTCAAAGCTCAAACATACCCAGATCGTAACGCAAAGCAACAAAAATCGGTAAAAACACGCTCGAATGCTTTAGGAACAACTTCTCACAAAATTCCATGGTGTTGTCATGGATGACGAAACATACTGCTTCAAAAAAATTCAAATATCTCCCGGGAACGGAATTTACACTGCAACTAAGAGCCGAAAAGATGTCCCTGAACATCTGAACCGGAAGTATAAAAACGAATTCCCTGAAAAATATCTGGTCTGGCAAGAAAAGCGACTCTTACCTTTCCTGAGATAATATGTGACTCTTAATTTGTTCTGGCCAGATTTGGCCAGATGTCATTATGCTAAAGATACAATCACTTGGTATGAGCAAATTATCGTTATTTACGTTTCCAAGAATTGTAATCCACCAAATTGTCCACAGCTCCTCCTGATTGAAACATACTGGCAATGGTCAAGGGAAATCTCAAAAGCTTAGTGGAGAGGTATCAACGATCCATGAATTTCTTTCTAATTGCTTACTGCTTCGAAGAAAATTGACGAGGACACCGTGCAAAGACTGATGAAAGGAGTGAATAAGAAAGTGTGTGCAACAGCTTGTGGAAATAAATCCATATAAATCTATATGCAGTTGTGTTGAGCATCACATTCATCTATAAAATGAAATAAATGACTAGGGCCACCAACTCAACGAATAACATTTCCCTAATATGATGGGGATGCTACTTTCCGTGAGGGTGCTGAGAGTTGTGAGAAATTCAAGTTTGAATCTTACTTCCCCTCTTTGTTTACAAAATCAGAGACGTCTGTTTGAATTGCAATTGGCTAAAGTCGCACCAAAGTCATCAAAAGAGGTGTTGCTTGCCGAACAATCTAACACAGATAGCTTAACCTTTGCTGAAGTGGTATAATCATCCAGGACGAACGACGTGTTTCAAAGTTCGAACTATACTATGCATCGCTCTCTTTGGCATTCCCGAAAGTTTTGCTACACACTGTGCGGACCTAGCGCAATTTACCCCGCCTTTGAACCAGTAGCTGCATGGCGGTTTCTAACTCAAACTTGTAAGATGTTTCTAACTTGCACTGGAAGTGGAAGGGGTTGAAGTTTACCCAGCGGAGAAATAAATGAATCTGGAGGTAAGGGCAGCTCCAATCCGGAGTTCTAATGAAGGAAACACCCACGTTAAAAGTGAGCGCCAAATAGCACAAGCAAGGCAGTATTTATGGGTCGTTTGTACTGATTTTGGCTACCAAAAAGCTAAAATTTCATTTACTCCAACAGCGCTCGTGAACCAGCATTAGTGTAAACGGTCTAATCATAACAGGTCATGGTTATTTACCATACTTGGCAATTGGATGCATGATTAATTAAATCCTGTGTTTTGAATGTACTGAAAGTAATTTTGAACTCTGATATTCCACCTGACAAACCCCATCCCCCACCCCCTTCCACCTCGCACTCTAGATAGAAATTATGGACAGTCCAACAAACATGTATCGAATATTGGAAAACTTTGAGATGAATGTTTGTAGTGATTGAATCGATTAATGTGGAAACGAGCTTTGTACCTGATAGTGCGGTTCGTCAGATTGGTTTTGCCCCCCCCCCCCCCCCCCCCCCCCCCCCCCCCCCCCCCCCCCCCCCCCCCCCCTTAACCAATGTTGCATTTCCCGGATAGCAGATAGAGTGATCTACCATGAACTACTTCTAGCAAACACCACAAAATAAACGCACCAACACAAATCTGTAATTCAATTTACTGTGGTATTATTTACCCCACATTCCCTTATAATTTTCCCATATTCCTAATCCGTTTCCTTTCTCTACTTTCTCTCTCTCTCTCTCTCTATCTGGCCAATTTCATCTAAACTTTTCTCTCTATTCTCCACACTTCTTCTCTAGCATTTTTCTTCTTTACTCTTCCTCCTTCTTCCTCTTCGGCGGTAAAAAAGACCTCGCCTCATCTACACTTTTCGGAACGTACTCACTCAAGCCACGTTACTTCCTGCTTGCTGCCACCGTCGCCGTCAAGATGCTTGCCGGAATGTTTCGCTGCGTCCGATCGACGTGGACTCCACTGCTTTCGTGTCGCTGGCTTGCAGTGCCCAAACGAATAGGTCGATCGCCGTCCGTCGTTCACTTCCACCTGAGCGCATGAGCTCATTCGGAGCACCTTAAACGATAAAAAACGGCCCTGAAGGGCAAATCCCGTCATCTATTGTGAGGCATAAATAGGGTGTTATCTCACTAACCCGTTGTGGGGTCGTTTTCTGCTTTCGGCGTCGGTGTTTCCTCCGGTTTACCGCACCGTGACGTCGGCGTTCTACAGCAGCGTGTCCGTGAATGCTCGGGAACGGTTTTCTGCTTTGGAAGCCTGCCTGTAGCCGAGCCTGATGGAAACGAGAAACGAGTGGACATAATTGACGGTGTCGTGCTGGTATTAACCTTTTCCTACCGGTTTCAGTGCTTCGTGCCGTTTGACGCAAATAACCTCCAATCGGCGTACTACCACGTGCCATCGACTGTAAACTACGGGATCGTCGGATGGCGTAGCCCCTATTGATGGTATCTTTGTGTTTGGGCCTGATGGGAGAAGATTGGAATCATGAGAGACGTTGTTTGGCCGGTCCCTGCATTTGGTCTTACCGGTTGGTATTCTGCCCTTCGTTATCCAGATTTCCGAACTGCTTTGCCTCCACTGTGATGACGACGACTTTTGGCGTGTTGTTACTTCTTCCGAGCGAAGCTACTTGAGGCTACTTCTCCAAGCAAACACCTCTGTCACACGTTTTTTCCACACTCGATCACCAATTCGGTGTACTTTCATTGTTTCCACGCACTTTTCTCGTCACTTGCGGTTTTTTCATGCGTTGCCACAATGGCGGTTTTATTTTTTTTTTTTTTTTTTTTTAATAATTATTTTCCTCCAATTTTAAAATCCTGTTATCAAAACCCCCCGCAAGGAGCGAAAAAACAGCTCGTCCGATAAAATTCCGCATTCACACCAGAACAAGGACTCCCCCACGCCCCCCCCCCAAACCCGGAACCCCCACCCCCGCCCCGGAAAAGCGTCGGGAGCACCCCCCCCCGACCCCCCAGAAGAAAAGAAAAGAATACCCAGAACACCCCAAAAAACAAACCCCCAGAATGGGGGCCTTCCCCCCAAACCCCCACCCCCCCCTTCCGGATGGGCCAAAAAGCCGCCCCCAAACCCAAAATTTTTCCAAAAGGCCAAAATTAAGGCTGGGCTTCGAACGTTCAAGGTACAAAAGGCCCCTAATCGCGACGAGAAGCAGAACAAGTCCGCCAAAACCCGTGCCAGGAAGTTGTACCTCAACATGCTGACGAAAGTTGAATGCTGCATCATGGACGACGAAACATATGTGAAGGCCGACTTCAAACAGATCCCCGGCAACCTGTTTTTCACGGCCAAGGATAAGTTCAGCGTTCCGGAGCATGTCCGCACTCAGAAGATGTCCAAATTTGCGAAGAAATTCCTGGTTTGGCAAGCCATCTGCACGTGCGGGAAGCGGAGTGCACATTTCGTGACCCAGGACACGATGAACGGACAGGTGTACATAAAAGAGTGCCTCCAGAAGCGGCTGCTTCCTCTCCTGAAGGCCCACAACGTCCCAACAATCTTCTGGCCGGATTTGGCCTCATGCCACTACTCCAAGGACGTGCTGAAGTGGTATGCGGACAATAAGGTCAATTTCGTGCCGAAAATGTTCAACCCTCCCAACACTCCGGAGCTCCGCCCCATCGATAAGTACTGGGCGATTATGAAGCAGCACCTTCTTAAACGACCTAAGGTAGTGAAGACAATCGAGGAACTGAAGAAAGTATGGGTTTACATGCAAAAAACGGTTGATTCACAGGTTGTGCAGAATCTTATGGCCGGGGTTAAGGCCAAGGTGCGGGCATTTGCGTATGGACTGTAAATAAAATACGAGTAAAATGGTAAAATAAAGCTTAATAGTTATTTCTCAATCCCTGAAAATTTGATGGCAATCGGATGAAAACTCGAATTTTGCGAATCAATTTTGTGTGTGGCAATTTCATCGTGGACACCCTTTAGAGTTGATCAACTTTGCAACATTTGTCCGGATCTCGGCTTTTAATTCGTCCATGATTTCAGACTTCAATTTCATCATGGAATCGCTATGGGAGTTGAGAGCTTGTTCCTGACCAGCCTCATAAGCAGCACGCGTAGTATTGCGGAAGCGCATATCCTTTAATAGCGTTGTGCACGACGGACATCAGACCCACTCCACAGCAAGGAGGATGAAAAATTGCCTTACAAAATCCTTGACATTCGATTTGGATTTCTCCGATGTCACCAGCACATGAATGGCACACGAAGGACATTTTACTGATCAGTTGGGTCTTTTCAACAATTAAAAGTTTAACGACACTGCATTCGACACAACAAATCAAATTTAAGACGGGTAGAAACACGAATTAGTGGCGATCCAAGAGGTAAACAAAACAGAGCGTGTTAGTTAAGTGGCAAAGGGAATGGAACAACTCCACCAAAGGTCGGTGCATCCACCGACTAATCCCAGAACTATCCGGGTGGTTTGATAGGCGACATGGTGAAATGAATTTTCACTTAACGCAGACTTGATCAGGCCAAGGCTGCTTCAGTGCACGTGAGTTGAGAAAACCACGGAACATGTGTTATTAATATGTCCTCGCTGCGACGGCGCGAGATCCGGCATGATAGCCGTAAGTGGTCACGACACGATTTCGGACAATCTTGTCCAGAGGATTTGCCAAGATCGGGACATCTGGGCCGCAGCATGCACGGTAGCCTCTCAGATTGTTCTCGATCACCAAGAAAAATGGAGGAACGACCAACGGCAGGTCGCAGGGACCAACTAACTACTAAAGAACTAAGTAGTTAGACACAGTGGGTGCTTAACAGCACAAAAGCCCCCTCCCCGAAGTAATACCGGAAGGTGGTTCCGGGGAGGGCCGAAAGGTGGTACAAGGCACGGGTGGATTTTTAGTGGGTCGAGGAGTTGGCACCCTTATCCTCACACCCTGAGTTCTTCAAGGTGTCTGTTTGCAGATTTTGAATCCCGTCTGAAAAAAACACACCTGGCACCCTCTTCTTTAGTAAAGAAACCAAAACCAAACTGTTGGCGCAGCGGCCACTGCTATTGATAAGCGAATTTATTTATGCGTGCTTCAATCTGAAATGTCGATTCTTTGGGATTAGTTTAACATAGTTCAACATATAGGTTAAATAGTGACACCCAAATCAGTGGCCTTTGTTCACCCACGGGCCTTTCTGTTTGGCTGTCCAACAGCTTTGTTAGGATAAGTTTTAGCCCTATGAAATGTAATTATAAGTACATATTGTTTATTTACCTCGTAATTAAAGCCAAATTTACCTTAAGTAGTTTGTAGGGACATCGAGCGATCAGGCAACCCGGTCGTCTGACGTCATTCGCCATAGTAAATGAAGAGCAAGTAATCGCACGCGAATGACGTTCAGACGACCGGGTTGCCAGATCGCCCGATGTCCCTGTGGCAACACAAACCAAACCCCCTGGTACCCGGCTGGAAATGGACTTGAAAATTGATGGCGCTTTTAAAATGGCCTTGGCATGGTGTCCTCATTGTCGGAATTTCGAAAGCACCTTCGGGGTTCTTCTATTTAGAGCATATTACCAATTTTAAAATCAGGCAAAAGTAAGACCAGTAAAAGATTTTAAGTAAATCGAGCTTTAAGAAATTTTTTTAATAAATTAGTATTATTGTTTTAAAATTTATTTTTGATAAAACCACCGCCCCCAGACGCTCCAATAAATTTAATTTACAAAAAAAAAAAGAAGAACACAAACACAACCACTCCTCCTCCAAACACCCCCCCAACTGAAAAAAATTTCCCCCTCCCCCCCAACCGCCCCCGCAACCGCTTATGACAGCGTGCTACACTAGAGGGGGCCCCCCCACCGCCCCAGCCACAAACACCCACCTAAAAAAGGAAAATAAATGGCCCCCCGAAGCGTGGAAGTCAATTTTTTACCCATGCCATGCCATAGCGAGCTCTTCTTTGTAAAACATCAAAACATGAGATGATCTCATGAGTGAACTTTCCGCTCCAACATTTATCAGTCTGTTGTTCGTGGATCGT
Organism: Aedes koreicus; assembly: GCA_024533555.2. NCBI lineage: Eukaryota > Metazoa > Arthropoda > Insecta > Diptera > Culicidae > Aedes > Aedes koreicus. The sequence goes on along the minus strand of JAHHFK020000901.1, from coordinate 109,659 downwards.
TAAGAGGTTATAGGGCTATTCACATTAGGTCGGGCCGAGCCCCGGTCGGGACACGACCGAGTTATGCTACGAATTGATTGTTTGAGTGCAGTATGCGACCGTTCACATTAAAGCACCGGGCCGTGTTCGTGGTCTCACCGGTGTTTGACCGGGCTGGTAAAAAATATTTCTTGGCAACGATATTTTTGACAGCTCGGTCTCAGCACGGCTGGAAGCATGCGCTTTAATTTATATGTAGTTGTGAGCGATCTGCACAACAAGCGCAAATCATGTGTTTTGTGAGAATGCAGAAAACTTTTTTGGTGTTCCAAGCAAATTTGATTTGCGTTTTAAATTTGTCTTTACAAAAATGATCCGAATGTTTAGCGTAAATTGTCATTGCCGGGGACACAATTTTAAGGTGAATTGCTGCTCCGTGTATTATTTTTCCTATCTTTTATCTCCTTCTCTGGCAAATTTTCCTCGCTATTTCAAATTGATAAATCTCGATAGTTAGTGAATGAACATCAAATAGATCTATATCAGATTTCTTACAACAAGTAAGCATACAAACTGATGTGATTAAATATCCAATATCTAGTACAGATTCTGAGTTATATCAATTCTAAATTTTGAGGTAATGGTTGCCGTCGAAAATGCTTCAGCGTAAGCCCTTAAAGTAAATGTTTCAAAGATTCTACCAATTTCACCCATGTTTTAAAAAGACTTGGGCAAGGCCTTCGATATGAAAGGCTAGTTATTTATTTTTGTTTAACTTTATCTAGGGTAAATGGCCCAAGTGTGTAGGAAAGGACTTATTTTATAAATTTAAAATCAAATAAACTTTACTCTAAGAATATCAACAATCAACATTTGCTCTCAATTTTCCGAGGAAAATGTTCATTTGGCAAATGAATTTACTTTTGAGATTGAAAAGCTCCTCCATAAATAGGAATAGGTGTTCTTATAGTTGCGGCGGTATTTCATAATTCTTGTTCCTATAGTACGGCTGTTTAATGTAAATAACCATCTTTTCTGCCAGTGGCAATTAGCAAACACCTTTCAAAAAGAAACATTGTAACTGATAGACGGCAGCACAAGGGTTTACGATGCGAAAGCGCTCTCAAAGACAACACAATGTTTAGGAAATATTTCTACTTTAACTAAATTAACGGTTTAAATGCATTATGTCATGACTTAAATTGATAAGTTAACGATTATAAATGCAACTTTTATTTCTTAAGATAACTTTCTAAGTGTGTTTATATTGTTGTTGCATTAGTAGTTCAGAACATTTTAAACAGGTTTTCTATAACAGGGTTTCAGTCATCCGTTCAGTTTTCCGAAAGTAAAATTGACAGCGCCCATTAGTTTGCGTGGGAACCTTACAAATTCCAATTTTATTTTTCGTTCTTTTCAGGTGGATACTGCTGCAGAAATTTCTTTTCGATTCTTTACTTTTCCGTTTCAGTGAACGGAATTTAACATGGGATTGAGATAGAAAAAGAAATTTCTTTCGTACACGATACCGACCTTATGAAGTGCGGACTATTCGTGATTTTAAAAAGTGATTGCCACCAGTCCATGATGTAACGTAAATGTATCGCATCCAGGCTCGATCTATTATTTGCAATATTCGTCAATAATTTTGCGGTCGATAAACATTTCAAAAATTTATTTTCAAGCTTTCAACTATCAAAAATGGATTTTTGATACATAAAATTTTGGCTGGTTAAAACCAAAATATGGTAACTGCCCCTAAATTAATCTCATTGTTCCCATATTCATCCTACGATGAATCAAACAATTGAGCAGTTGAAGGATCGGTTTCGTTTTCTAATAATGTTTGCTCACGTTAAATAACTACAACAAACATTACTAACTATTCCTGTCACGTGTATATCGTTTTATTTCAAGTAGGATGAATTGCAAAGTGATGAGATTAATATAGGTACATCTTCCCTATGTGCGAGTAAACGCTGCAACAACAAAAACAAAAACAACTGAGATCCGTTGATGTTTGCGTGAAATCTACATCATAGAATCCCGGAACAATCCCGGTACAGTGTGAAGTAAACAAAACATACCGGCCGTGAAATAAAAGCTTTTCGAATCCGGCCCGGGCACGGCCCGGCCTAATGTGAATAGCCCTTATTGGTTCGGGGAAAACGTTTCCTGTTTTTATGTGAATCGATTGAAGGCAAAGCAAGTCAAAGATGGTTGGATGGAACAATGTTAATCTGCTGTAGAAGTGGAAAGGGATGGCGTCTGTGGTGTTGTCAAGTTCGTTAGCAGCAAAGCTGTTCATAAGCCAAAACCTAAAGCCAAAATGTGTGTTGGTTCTGGATGTCTCCACCATGGTGCTTATTTCAATTTAAGAGAACAATAGCGGTTTCGCATGTGTGGTGCAAACAACATCAAAGAAAGGTGAAATGAGAGGGTTTTCTAATACCATGCTATTATGGTATGAGGGGGTGGATGTTTTCATCCGTTTTCTTACGAAGAGAATAAGGTTAAGAAATGTTAAAGAAAATATGTTAAGAAAAGTTCTGAAAGTGTTGTAAATACTGTGCAATGTTTTGTAATTAGTGGCAATCAAGCTTGAGTAAAGCTGGTTCAATCGAAAGTGCGGAGATTTAAACTCATAATTAAACCTTCTTCGTCTACAGAACGGGGAAATTATGAGAGCCTAATTCTGCGGAAAACTATTACTCTGGATTCTGATTTTTCCTTCTTCCAAGGTAGATAACCATTTAGAAAAACTTTGCTCGGTCATTTGTGTATGGCTGTTAAATCTCTTTTCACTATTTGACCGAAATGACTATTGGGAAACTAAAAAAAATCATGCAGGATGAAAATCAACCGATGGCTGATTACTGACATTTTTATCATGCGAAGAATAACGAGCTCGAATAATATCCTTATCATGGATTCTCATAGTTAGGGTCGATGAATGAATTCTAAAATATGTTACAAACGATTCCGTGCTCTCCTTGAATCAAGCAATGTGATAGTACTCAAAACAAAGGTTCGGCAGCTCGCTTCTACCCACACAGAACAAAAATATGAAAATTACATATGATTAATCCGAAATTTCTATGAAAATATATCGATAATGATTGCATGCAATTTTCAATTTTGCATGTATCGTAAACAGTGAGAAACACTACCTTCATGCTAAATTATATCGTATTTATTACAATTTTTTAATTTGAATTCATGTTTGCAACCGATAACATCTAAGTATACGTCACGCTCTTATTTTTGCGTCTTGAGCGCTTGACATTTAAATGATATCAACACAATACAGTACTGCCGCTCAGTTTGTCAAGTCAGAATAAAAAAGCTATCACCGCCATATTGTGTGCACGTGCACGTACGGCAGTGAAGCATAAACAATTGTGAAGTAACATTTTCAAAAAGTTCGAACAAATTGTGCGTGACAGTGAGAATCGGAGTGAATGGAAGCGTAGGATTAATCGAAATTCACCGAATGATTTCCAAGTGCCCAGTCGACAAATATAAACTCGTCTGGAAATCTCAAACCTGAAAAAAATCATAAACACTCAAGTCTTTTTTTACACGTTTTTTTTACACGGTTTTTTTTTAGACGATTATTGAAACGAACGCGGTTTTTTTTACGACGATTTTCGAAATAACGCGGTTAAGGGAGCCAAAAATGCCTAAGTGTTTTCTGAGGATGTACATAAAATGAAAAAGTCAAAAAACGCGAAAAACATTATTGGATAAAAGGTGTCCACGATGAAATTGCCACACAAAAAATTGACTCGCAAAATTCAAGTTTTCATCCGATTGCCATCAAATTTTTAGGGATTGAGAAATAAATATTAAATTTCATTTTTTGCCAATTTACTCGTATTTTATTTACAGTCCATACGCAAATGCCCACACCTTGGCCTTAACCCCGGCCATAAGATTCTGCACAACCTGTGAATCAACCGTTTTTTTGCATGTACTTTCTTCAGTTCCTCGACTGTCTCGACCTCTCCCAAGGTAGTTGGGTCGTTTAAGAAGGTGCTGCTTCATAATCGCCTTGAGTACTTCTCGATGGGGCGGAGCTCCGGAGTGTTGGGAGGGTTGAACATTTTCGGCACGAAATTGACCTTATTGTCCGCATACTACGCCCAGCACGTCCTTGGAGTAGTGGCATGAGGCCAAATCCGGCCAGAAGATTGTTGGGACGTTGTGGGCCTTCAGGGAGAGGAAGCAGCCGCTTCTGGAGGCACCTCTTTTATGTACACCTGTCCGTTCATCGTGTCCTGGGTCACGAAAGGTGCACTCCGCTTCCCGCACGTGCAGATGGCTTGCCAAACCAGGAATTTCTTCGCAAAATTTTTGGACATCTTCTGAGTGCGGACATGCTCCGGAACGCTGAACTTATCCTGGGCCGTGAAAAGCAGGTTGCCGGGGATCTGTTTGAAGTCGGCCTTCACATATGTTTCGTCGTCCATGATGCAGCATTCAACTTTCGTCAGCATGTTGAGGTACAACTTCCTGGCACGGGTTTTGGCGGACTTGTTCTTGCTTCTCAACGCGATTAGGGGCCTTTTGTACCTTGGAACGTTCGAAGCCCAGCCTCCTTTAGTTTTCGCGTTCTTGGACAAAACTTTGGCTTAGGTGCAGCTTCTTAGCCACATCCCGAACGGAGGCGTTCGGATTTCGGTTGAAGGCCCCAACTACGCGCGTTGTGATTTTTGGTGTTGTACAGAGTACTTTTTCCTTCAATTCTGGGCTTCCGATCGGTGGTCAACCGTTCCTCCGAACCTGCTTAATCACTCGCGACACCGTGGAATTTGCGATTCCCAACGTTTTAGCGATGGAACGATGCCCGAGAGATCCTTGTTCTCGTGATGAATGCGCAAGATTTTATCACGCACGACTTCCATTTCCGCGAGGTTTGGATCACAGGACTTTAAAACTTGCAGGATGTAAAAAATGCACTATGAACTAAATCCACCCCAAATTTTCATTAAATTCTACCCAACGGTTAAAAAGTTTTCAAAAGCAATTTCATAGTGTGGCAATTTCATCGTGGACACCCTTTACTTGCGTGTCATGAAGAAGATTAGTTTCCTCGGGGTTCAGTTAATCTACGCCTTCAATGGCGTGCTATGGAGGGACTGTTCACATATTATGCAACGTCCGACATCATTGTGAAAAGCAAGATAGCAACTTCCGGTTTGTGAAAAGCCGCCGAATGTCCTACAATATGGGTATTCTTAGAACGAGGACAACGTGTAGCGGCCGGAAATCGATGTCCAACGCCATTTGGGAATCTAAGATGGCGACTTCCTGTTTACGAAAAATTGTCAAACATTCTACAATATGGGTATTTCGGAAGGGACGACGTGTAAAGGTCGGAAATCGATGTGCGACGCCATTTTGGAATCCAAGATGGCAACTTTCGTGACTTGCCGTTTTAGGACTCATTCGTATTATCTTATTATGGTCAGTTGAAAAACCCTTCTAAAATCATTTTGCATCCAGTAAATGCATTAAACGGCAAATTGGCATTATGGGATGCCACCAAATAACCAAATAGTTTTAAAATAGTCATTGCGAAGATAATTTGGCTTTATGCCAGAATTGTGATTTTTTTCCAATCGCCATATTGAAATGTACGAAATAATTGAAATAGGGAAAAATAAATTCACCAAATTCTAAATGTAATGCAAATGAACTGCAGATCGGAGATCAATTTCTGCATTTTTTTAGACGACCGTAACTCCATCAGTTTTCAAGAAATTCATGATTAATTTCCGAATATATTTGCATTAATTTTGTGTTTGTTGTTGTGAACTCCGCTTAATTTCCGAGGCGCATTAATTTTCGGCTCTTATCGTGCCAATATTCACCACAAAATTAAATGCGCATATGATTTGGGGCATGATACGCTTTAAAAAACTCAATTTGCTTCGGATATTTTGCTATCGAACAAAATTTCCCGCATCACTTGACCTTTTTTCCTCGATATTATTTACAACTAAATTACTCAGAAGAGCAGAGAATCGAAGAAAGCAGAAACAACTGAAAAACATCAACCACGATATCCACAGTGAAGTTCGACAGCTGTGAGCATTTGTCTTCATGCTGGTTTTCTACAAGTAAAAGCCAATAGGATTCTATGAAGGTTCTCAAGGTGGTAATACCATCTTTCACCAGAATATTTTCAAAATCTTTATGGTCTTATAAAGGTTTTAATAATCCATTTTCACAACCGTCTATAGAGTGGGCCACTTTGTACAAATTTTGGCTTTAAAGAAGCATAGAGGAGGTATTGAGTAGACAAACAATTTTGAATGTAGTTTTATCAACAAAGCCGGGAGGAATGCTATACGGCTAGAATAAAACTAAAATTGTTACTTGGGTTAAGAGGTCTGCACATTGTAGACGAAATACGTACTTGTCAAGATAACAAAAACGTAGTTGGAATTAAATGGAAGATACTAATCTCCGCCATTGAATCATCGTTACAGTTATTCCATTAAAAAGCTCGCACTCATCAATATTACAAATATTACATCAATATTAAAAATTGCCTTCTTATTTTGGATGCACACGTGAATAAAATATTATCCGAAATTCAATTTTGAATTGGCTGAGCAAACGCGATTGAAACCGGGAACCGGTCCACCTCCTACATATGGCTTCTTCTTAGAAGTTTTCTTTTTTTAATATCGTGAGAGCTTTCAGTTCTTAAAACTGGTTCAATAGTTAGGGCAGTACTACGTCACGCGTAAAATTCATTATTTTTAAGAGTGGGACGCTCAAGTCTTTTTTTAAACGGGAGACACGGTCCGTGTAAAAAAAACCATGTAAAAAAAACCGTGTAAAAAAACCGCGTATATTTCGAAAATCGCCCCAAAAAAACCGCGTGTATTTCAAAAATCGCCGTGAAAAAAGCCGCGTTATTTCAAAAAATCGTCGTAAAAAACCAAATTATTTAAAAAGTCGTCCTAAAAAAACCGTCTTACATAAAAAAACATTGTAATATCTTATAACCGTGAAGGTACATATGCATTGTTTCAACGCATATTGCATTGTTAAAAGATAAAAATTGCGGTTATCATTAATTTATAGCTAAAACAGGACGAAACAGTACGTAGTACCTCACGTATTACGTAGGAGGTATGCTTGGGATCATTGTCTTGCTGGAAGTAATAAACCCGTGGTAATCCCAATTTTTGCACCGAAGGTTGAAGATTTCGTTTCAGGATGTTGATATTGTCTCATTTTATCCATGGTCGTTTCTATAGACTCCATAGTGCCGGTTCCACTAGCCGCCATCGAGCCCCACATCATTACGCTTCCTCCTCCATGCTTAACGGTTGAAGTGCACAAATTTTGCGATTGCAGCTCCGATCTTGGCTTTCTCCACACCATTTGCCTTCCATCCGATCCAAACAAGTTCACTTTCGCTTCATCGGTGAAAATTACTGTGTTCCAGAAATCCTGAGGTTTGTCCACATGTTCTTTTGCACCCTCCAGCCGCTTTTTGATGTTTGCTTTTGAGAGAAGTGGCTTTTTTCCCTAGCAACTCGGCCATGCAAATTATGTCTGTGCGCCGCGCGTCTGATGGTATCGGCACTAACGGGTCTTTTAATGTTGTCAGCAACCTCCACAGCCAATTTCGGAATGCTTGTTCTAGGATTTTTTCGTAATGTTCTTACAATTTTCCGTTCATCTCCAGGTGTTAGAATACGCTTTCGCCCCCTACCAGCAAGATTTTTCACAGTCCCTTCGCATTTCCACTTTTTGATAATTTTGAATACTGTCGAATGTGGTCTACCAATGATTTCAGCAATTTCCCGCAATGATTTTCCACGGCAGCACAGACTTATTACCTGAGTTCGCGTATTAATATCCGTTTCCTTTCTTTTTGTAGCCATTTCGATTAGAACTCAGTTGAATTGCAGTAAACAATGAATTTGACCACTCTGCTAGCAGCTGACAGATGCTCAAGTAGTGACACTGTTATAAAACATCACGGAAATTTTCAATTGATAAATACATAAAATGAAATATGTTGACGAACACAAAAGTGGACACTCAATTTTGCGACATTGAAAATGGCTCATTTATCATATTTTCGACAATTCTAAAAAACTGAGTAAAAGTTTGCATGTTATGTGTGCACCCATCACTAGCTGCAAGATTAATTTATTGGAACTCCATGGCAAATTTTCATGCATAGTGATATTTGTCTTGGAAATGCTAGAAAAATGTGAACTAGCAGGTGTGTGCACTCAATTTTGCGATGGACTGCATATCGGAGGGTCAAAAACTGCTAATATTCATTGATTCACTCGCGACAAAGCGCAAAAACCCTCTAAACCAATAAATTATGCCCTTATTTCACAATATTACCACTAATAACCAAAACTAAGCTGATTTAACTCTTCTTCCGGGTGCGGGGGTGAAGCACAAAAACAAAACAAAAAACGGGGAAATACTACCGACGACCACACATTTCGAGAGGAAATCGATTATATTCACTACGACTTACACAATTTTCGCGGAGATTTTATGATTTCACTGTTAGCTCAAGTTAAATTACAAATTATTGTTTGATTTTTTTCGCGAAAACGACGCAGCAAAAAACAAAAGATCTGTAGATTTTCCGCAACTGCTTATAAATTAGTCACTAAATAAATTCAAAATTTAAAGCTAAATATACAGTCCCTCCACAATAATGAGTTCTCTAGAGATTTGGGTTTTGTTATCATATTTTTCTCAACTCGGTAGTAATTATGTTTAGGTGTGTGTGTGGAAAGGAGAATTAGCCACATAGAAAAAAGTTCTGAAATTAAATGCACACGACTGTTATTGACAATACTGGAATCGTTTATCGTTACACTGCAGCAGACGAAATTCACGCTACTTGTGAAAGTCACTCGAAGTAAACAAAAAATTTGGGGTTGCCAAAACCTACAGACAAAATATTGGCCGTGTAACTAAAATAACTTTAATTCTCTCCGCGCGTCTTTTAAAAGCATAGTCTCTGGTAAAGGGCGATACGGTCAAAATTTGGTCAATATCAACTTGACGTATTTCTTTCAATTTTGCATTTAAAAAAACCTGAACACCCCTCATTTTGAAGGTGTGTGTGTGTAGAATGTTGCTCCTATTTTGATTTTGGAATTCACTCTTCAGTTGTCAAAATGCCGTCCAAGCAAGAAGAGCAGCGTATCAAAATTTTGCTCGCGCATCGCGAAAATCCGAGCTACTCGCACGCAAAGTTGACAAAATCGCTAAAAGTTGCCAAATCAACCGTTACAAATGTAATTAAAGTGTTTGGGGAACGTTTGTCGACAGCCAGGAAGTCTGGATCGGGGGGAAATCGAAAACCGGAAGCCGCTGAGACGACAAAGAGAGTTGCCGGTAGTTTCAAGCGAAACCCTAACCTATCTCTCCGAGATGCCGCAAATAAGCTGGGTGTATCGTCTACAACCGTGCATCGAGCCAAAAAACGAGCCGGACTATCGACTTACAAGAAGGTAGTGACTCCAAATCGCGATGATAAACAAAATACGATGGCCAAAGCGCGATCCCGGAGGCTGTACACGACGATGCTGACGAAGTTTGACTGCGTGGTAATGGACGACGAAACCTACGTCAAAGCCGACTACAAGCAGCTTCCGGGACAGGAGTTTTATACGGCAAAAGGAAGGGGAAAGGTAGCAGATATTTTCAAGCACACGAAACTGTCAAAGTTCGCAAAGAAATATCTGGTTTGGCAAGCCATCTGTACCTGTGGCTTGAAAAGCAGCATTTTCATAGCTTCCGGGACTGTCAACCAAGAAATTTACGTGAAAGAGTGTTTTAATAAACGTCTGCTGCCTTTCCTGAAGAAACACGGTTGTTCACGTACTGTTTTGGCCGGATTTGGCATCTTGCCATTACGGTAAAAAGGCCATGGAGTGGTACGCCGCCAACAACGTGCAGGTGGTTCCCAATAACAAGAACCCTCCCAACACGCCAGAGCTCCGCCCAATTGAGAAATACTGGGCTATTGTCAAGCGGAACCTAAAGAAGACCAAAAAAACTGCAAAGGACGAGCAGCAGTTCAAGGTAAACTGAGGGAGTGCGGCGAAGAAGGTGGACAAGGTGGCTGTACAAAATCTGGATGGCAGGGATCAAGCGTAAGGCCCGGCAATTCGGATTTGGAAAAACGGAAGCCTAACTGAATATTTTTCCTGAATTTTATACTAATTGAACTTGAAAAAGAAATTTAATTTGATTTTTTAAATAAACGATTTCACCGATTTACACGCGTTTTCCCTGTTGTTGTCTGGCAACACAGATCGTACCAGTTTTGTTTTAACATGAAAACCTTGACATGATTTTGTTCAGTGTTTTTTTTTATTATTATTCTTCTTGACATTCAAAAATGTAACCGCGTTTTTTCTCTTGTAAGAATAAAATTCAATCCGTATTTTCCGTGATAAACTGCGTGTTTTCATAACTCGAAAGATCCGAAACCTGTCTCTGCCCAACAGGTTATGGGCCCAGCGGAGCAGGCGGATAAAGAACGCGAAACAGTTTTTTGAGTTGTGCATTTTCTCATCGTTTCGTGGCGGTTCGTCTTTTGTTGCTGCAATGGCTACCGGGGAGAGGATGGTGTCTTTTGCCAAGCTGAACGGGTCAAATTATGATAACTGGAGCTTTCGGATGAAGCTGCTCCTTTTGAAAGAAGGTAATTGGACTGCTATTAGCGAGGCAAAGCCTGAAGTGGTAACTCCAGGATGGACCAGCAAAAACGACCAGGCGATGGCTACAATTGGTTTGGCAGTGGACGATGGTCAATTGATCCACATCCGGAAGGCCAAATCAGCGGCGGAGGCATGGAAAAACCTGGAGACATTTCATGTAAAGCGCACGCTCACCACGAAGGTGTCGCTTATGCGAAAAATTTGCCGTCTCAGGCTCGAAAGAGGTGGTGACATGGAGGCGCATATCGATCGCCTTACGGAACTTTTTGAGAAACTAAATGATCTGCAGGAGGACAAAGTACTCGATGATCACTGGCTCGTCGCAATATTATTTAGTAGTTTGCCTGAGGAGTACGAAACTCTTGTAACAGCGTTGGAGGCACGTCCAGATGAGGACTTAACCTTGACTTTCGTTAAGGGGAAATTGATAGACGAGTGGCAAAAGCGAAAAAATCGCTCTGAAGAAGATGATTCGGAGGTGGCATTGCGTGCTGGACCGAGTGCTTTTGTAGTGAAGTGTTTTTTCTGTAAAAAGTCCGGGCACAAGAAGGCCGAGTGTGATAAGTTTAAGGAATGGAAGAAGAATAAAGAAACGAATCAAAATCTCGATAAAAATGAGGAAAAGATTCACAGTGCAGTAAGCATGCCGGATGAACATTGCGAATGGGCATTTCTCACCGTGGGTCCTCAGTCAGCGGAAAGATTGTGGATTTTGGATTCTGGTGCTACTTGCCACATAGTGAATCACCGTGATTTTTTTGATACCCTCGATGAAACTGTTCGGGAAGTGGTCTACGTGGCTAACGGTGCTAGAGTAATAGCCAAGGGTCGTGGACGGGGTATGATGAAAGTATTAGATGACAAGAACAACAGTCGCGTTATAACCGTGGAAGAAGCTTTGTTCGTCCCGGAAATGAACACGAATCTTCTGTCCGTGAAAATGCTCGTGCGTAAAGGTTTTGTGGTGACATTTGATAGCAAGGGAGCTGGAATCGCTCGTGACGGTGTTGTCGGTGTATACGCGGACCTGAAGTGCAACCTTTTTGTTTTGCGAGTAAATGGTGAATCAGCATCTTTGGCTCAGAAGGACAGTGTCTGCATTCATGGCTGGCATCGTCGATTAGGCCACAGAAACTGTGACGGCATTGTGAAGATGTGTGATTTGGCAGACGGTTTTGAAGTCGTAGAATGTGATTGTGACGATGTTTGTGAAGTGTGCATAAGAGGGAAAATGCACAGAAGTTCCTTCCCGAAAGCATCCGAGAGCAAGTCATCTGCAGTGATGGATCTGGTGCACACCGATATCTGTGGTCCAATGCGAACACCTACTTTGGGTGGAAAAAAGTACTTCCTCACCTTCATTGACGACCACAGCAGATATACGGTTGTATACATAGTGCGAAGGAAATCGGATACGATGGAGAAGCTGAAAGAGTTTGTCGAGATGGCAAAAACCCAGTTCGGATGTAAGCCGAAGGTGCTCCGGTCTGATCGAGGTGGCGAGTACATCGGTAAACAGGTACGAGAATATCTTAAGTCGAACGGTATCATTAGTCAGCTTACAACGCCATACTCACCCCAGCAGAATGGGGTGGCTGAAAGAAAAAATCGATATCTCGTTGAAATGGCACGATGTATGCTGATTGATGCGGGGTTGGACGATCGTTTTTGGGGAGAGGCGGTGGTAACGGCGAATTATATGCAAAATCGTTTACCATCCCGCTCGATCGAAAGTACTCCTTATGAGCGATGGTTTGGGAGAAAACCGAATCTGAATAATATCAAACCATTTGGTATCGATGTTTATTGTCATGTACCCAAACAAAAACGAGGGAAGCTGGACGAAAAGGCTGTAAAGCTGAAGTTCATGGGGTACAGTGAAGGGACAAAAGGGTACCGTTTGGTAAACGCTCATACCGGGAAAGTAACGATAAGCAGGGATGTAAGATTTCTCAACACGTTCGACCCAATTGTAGAACCGCGAGACGATGAAGTTGTTGTCCCATTGAACGTTTCACCTAATACTGTACCTAGAACTACTTCAGTGACAGCTGATGAACCTGATGATTTGTGGGTCGATACTGAATGTTTCTTTGATGATGATGATGAGGTCCCTAATGATGATATTTTTCAGGAATCGTTACATGATCTGTTAGAGCCGGCAGTCCGTCGGTCTGAGCGAACCACCAGAGGTATTCTGCCTCAGAGATACGCCTGTACAGCGGGACAGCTGCCGGAAGAGCTAGAGATGGAACCTCGGAGCTACACAGAATCGCAAGCTAGCCGTCACAAAGATGCTTGGCGGCATGCTATGTTGGAAGAGTTAGAGTCTATTGATGCAAATGACACCTGGGAGATCGTGGACCTGCCACCAGGAACGCGAGCACTTGGCAGCAAATGGGTGTACAAATTAAAGCGGGATGCAGATGGAAAAGTTAAGCATTTCAAGGCTCGGCTTGTTGCCCAAGGCTTTAACCAGCGGTATGGCACAGAATACGATGAAATCTTCGCACCGGTTGTACGTTTGACTACATTTCGGGCACTTTTATCTGTTGCGGCTAAGAGAGGGATGATAGTTAAACAGTATGATGTGAAGTCTGCTTTTCTCTACGGCAACCTTGAGGAGGAGATTTTTATCCGTCAGCCTCCCGGATTTGTTATTGATGGTGCACAAAACAAGGTGTGCCGTCTTAAGAAAAGCTTATACGGCTTGAAGCAAGCGGCGCGATCCTGGAACAATCGCCTTAATGAAGTTCTGTTAAAGGAGGGGTTCCAGAGATGTGATTCGGATCCGTGCTTATATCGAAAGCGAGTAGGAGACAAGGTCTGTTTTGTTCTTGTTTATGTTGACGACCTGATGATTTCAAGCGACGATAAAACTATCATCGATTCATTGGAGCAAACACTTAAGAACAACTTTGCCATCAGCAGTCTAGGAGATGTACGGCAGTATCTTGGCGTTGAGGTGAACAGGACGCAGGAGGAGATTACTACATAAGTCAGCAGCGATACATCGCAAACGTCGTCAAAACTGCTGGTTTAGAGAACGCGAAAGTGTCAACGATTCCACTGGACACAGGATATGAAAAACAAGAGCAAGACGTAGCCTTTCTATCGGACAACCATGAATATCAACGATTAATTGGAAAGTTACTGTTTATAGCAGTCAACTCGCGCCCAGACATAGCTGCGTCAGTGTCTATCCTTAGTCGGAGAACAATCAAGCCTTCTCAGCGTGACTGGAATGAACTCAAGCGCTTGATTCGTTACCTTAAAGGTACTGCAAATCTCCGTCTGCGTCTAAGTAGCAAGGATGACGAATCGGGATTAGTCGGGTATGCAGACGCTGACTGGGCGGAGTGTCGTGATGGGCGAAAATCGAACAGTGGGTTTGTATTCCAATACAATGGTGGAACGATTTCATGGGCGTGTCGCAAACAGTCTTGCGTTTCACTTTCGACTGCCGAAGCAGAGTTTGTAGCTCTTTCAGAAGCATCACAGGAGGCACTGTGGCTTAAGCGTTTAATGGTGGACTTGGGAGAGAACGTGACAATCATTCGGATGTACGATGACAACCAAAGCTGCCTACGGATGTTGGATTGCGACAAATTCAGCAACCGAACTAAACATATAGATACCAAGTATTATTTCACCAAGGATTTGAGGCACACTGGAGTAATGGAGTATCAATACTGCCCGACTGAGATAATGCGAGCTGATCTCTTGACGAAACCGCTCTCAAGAGTCCGGCTTGGTGCGTTGAGGAAGCTATGTGGCCTTGATGTCCTGAATTGAAGCAACGATATGCGTTGAGGAGGAGTGTTGTTGTCTGGCAACACAGATCGTACCAGTTTTGTTTTAACATGAAAACCTTGACATGATTTTGTTCAGTGTTTTTTTATTATTATTCTTCTTGACATTCAAAAATGTAACCGCATTTTTTCTCTTGTAAGAATAAAATTCAATCCGTATTTTCCGTGATAAACTGCGTGTTTTCATAACTCGAAAGATCCGAAACCTGTCTCTGCCCAACAAAAAGAAAAAAAAAAAATACTCCCCCCCCGCCAGGCACCCCCCCCCCCCCCCAAACAAAAAAAAAAAAAAAAAATATAACAACCCCCCCCCCCCCCCCGTAGAAAAAAAAAAAAAAAAAACCAAAAACACCCCCCAAAAGGATTATTATTTCATTAAACGCGCATTTTCTCCCACCTCCCCAAAAATTTAAAAATTGATTTATACCGCCCATATAAAGTGCATTGGGAAATTTTTTGCCCCAACCCTCCCAAAAACAAAATTTCCCCAAAATGGGGAACCTTTTCCCCAGTTAATGATCCTTTCGTGCCATTGGTAGATTATGAAATTTGAGTTTGAGTTTATTGGTTTATCGGTTGTCTGTTCTGATCGAGGTGCAGTTAAATACAAGTTTGTGTACGAGACGGACCGAAAAGCTATACAGAGTTTACGGTATGCGTCGTCTCAACTTGGTGTCGGTATTGTTTTCGGCATAGCGCGTGGTCCATTGTTTCCGTTATTTATTGTTCGGTGACGCGAGTCCGTGTGTGCGGTAGCTATTGTTTCGGTGACCAATTGTTCGGTGGCGTGAAAAAAGAAACAAAGAAAGTGGTGGCAAGTGTGATGTACTAGCAATTAGTTATAATGCATATTGTTTGGCCACCATGAAGATTCGGGGTAGCGCGGTATGTGAAATGAAGAAGCACATGTTTAAAAGTGTTTAAGCCCGGTAAAAGAGTCTATATGAATAAAAGTTGAGTTTGGTAGTTTGATAGACAAGTGCAAGCCGGTTGAACCAAGAATGGTGGAGGAAATTTTGATCAAACAGGTGGAGCAGGTGGATATTCTGAAGAAAACGAAAAGGTAGCGACGATGTTGATGGGTTGGAGGAGTTAAGCTCGAGATATGATGCTATTTTCGTTCACCTGCAATGCCTTTTGGGGCAAGCATGGCGGGTTTGGATAGGCATCATTTAGATACCTTTTTTTTTTTTTTTTCTGCAACCAGACACCTGAAGAACTCAGGGTGTGGGGATGAGGGTGCCAACTCCTCGACCCACTAAAAACCCACCCGTGCCTTTAGCCCTGGTCCCTTCCCGGAACCACCTTTCGGTATTACTTCGGGGAGGGGGCAATTGTGCTTGTTAAGCACCCACTATGTCTAACTACTTAGGGCTTTAGTAGTTAGGTGGTCCCTGCGACCTGCCTTTGGTCGTTTCGCCATTTTAGTCCTACGTCACCTTTGCGCACAACCCCATTGGGCTGTACCTTGTAGTTTTTCTTTAAATTAACTTCGTCCTACACTCACCGATAATAATGGCTGCCGCGATACTTTTTTGAAGATGACAAGCCCTGCGCAGTGATGTCGTTTCCCGTTTAATACATGCAAACTTAAAGCGTCTGTAATTGAAAAATCAATTTTTGGCTTAAAATTATAAAACGTGTGAATTAGAAAAGATCGTAGCAAGCACTGCCCGCGGACGGTTGAGTTTTGCAAGAACTGTCACGTTTTTTTTCTCTCTGTTTGTGGAAAATCGGTATATGTGAATTTAGTTTCGGAAATTTCAGCTATGAGAGTGATAGCGGTGCTGTTTACTGCTGTTTGGGTAGTCTAGCTCATCTAGCATTTCAGAAAGTCCCGGTGAAATAATTTTAGAAAATTTACGTTTCGCGTTTTTTTCGAGTCGTCGTGGAGCATATTGGTTAAGTTTAGTTTGTTTTTCAATAAGGTGAAGAAATGAAGAACTGTGCTTCTGTTTCCGCATGTGGTGCCGACATGTCTTGTATCACATTTTCAGCAAAACTGGAGAAGTATCTTTTCTGACGTGGGAGTCAAAATCATGATGTTGGTAGACTTTGTACGGTCAGATTTCCGTACAATTCCGAATGGGGATGAAGACCAACGAGTCGTAATCAGGATAAGTAAAAGTTCATTAAATGTTTTACATTAAATTTTCTTGCCCATCACTTCATGTTAATTTTTCCATCGTTGCCATAGATAGGTATTGGTTTTTTCCTCTCTACGCGGAATATTTTAAAATATATTCCTTTTTTCAAAAAGCTTCGATGACCCAGCAGTATAGCTTTACGCTCAATCATCTTGCTTTATTCAAAAAATTGGGTGAATATTTTCGTTTCCCTTTTCTCAAAAAAATGTTTCCTTTTTGGTTAAACTGCTTTGGTGACAGTGGTGATGATGCGTGTCTCTTAGCCGGGAGACTCTTTACGCCAACCGGGTTTCTTATTTGTATGTGAGAGACACCTTACTCCTGCTCTCATGTTTCCAAGTGGCTTTACAAGCATAAAGAAGTGTTCTTTTTAAACCGTGCTGTGTCCGGGGCGTGCCTTTTTTGGGTTGGTACGAAATAGTCAGTTACACTTAGTGACTTTTCCACCCAGCACACAAAAACGCCCCGACCAGTGCACGGTGTCGTGTAATGAGAACCCGGCATAACTTGTCAAAGTCAATCCCTTTATGTTGTGCGCAGGAAAAGTTGGACGTTGACTATTGGGTACAGTGAGAAATTCTTTGAGAAAACCTACCTATTTAGTATATACCAATACTTACCACCAAGTGGCGAGCATGATAGTAGCTAGTAGTGAACTATTTTGTCTGTTTATAATCTATTTGATTTGTAAAGGGCGAACACGAAATTATTGCGACACATTCAACAGGGCATAACTTTTTTACCATTGGGTAAAAATCGACCAAATTTTGCACACTTTCTCATTGATGTGTATTGTTTACGTGCTGCCAAAGTCGAAGTCGTGTTTTTCGATTCAAAGAAAATGGAGGTGTTCGCGAACATACGCTCCAAGTGAAGGCAGCAGCATGCGAGCAAGAGCGTGCATCAACTACACCAACAAACGCAGCAGAACCACCGTCAACCGTCCCCACAGTGCGCGCCCACTCACCCGAACCGAGCAAGACAACAGCGACCAGCAGCGAGAGCGTGAGTGCCGCGAGTGCAAATGAGCGCCCGTGAGTGCACCGACCGACCGACAGCCGTCATCATCATCATCATCGTCTCCCATCGCATCGTTTCGTTCGCCAGCCTGCGGGGTGATGATGGTACCACACACGTCGCGTGGGTTCTATGAACGTGTAGAATTTTCTACGCCTTTCTCGACCACGTGGCGGCTGCTATAAAAAGGGGCACCTTCGCTCCCGCAGTCAGTTTTGAATTTGAACCGTGCCGCGTGAATATACCCGAAAAGGAAACAAAGGAAAAGTGAAATGTAAAATAGTAAAGTCCAGAGAAATACATTAGTGCAGTAGTGAAAAGTGCTGTCCCATTGCCGAAATTCCGACCCCCCAAATACAGTCCAGTGCTCCGCCTTGCAGATTCTTATGTTCAATTCCGAACATAAATTGGTCCTTCGAACCGGATCTAGGCCAGACCGGTCCCAGCTGCAAGTATAAAGCGTTCGCGTGGCTTGGACAACGCGACATTCCTCCTAAAGCGTTCACGTGGCTTGAACAACGTGAAGTCAAGCGTTCGCGTGGCATGGACAGCGCGATATCCCTAAAAAGCGTTCACGTGGCTTCGACAACGTGAGACCATAAGCGTTAGCTTAGCTCCGCGATCGCGCTCGTGGAATCCGAGTGGATCCGCCATCACGTAGTGTTCCGATCCGTCACACCGGGCATCCTGTGGTACTGTTCCACCCGTTGTGACAACCGCGCCGGTTCCGAGGCATCACGAGTGATTCTGCCGTCGTTCGAAAGCGAGCGTTGAGACAAACTTGTCGCTGCCGTGCCTGTAGCCTGCAAAAGCTACATTCCTTCGTCTACAAGAGACATTTCCGTGAAGTGATTCCAAACCGTGAAGGACTATTCCATACCCAAGCAACAATATGGTGAATCCTGAGGATCTGAGGCTGCTGATCCTGAAGCGAGGCCAGGTGAAGGCTAAGCTGACACGGATATTGAATGTGCTGAATGCGGCAAAGGAGAAGAGTGAGCGTCTATCCCTACCGCAACTCCGAGTCTACTCCAAGCAGCTAGAAACGATCTACCAGGAATACAACGATACCCACGACATGGTGACAGCGGCCGTTTCCGAGGAAAACGCCGCCACCCAAGAGGAGAAATACGTTGAATTTGAAGCCCAGTTCAACGAGACATCGATCATGATTGGGGCGATGATCGAGTCCATCGAGAAGGAGAATTCTGTGCCACCGACTAAGCCTACATCGTCCACTGCGGGTAACCGGACCTCGCAGCAGCCAATCATCGTGCAGTCGCAATCCTTCCGTGCTCCTCTACCAACATTTGATGGCCGTTATGAAGCATGGCCCCGCTTCAAAGCCATGTTCCAGGATCTGATGCAGCGGTCGACCGAATCGGACGCTGTGAAGTTATACCACCTCGAGAATTCGTTGAAAGGAGATGCCGCTGGTGTGATCGACCTTGAAACCCTGCAGAACAACAACTACCAGCGCGAATGGGACATCCTGGAGGAGCGGTTTGGAAACAAGCGGCTAATCCTGGAGTCGCACATCCTGGGTATCCTGAACCTCAAGAAGATGACGAAGAAGTCGTCGAAAGACCTCCGGAACCTCGTCGATGAGTGTACACGCCATGTGGAGAACCTCAAGAAACTCGATCAGCCGCTCTCAGGGATGTCAGAGCTACTCGTGGTGACTGTGCTGACTCATGCATTGGACGATCAGACCGGCGAGCTGTGGGAAGCTTCCATCGACCAGACAGAGCTTCCAGAATACGAGGAGACGATCGAATTTTTGAAACAGCGATGCGTTATCCTGGAGAGATGTGAGAAGAGTGCACCCGCCTCAACGAACCCTAAAGTCCCCAGCCAGAAGCCGCCTTCGTCCAAGTTCGTGCCTTCCAAGACGTCACACGCAGCAGCAGTGACGTCGGAATATGTGTGTGATTTCTGTTCTGGTCAACACCAGAACTACAAGTGCCCCTCCTTCCTGAAGATGACCGTGAATCAGCGACATGCCAAGCTGAAGGAAGCAACCCTGTGCTTCAATTGCCTTCGGAAAGGCCATCGTGGTGCAGCGTGTTCCAGCGATAAGTCTTGCTACAAGTGCTCCAAGAAACACCACACGTTACTTCACTTTGAACAGCGTAAGAAGCCCGAAGTGAAGCCCACTGAAGCGCCGAAGCCCCCAGAAGTAAACCCGGTACCTGTAGTGGCCGAGCAACCGGTGAATACATCGTGTTCCAGCAGCATTCCCTCACCGGGAAAGCAGGTATTCCTGATGACAGCGGTGGTCAACCTAACTGCCAAAAATGGTCAAGTCCACCGTGTACGACCCCTGTTGGATTCCAGATTACAGATCAACGTCATCGCTGAATCTGTTGTTCAAAGATTGAAGATTCCAAAGCAACCAGCGAGCGTTCCCGTCATCGGCGTCGGAGGCAACAAGTCCAAGATGCGTCACAAGGTGGTGGTGCGAATGACATCGGGTTACAGCGATTTTGCCACCAACGTCGAGTGCCTCACGGCTCCAAAGGTGACAGCCACGATTCCGTCCGTTCGTGTAAACATCGATTCGTGGAACATCCCGCCGGGTATCCTACTAGCCGATGCCGCCTTCCATTGTCCAAATGAGATCGAGATGCTGATTGGAGGCGGACTGTTCTTCGACGTCCTTAAGCAAGGCCAGATCAAGTTGTCCAGCACCCTACCTGGCCTGTACGAGACCCAATTTGGGCTCCGTGTAGTTTTTGATGCTACAGCGAAGGCTAGCGGTCTATCCTTAAATGACGTGCTGATGACCGGACCGAACATCCAGAGTGACTTGTTTACCATCGTGATGCGCTTCCGGACCCACCCCATCGCATTCTCTGCGGACGTGTCGAAGATGTACAGACAAGTAAGAGTGGACCCGTCACAGACGCGGTATCAGCGAATCTTCTGGCGCAACAACCCGTCGGACGCGCTGAAGGTATTTGAACTGTCGACTGTAACCTACAGAACATCGGCGGCTTCCTTCCTTGCTGTGCGCTCGTTCATACAACTAGCACGTGATGAGAGCGAAAATTTCCCGAAGGCCGCCGAGATCATTTTGGACGATTCCTAAATGGGCGACATGTTAAGAAAATGTAAAAAAAAACTGAGAAACTGGTACCAGATGACACTGTAAAGACTTTGATGGAGGGCATCAAGCGAAAATGCGTTCAATTTAACACTCAAGGCTCCATCGATTAACTTTTCTTTTGATTTTTGAAGTAAATATATGTATAAAACTACCCTAAAATTTTGGTTTGATTCTAAACATTATAAGAAAATTGGCATGACATTTTAAGTGTCGCAATAATTTCGTGTTCGCCCTTTAGACCAGACCGGGCAGGAGGACACTGTATGTTAGTATGCATTATAAACCAGTAGTTGGCCAAATCCAGCATCTCAACCAGTAGTTGGCAACGTTTAAGTTTTGCCTGATAATCATGAGTTCACTCGGCATCGGTACATGGTCGGAGGATTTTCCATATGTTCAATTTTAACGCGCTTCCGAAATTTGCGCAAACGTTTGGCATCAAAACGATTAGACATCGTACTCATTCTCACTTTCACATTTTCTCAAAATTTATTTCTTCCTAGACGTTAAACTCTATCTAACGCGAATCGTTAAAACAACAGAATAACTATTCATAACTGTACTAACTGGAGTATGCCGAGAATGTTACTTCGGAATATCCATTTCGAAAATCAAAGCGAAAATCAAAAAATTTCTTGATACTTGCCGGAACGCAACATTCTTGAAAATTTTCCGCGAAATAAAATATTTCTTTTGTTTGTAAAATTTTAAACACTTGAGTAAATAAATGGCAATCGAATAAACCTCTAGTTGATATGAGCAAAAATCTCAAAAATAAATCAATCAAAATACGATCGAGTTTTTAGCTTCCGGTGTTTCAATGTTCCGTGACGACAGCCAGTTGAACAATGTACAAAATGCTCAAGGTATGCAACGAAGAGGAAAATTAAATTGTTTAGCCACCACTGGCTGTCTATTGGTAAGAACTTGGATAGTAATGTTGAATAAATGCCAATCAAACAAACTCTTTCAAAATTGAATTAGTCGTCCTGAAAAGAATGGATTTGAAACTGTCCGCATAGTAATTAAAACCTTCCTGGTCATTTGTAGAAGCAGATTATTTCAGCCGTTGCACGTTGCGCCTTACCAAAATGGCTACCACCAAGATCACACACACAACTACCTTATTTCGCTTCCTCGTGGTTGCGCCCACCGGCTGGCAACCGACTGCCTAGTACACCACTGCATAATTAATGGCTGCCCAAGTAGCAATTCAAATGCAAATTGGTTTTATTCATGTTTTATGCTAGTTTTATCATAGCATTATGGAGTTCATCCGGTTTTATCGGGGCATTTTCCAAGTTAAGGTGGTTTTAATTCCTTAACAGTTCTCAAGAGTGATTAAAGAACACTTGAAGAAACCTCCATAAAACTACATCATTTACAAGTGTAATTCACCTTATCAGTAGTTTTATAAGTTACTTGATCCCCCTCTCAAGACATTGTTTCGCAACTTGCATAAAACCTGATAAAAGTTTTGTAAAAGTTTTATGACATTCTTCATTAAGATGAATGTATCTTGGAAATGCTGCCATAAAACTCTCTTAGAACCATTTGATTTTAAATAAGAGCACATAGTCTTGAGAAAGAACATTATGTGAAAAATAAACAAACTGTCACAATGGACGCCCACAGGTGGAAAAAATTAAAAACCAGCGGATCGTTCAAGCGGAAATTCAATAAAAACCTATTCAATATATTGAACACTCCTTCATCTCAGCCACCAACGACAATTTTTTTTTGGCCATTCCATTGGATTCGCAGCCTACTGAGACTAACTTATCAAAAGGGTCCATGCGTTATGCGTAAAACGAATAAAATAAAATGGTGCAATGTGTCCCCAGTTGAAAATCGAAATGCATAACTCATGATATTTGATTTTATGCCAGTTATGCAAGTAAAACCTAACGTCTCAGGTAGTGCGTTACATGGCGCACCACCGTGGAAATACAGCGCAGTACTTTTGACGTAAGCTTTAATGTGCACTACGATTGTAAAATGTTATGTTAATGTTGAATTCTCCCGAGTCGTGCATTTCAGTTCCCAATATGCTACACAATATTTATACTCGTTGCAAGTACAAATGAGTATACCAACTGAGCGAAAATCGATTTTTCCCATGATCCGCACGTTTAATCCAAAGTCGGAAGTAATGCGCTGGAATCGCTCAGTGATCCACTACACAGTGCACTTCTTCCAACGCTAGGTTCAGCGTACAGATCAAGAGAAAAATCATCTTTCGCTCAACTGATGTTTCAGCCATCGACGCTATATTATTATCTGTTCTTCTTCCCAAATCCATTGTTAGCATATTCAAGTTAGAGTTTTTTTTTAAATGTTTTAATCGACTTACGCTGGTGATTAAAAACATCAAATTATAAGCTGTAATTATGAACAACAACTATGCATAGGCACTTTTGATTTGGACGTTCACATTTTCTTTGTTTATGATGTGCCTTCTCCACAATGATTTTATGGCTATCTTACGAAAGACTTGTTTACCTTGAGCAATTCAAACAAGTTTTATTCAAGCGTTACTCCTCTTTTTCAAGAATAGAACAAGTAAAGATGAACTTATCGCGCTCCTAAAAAAATCTTGTTAGTCTTGTGCAAGAAATATTAGTTTTATATGCGTTTTATGGTAGTTTTAGATAAAACCATTGAAAAAATGGCGAGCGTGGCTATTCTGGATTCCCTCCGAATGGTAGCCATTTTCATTTATATGCAGCAAAACTTTCGTTTTTCCAATGCTACGAACAATTTCTGCTGTTCAAAATACATTTTGAAACTTAAAATGGATTGTAGACACAATTTATTCAAGATCTAACAATTTATCAGCCTTGTCACCTAATTGTTGAATTGTCAAGTATTTTTTATTATTCAAATAAATCAATGTCCTAGCAATGATTCCGTGGCGCATTAAAATTTTCGAACTTTTATGTTATAAAACACCAATAAACTGAACGTCGCATGAAAAATTCATCAATTGCAGGATAAAAAACTCAAGCATTAATGCTCAATTTTACAATTAAATTAAATACGTATCCACTTTGGAAAAGAAACATCATATGTATATCGATGTTTTCTTTTCTCTCTTTCTCCCCATTCAGCAGAACGAATCCAAAAATGGAATCTTCGAAACATATTTGTGACGGACTGGAAGTGTTCTTAAAGAGGAAAATCATAAAACTATCAAAACTTGTGGTAGATTTATCATAGTTTTAAGCATGTCCTGCATGTCATTACAAGTATGTACCGATAAAACTATCAAGTTTTAAGCGAATCTTGGGAAATAGTCTTGAGAACCTCCTGTAGTATGGGCCTTTTTGAACTTATGAGGGTTTTATGGCTGTTTTATCGATGTCATGTAGAATATCTAGTTTTATGCGTGGTTTTATGAAATGAGTCTTGAGAACTTCTTCAAGTGTACCTTAAAATTGAATTTGTTACTTGGGTCCCGCCAACCGCCTCCCACTCCCGCCACCCAAACCAACCATGCGCGCCTCCCCCCCCCGCCCCCCGCCGCACGCAGCCAGCACACACCGCAGGGCGCCCCCCCCCCCCACCCAAAAATAAACCCCCGCTGCTCCCCCCACCCCCCCCACTCCCACACACAAGAGAAAAAAAGCATTTATATATTTCACTGCTGAATATAAGAGCCCCCCCCCCCCCACTTTTAAAAACTGAAAAAAAAAAAAACGGAAAAAAAACAAACCCCCCCCACCAAAACAAAAATAAAAGGCATCACCATTCATTTCCGTTACTTTCATTAGTTTTAAATTCTTAACGGATAATTTTTGATACTTGAATTGATGTTCGGGAAAATTTCCAACCGATCAATGTTAACATTTTGGAAATCTATTGAGCATTTATGAAGTTACTAGCTGAACCCGGTGCGTGCGCTGCTACGCTTGCAACTAAATGAAGGAAAATTTAATATAACTGTCACGTTTATGGTTTTTTTTTCGAAATGAGTTTTTTTCTTCTTGAATAAACAGGGGTTCAAACTTCTATCAAAACATGCTTCTTACCCGAGAAATACACGGTTTGTGTTTAAGTTAGCTGGATAATTCTCATTTTTGGTTGAAATTTGTGTTTCATTTGTATGGGAGCCCTCCCTTCCAGAGGGGGGTGGTTTCTCAAACCACCATACAATCATTGACTTCAAAACCCTCCACATGCCAAATTTGGTTCCATTTGCTTAATTAGTACTCGAACCATCACACTGGGCTCATCGATTATAATAAAAATGTGAGTTTCATTTGTTTGAACCCCCCCCCCCCCCCCCCCCCCCCCCTCAGAAAGGGAGGGGTCTTGAACTACCATAGAAACATTCTTGCCTTCAAAACCCCCCACATGCTAAATTTGATTCGATTTGCTTGATTAGGTCTCGAGTTATGATGAAATGTGTGTCTCATTTTTATGAGAGCGCCCCTTCCTAAGAGAGAAGGGGTCTCAAACAATCATAAGAACCTTCCCCAGCCCCAAAAACCCCTTCATATAAATTTTCACGTTGGTCGGTTCAGAACTTTCCGTGTCTATAAGGGTCTGACAGACAGAAATTCATTTTTATGTATATAGAAATCTAGCCTCCAAAAACCTCCATATGCTAAAAGTGGTTTCATTTACTTGATTAGTTCTCGAGTCATGCAGACATTTGCTTTTTATTCGTAGGGGGAGCCCCACTCCCCTTCAAAATGGGGAGGGGTATTGAACTGCTATAGAAACATTTCTTTCCTCCAAATACCTCCACCTGCCAAATGTGGTTCCATTTGCTTGATTAGTTCTCGAGCTATGCAGAAATTTACAGAGGGCGGAGGGGTCTTGAGTTACTTTAGAAACATTTCTTGCCTTCAAAAACCTCTACCTGCCAAATTTGGTTCCATTAACTTGATTAGAACTAGAGTTATACAGAAACTTGTGTTTCATTTGTATGGGAGCCTCCCTTTCTAGAGAGGGGAGGGGTCTCAAACTACCATAAAAACCTTTTTTGTTTTCAAAAACTCTCACATGCTAAATTTGGTTTCTTTTGCTTGATTAGTTCTCGAGTTGTGTAGAAATATGTGTTTCATTTGTATGGGAGCCCCCCTTTCCAGTGAAGGGAGGGGTCTCAAACCATCATAATATTATTCTCCGGCCCTAAAAATCTCTGCATACAAAATTTCACGCCGATCGGTCCTTCCGCTCGCGAGTTAAATCGTGACAAAGGAAACCCCAACTCATTTTTATTAGGTATATAGATAAGCGTTTAATTTGTAACGATATTTTGTGACGGTCGATTATTGTTCGATTTTCAATTGACATCCAACCCTTGCCGTAAGACATTTTAATGTTTCATGACGGCAGCCATTTTTAAATTGTGCATAATGCTCAAAGT
Source organism: Aedes koreicus (assembly GCA_024533555.2). Classification (NCBI taxonomy): domain Eukaryota; kingdom Metazoa; phylum Arthropoda; class Insecta; order Diptera; family Culicidae; genus Aedes; species Aedes koreicus. The sequence continues at coordinate 83,485 of JAHHFK020000901.1, read as the reverse complement.
ATGCAACGGAGAGAAAATTAAAGTTGTTTTAGCCACCGCTGTCTGCCATTTGGTTAGTTGTTAGATAAATTCAAATTAAACAAACTCTCTCAGATTTGGATTGGTCGTCCTGAAAAGGACGGATTTGAATTAGTCCTTCTCGTTCTTTTCACTAAGCAGATTATTTCTGTCATGCATGTTACGCTTCAGATAAAGATGGCTACCAAGAATATCACACACTCAAGCACGTTGTTTTGCTTCTCGTGATGGCGCCCACCGGCTGGCTACAAATCATCACCGGCTTTGGCAACCGACTGCCTAGCACACCACGGCATATACGATGGCTGCCTAGCAACGGTTGCCTAGCTAAGGGCCAGCTCACCACTGCTTGGTCACCAGCGCACCTTCTGTGGCATATTCCGACACCTGCTACGTTGGCGTCTTGCCGCTCCGCACTATAGGCTTCGTGCCATCGAGATTGCCTCCGGAATTTATGCCATCGCCAGCTGCTGATCTTCGATGGTTCGTTGGTCTGCCCAGCTTCAGTATTGCGACACTAATGATTAAAATTGCGAAGGTTTACTCGTTTTATATCGTTCAGTGCTGCATATGAGCCCTCACTTGCTTAAATATGAAATCTGTGATAGTAAAGTACAGTGCATTTAGTAAATTTACTCTGAAAAATCGGCATTATAAGACATCACCTTATATTTTGGTTATTTTCCATAGTTTTAATTTTTTAACGGATAATGTTTGATAGTTGAATTGATACGCGAGAAAATTTCCTACCGATTGATGTAAACATCTTGAAAATCTATTGAGCATTTATTAAGTTATTAGCGTTTAATTTGTAACGATATTTCGTGACGGTCGATTATTTTTAGATTTTCATTTGACACCCTACCCTTGCCGTAAGACGTAGTCTAAAGGGTGATACGGTCAAAATTTGGTCAAGGGAAAACGCGTGTAAATCGGTGAAATCGTTTATTTAAAAAATCAAATTAAATTTCTTTTTCAAGTTCAATTAGTATAAAATTCAGGAAAAATATTCAATTAGGCTTCCGCTTTTCCAAATCCGAATTGCCGGGCCTTACGCTTGACCCCTGCCATCAGATTTTGTACAGCCACCTTGTCCACCTTCTTCGCCGCAGAACTGCTGCTCGTCCTTAGCAGTTTTTTTTTGGTCTTCTTTAGGTTCCGCTTGACAATAGCCCAGTATTTCTCAATTGGGCGGAGCTCTGGCGTGTTGGGAGGGTTCTTGTCCTTGGGAACCACCTGCACGTTGTTGGCGGCGTACCACTCCATGGCCTTTTTACCGTAATGGCAAGATGCCAAATCCGGCCAAAACAGTACGGAACAACCGTGTTTCTTCAGGAAAGGCAGCAGACGTTTATTCAAACACTCTTTCACGTAAATTTCTTGGTTGAAGCTATGAAAATGCTGCTTTACAAGCCACAGGTACAGATGGCTTGCCAAACCAGATATTTCATTGCGAACTTTGACAGTTTCGTGTGCTTGAAAATATCTGCTACCTTTCCCCTTCCTTTTGCCGTATAAAACTCCTGTCCCGGAAGCTGCTTGTAGTCGGCTTTGACGTACGTTTCGTCGTCCATTACCACGCAGTCAAACTTCGTCAGCATCGTCGTGTACAGCCTCCGGGATCGCGCTTTGGCCGTCGTATTTTGTTTATCATCGCGATTTGGAGTCACTACCTTCTTGTAAGTCGATAGTCCGGCTCGTTTTTTGGCTCGATGCACGGTTGTAGACGATACACCCAGCTTATTTGCGGCATCTCGGAGAGATAGGTTAGGGTTTCGCTTGAAACTACCGGCAACTCTCTTTGTCGTCTCAGCGGCTTCCGGTTTTCGATTTCCACCCGATCCATACTTCCTGGCTGTCGACTAACGTTCCCCAAACACTTTAATTACATTTGTAACGGTTGATTTGGCAACTTTTAGCGATTTTGCCAACTTTGCGTGCGAGTAGCTCGGATTTTCGCGATGCGCGAGCAAAATTTTGATACGCTGCTCTTCTTGCTTGGACGGCATTTTGACAACTGAAGAGTGAATTCCAAAATCAAAATAGGAGCAACATTCTACACACACACACCTTCAAAATGAGGGGTGTTCAGGTTTTTTAAATGCAAAATTGAAAGAAATACGTCAAGTTGATATTGACCAAATTTTGACCGTATCGCCCTTTACGTCAAAACAACGCATCTTCATATGCATTTATTATCTTGTCATCTATGCATTTACTATTTTGTTAAACTTCTTCCACGCCGCCGGTTATCAATCTCACATAAATAATTCCAATTTACGTTATGCTTTCAGTTTCTCAAATTTTCAAATGACACCCAGTATAAAAAGGAGTCCTACGTTACAAAAGGAAGAAGTAAATGCTTCCAGTGGTGGAAAATCAACCGCAGGCCGGCCACTTCCACATTCAATCCCATCCTGATCGGCTTTGATCTTTCACGTGGGAAAATCACCTGTATGACGTTTTCCATTTCAATCTCACTAAAAGCATACGCAGCTGGTCTGTGCTATTGTGATTTTTATTCCGTTCCTCCAATCCGAATACCTGGAACGAACGATTGTTTGCCCGTCAGTAATTGGATGCGATGGAACGATAGGAGCTCTGGGGACTGGGAGGACTGGGATGCAGTTTTATAAATAGCAATCGTTGCTGCTTCGAAATGTGGATAAATCGAGTAGTGTTTGGTAAGCATCGTGGAACTCATTTATGAGATACATGAATTAGTAACTACCAGTTTGCGGCACTGGAAATGTAGGCAGTTCCTTTGGTCATTTTATTAAGTGGCAGTGACTGCACTGAAAATGCCAGCAAAAAAGTTGATAAATTGTCTTAGTTTGTTCGTCACTGGCGGGTGTTGGTCAAAGAGGGCATGAAGCTCGACATTTTCCAGAGTTTGTTCTGGACTGTCGACAGTTTCCAGAAAGAAAAAATAATCCAGCATTTCTTTAGTTAACAAAATAGGTCCTTGCAGTGAGTGGAGCAGAATCGGAACTTCCCCCGGAGCATTATTTACATTCCATTTCTTCTACTGCGAACTAACTCGTGCGTAAACAGCGTTATTCTATTTTTCCAATCCAAAGGCTACTTCGGATTTGTCGCATTTCTTCCAATGGTTCGATGCTGAAATTGATTTGAAGTCAACCGATATTCATCAACAATTTCGACGGCTCTCGAAAAAGAATCCATTAAAAGGAAACTCTGCCGAACTATGGGGTGTTATTTTTTTTGCTTTTTTGCTTATTTGCCGCCCATTCTTAGTCAAATTACTTTTCGAACATTACTATCTCGCCGATGGCAAGAATTTCTCGAACGTTTCTTGCCTACTTTTAAGGCGGAGAGAATTTCCGATTTGGTCTTATTGTTTCTGCCATGGCTCCTACGATCCTTCGCAGTTTGTACACCGTAAAAGTTAATCATCATGTAAAAACGAACAAATTCTCCAGCAGGAAAAAACTCCACCGAAAGGGTCATTTCATTTTAACTAATTCAATTTTCTTGATCCCTTGTTGCAAAACTTTTTAATGTTTTAATGATTCCGAAACATAATCAAGACTCCTTTCATCGCTTTCGGCAAGTTTCAATTTTTTGTTAGTTTTGCTGCGGTGGTATTTAAAAGAAGGTTTAGTAATGCAGCCAACAGCTGAAAAAACAGCTGCTCTTTTTGACATTTAAATTGATCGTCCTCAATGTAATTATAAGATTCTTATCATTTTCAGTTGAGCATTTTCGCATGATTATTGTTATGGAACCATAGGGCTGATTCGTACAGCAACTGTGGACGTTCAGAACTCGAGTGGATAAATATAACCGTTGAAAATTCTGGGGTCCTCCATTAGCTCAGACGAAAAAGACTACCCATGCAACGTCAATCATAGTAACCCATGAGTCAGCAGACAAAATTTGACAGCTCTCTCAGTCGAACTCTAACCGTGATGGCAAAACCAGTGAAGCAACTCCGTTCAGAAGTGTGCGCGTTCAAAGAACTGCACCCCGCCGCGACGAAAGCGGACATCGTGCGGCACTTTGTGGACGCCGGATACGCCCGTTCCGGCATCTACAACATCTTGGCACTATTAGACAACAATCAGAGCATCGAAAGAAAGCCCGGTTCCGGACGGCCGACGACCCTGAAGCTCCAAAGGATGCTGAAGAGGAAACCCGAGGGAAAAGTGGCTACATCGCTGCGTGCGCTTGGCCGGGAGGTCGGTTCAACCGGCCTGGCAACCATGAACATACATGTCAGGAAGCGGAAGTCGCGTCCACTGGTTTCGGAGCTGCAGGCAATGACGCAGCGGCAGCTGCTGAATAATATGGTCAACTCGATTTTCCCGGCGAATCGCGACATGGCGGTGGTGATGGACGACGAGACCTATCTCACCCTGGATGGCAACGACTGGCAGGGCACTTCGTATTTTACTTCCCGGGTGAGCTCCGAGGTGAAGTTCATTTCACACATGAAGTTCCCCAAGAAGGTGCTGCTGTGGCTGACAATCAGCGAGAAGGGAATGTCAAAGCCGCTCTTCTTTCGCTCCGGACTGGCCGTGTACGGGGAAATTTATAGTACGAAATGCCTGCCGGAAGTTGCGTCGTTCATCGTGTCTATAAGGGCGAAGGCGTGGTGTTCTGGCGGGATCTGGCGTCGGCCAACTACTCGAAGCGATCGTTGGAGGAGATGGAGCGGCTGAATATCGATGTGGTACCCAAGTCGGCGAACCCACCCACCGTCCCACAGCTGCATCCCATCGAGAATTTCTGGGCCAACCTGAATCGTAAGATCTACTTCAACAATTCAACATGAATGAAAGATGAAAGATCTACTTTCAACAATAATTCGCGAAAACTGAAGAGGAATTGATAAATAAAACGAAGAAAGAACTCAAAAACATGCTTACACGCATGTTTTCGTCCGCCATGGCAAATGTTCCGGTTAACTGCCGGAAGGCCGCTCGCAAGGTTGTTTTGCAAGTAAGTTTACCTTCCATGGGAAATTTATCAAAAGCAATTATCTGTCTTAGGCCGTTTTCAGCGGTGTTCTATTTTTTGGTCTATTTTTATAACAGTTCCAAAAATATAGACCAACAAAAATAGATCAACTATTTTCCACTTTCAGCGGCATTGTTCTAAATTTCGTATGTTGACATCAGCGTGTTTTTGTTTTGGAACTTCGTCTGCTTTGTTTTGCTTTAGTTCCAGTTTAACTTGTTCGACTTTTCGATATTCTTCAAGTTTCCGTGCGTTTTACGAGTCAAAATCCTTTTTTTAACATGAGCGATTGGTTCCAAACAGTGTTGGATGCCGCGGCTGCTACGTGCCATTTTGTAGAAGACGATGTGGATGATTTCTTTCTCTCTGAATCAGCGAAATATGGTAGGTAATTTCCATGGGATTTTTCTTTAACGACATGGATTTTTTTAAAGGTAACCACACAAATTAACCGGCCAAATTTCTAACTAAGCCAAATTAAGATTGCCATGCACGCCGTAGGATGAGCTTGAGATAAACTGGACCGAAATAATCTTCCCCAGTGTCGAGTTCGGGCGGTATTTGGGGACGCGTGCGGCTGGTAAATCTATACATACTCTGAGAAAAATTCTATCGTTATACCGACTATTAAATCATGGTCAAGAAGACTATTGCATATAATGGTTACAATAACCATGAAAATGGAAATTCACCACATTCATGGCATTCTTGACTATCATAATGGTAACAAGGACTATTTCGAAAATATGGTAAATGTTGAATCAACTAGTTCTAATGGCCGTTTTGAACATGATCATAGTCGGTTCGAAATCACTATTCTGCAATAGTCAATGGTAAAATTGACTATCAAATTTGTCTCTACTATCCCGATTCAAGCAAATGGAACCAAATTTGGCAGGTACAGGTTTTTGACAACAAGAAATGTTTCTCAGGTGATTCAAGGCCCCTCCCCTTTCTAAAAGGGTCGGCTCCCATACAAATGAAGCACAAATTTCTGTAAAACTCGAGAACTAATCAATCAAATGGAACCAAATTTGGCATGTTGAGATTCTTGAAGGCAAGAAATGTTTCTATGGTGGTTTGAGACCCCTTTATCTTCTGAAAGGGGGGCAATGCCACTAGTCGACGAACAAGCCGCGGAAGGTCAGTCAATTATCGATGTCCCCGCTGAAGATCTGCAGTTTGATCTGAGGAAGGCGCACGTGGTCGCTGGTGGCTGATGCTAGCCCTTCTCTAGTCCGGAAATACTGTTTAAGAACAGAAGGTTTTTGGAGTTTTTTGATCTTCTCCGTCATAAATGACTTGATTTCGTAAAACCTATCACTGAAGAAACTCTAACCGTCCAGTCTCAATCGAATTCCTTTCTTTCTTGTAGTCTTCATGTTTGATGGTTTGTCCGGCGTTAGTTCTCGTGGATCTCGTCGCTCTTATCAGCAGTTATTCGGTCTTCTTTGTTGATCCCCAGCGACTGGATGCTGCGGTGATTTTTATTTATTAATTTGTCGTCAATCGAGTTTGTAGACCGTTTTGTTACAAAGTTTATCTTATACGCTAAATTATTTTAACTCCAAATTTGTTTTAATACAATATAGTATGCATGGGCAAATCTTACTAAATATAAAGACCTCCTAGCTATTACTGCGCGCGGAAATATTGCTTTAATTTTGTTTTGGACATTGGACTTGCATATTGATCGTCAATCAGTTTGGACGCACTTTTAAATCGCTCGCGACCACGCGCGTTTTGTTTTATTAATTTTTGCTTACATTTCGTTTTATTCTTGAGTGCTTTTTGCCGGTGCCGTATTCAAACATGAGTCAAATTAATTGTGAAGTGTGCTTATTGGACTCGTCTGTCGATTCCGTTATGTGGACGTGTATAGGATGCACACGCAAGTTTCACGCCGCCTGTGTAGGTGTGACGGTTCCCTGAGGCTCACTTCGGAACCTAAAAAAAGACAGAAAAGTCTTGTCTTAAAAAGCTGCTAAATATCAACAATGAGATAAGTCAGCTCAATCAGCTGAGCATAGAAACGGCAGCCAGTTTTAATATGTAAAGCAACTCTATGCTAGAGCTCGATATCTTGGACGAGCTAAAAGCACTGACTGCGAACATAAACGCAATACCAAGACATGGGGAAGCACACACCAATGCACATTTAACTCCGTCACTCAATTCCAATCCCAGCCTGGCAAAAGAATTGAATCATAACAACAAACACGACACCGACGACTCAGGTTGGCGATTTTTGGGAATGAGGAAGGTTTGGAAAGCGGATTGGAGTGAATATGATGCTCGAAAATTGCGTCGTTTGAATCAGCAGAAATTGGCTGAAAAGGCTAAAAAGAAGCAGAAACAGTATCTAGCAAACCTAGCAAAAAATAGCAGTAACAACAACAACAACAACAGCAACAGCAACAGCAACAGCAACAACAACAACAACAACAGCAACAACACCAACAATAGCAACCGTACACACTCAACTGTTTTCTACAATAAATGCAACAACAACAATAATCTCAACACCATCGGCTATCCACACAATCCACTACCACATGATCGAGACCTACTAGCGGCAGCGAAGTGTCGTTTTTCCAGGCCGCCACCTAACTATCAACCTATACAATTTCAACGAGGCGAAATCCTACACCCTTACCCGGCATCTGATGAATCTTCACGCATAGCTCCTGCACACTCACCCAACTGGCTGGCTCCGGCGAGTTTTTCAGCAGCACCATGTGAGTCATGTTCATGCTCGCATGGGCATTCGAGTTTCCATCGGTAATGACGAAACCCTTAGAGAAGGATAATGATTTTGAAGCGCACGACGATAACGAGAACTTGACGACATCTCTAGATCAGAGAGGGGTAATTAGTTTTAATAATTTTAATTTATCGACTAACTCGAATCTGCAAACGCTTCCACCTAAAACACAATTAAGTACCGAAATAATAGTTTATTGCCAAAATTTTAACCGTATGAAAAGTGCGGTAAAAATTCAAGAAATTCATAATAAAATTTTGGGTTGCTCATTCCCAATAATAATGGGAACTGAAACCAGTTGGGATCAAAGCGTTAGGAGTGAAGAAGTCTTCGGACATTCTTATAATGTTTTTAGAAATGACCGCAATTTGGAAATTTCTGAAAAGAAGTCAGGTGGGGGTGTTACAGTTAAGGAATTCGAACATGTATGGGTGAAAGTACACATGGCAGGTGAAATACATGTATTTGCCACAGTGTATTTTCCCGCAAATAACGCTCGCAAAGAAGACATTTTTTCTTTTATAACTTATTCTAACCTAACCTAACTAAACCTAACCTACTTCCGTTAAGAAAACCGTTTACCTGCGGTTAACTCGGGAGATTAAATTTGGAATAAAACAAATTTGCTGTAAGTTCAATCCTAGATGCATTTGTGCATTATTAGTTATCTTATAACTAATTACAGTTACTTAATAAAGCTGCATGAAGAAACTACGAACTTTTGAGTTTACTCCAGCAATTAGGGCCTGCGCAGACCAGGGCCCGCCAAAGTCATCGCCAATTGATAATTGTCAAGCGACGATGAAGCTGTTCACCATCAATATCAAACGAAAATCAATGTCAACATCTATAGAACACCACTTTCGATCTGTTTTCATGCTGTTTGTTTTTGCTTGCTTCGTGTTCAGTTTATTTTTCACAGTTAAATGAAGTTACCACCGTATTACAATGAAGTAGCTGGAACATACTGACATACTGAAAAACTTCTCAGAAGACGGGCACTCTCTAGCGCTTCATTTGGAAGAGATAGAATGCAACGCCATCTCTGCGGCAAGATCTGTAACTTTTTTTTTTTTTTTTTTGTCTGTATTATCGAGATTTTCAGCCTCGGGCTGGTTCATCTCCCGTCGTAGTCACTCAAATACCTCTTTTGGGTATTTTCGTAACTTGTCCGGGGGTGAGATTCGAACTCGTGACTTTGGCGTGAGAGGTATGGATGTTAACCACTACGCCGGGGTCGCCCCATCTGTAACTTATTTAATAATGAAAAAACACGAAAAATGAAATGAAAAGCAACTTTGCTCAAGGCGGCAACACTCTAGCGCTTCATTTGGCAGAGATAATCTGCAGCGCCATCTTTGCGGCCCGATCTGGAACTAACATGATGATGTCAAATGACATACTGAGAAACTTTGTTGAAGGCGGAAACTCTGTACAACAAGTCTGGAATGTTTTGTATGTAATTCTGTTCACACATAGAAATCAAAACCTCCTTTTCTCTGTAACAGATTCCCGGTGGCCAATGTTACTGGAACCAGGTATTTCCACCACCAATGCATTTTTGAGACCATAACTTTTCAAATGGGGTGCAGCATTGTGCGAAATTTTATAATTCTAGAGAGGGTTGAAATCCGGGTCAATATGGACCCTGAAGTCTCATGTGTAAGTTTTTTTTAAATACCCGAGCAAGGATAACATAAGCAGTTCTTCCGAAGGAAAACAAACTACCACTCTGAGAAACTTACCAAGTTTAAAGGAAAAATATCGTTAGTTTTGGATTGTCCTGGAGAGTCCATTTTACCGATTTTTCAATACAAGTAGTAGTTCATTACGTCAATTGACGCAAATATGTGCTTAAAATCAAATGAACTGATGAACATAAAGACGAAAATGACCGACAGACAAGCCATGTTTAACAAGAAAAATAATCATCGTGCTCGATAGCAAGAACCAAAATGGAATACATGAAAATGATCTTGCTTGAATCGAAACTATTGCGTAGGAAGTTAATTTTCCTTTTTATGCGTCGATAATGTTGAACCCTGGTGCAGACTTCTTTGCAACCGATTTAGCTGCTTTTGCCCAAGATTTTCGAAATTTTTCTATAGTTCTAGCTTGTTATTTATATTGAGAGAGTTTTCTCTTCACGAGTGTCCAATAACGCTCGATAGGTCGCAACTCCGGGCAGTTAGGTGGATTCACCCTTTTTGGTTCAACATTGACTCCATTCGCTATATACCATTCCAAAACATCTTTGGCGTAGTGACAAGATGCCAAATCAGGCTAGAATAGCGAGGGAGCGTCATCCAAAGTGACATTGGCAATACCATTCTGCTTTATTAAGTTTTATTACGGTTTTATCAAAGCCACTAGAAATCAATTTGGTTTTATTATGACACCAAGAGGTGCCAATAAGTTTCATATGTAAGTCAGGTTTATGAGAACCTACACAGCTTGTTAACAACGATCTTAAAACCTCGTTTTCTTTAAATTCTTTTACTCTTATCAAAGGTTTTATTTCAACTTTATGAACTCATAAAATGATGTTTTGAAATGCCGTTTTAGGACTTATTCATATTGTCTTATTATGGTCAGCTGAAAAAGCATTTTAAAACCATTTGGCTCCAGTTAATGCATTAAACGGCAAATTGGCATTGAGAAAAACCTTCAAATAACCAAATAGTTTTAAAGTAGTAGAGGTCTGACCATGGCTGACGAGCATGACAAGCATGTATATTACAGATAGGATGCGGAGGGCCTGCTTAGGGAACACCATTTTGAGAAATAGATTAGACTTTACCAAGTAGTTTGTATTAGTAACAGTGTTCACGTTAGTCATTTTCTTTATCAAAGGATCATTGTTTTCACATTAATTTCCTTGTATTGCCTATTTTTTTCATATCAGGTTAATTTCAGGCACATGAGGTTGAAATTTTGTTTAACCGTTGAGTGTCCGACAGGGTACAAGGGTACCTTTTTGGATTTCAATTCGCGATGTTTCAATGATTTTTAATCGTAGGAAGTTGAAACTCTGCCAGATCCAAGAGAATGACGGTCAAAATTGATTGCAGGGGTAAACAGAATTTTCAAGCCAAAAGGAAGGGGGGAGGGGTTCCAACTTATTTTCACCCTTTAACAGGCCGACAGGGTACCCGGGTACCCACAAAACTAAAATGCCTACATCTCCGGCAATTTTCAACCGATTTCAACAGATTTGGACTCCTTGGATTGAGAATTTCCATTTCTATCAAGTAATTATCACAATGGACCATTTCGAACAATCTGAATTCAAGAAAATCCGGAACAGTTTCCGGTGGGCCTTCGAGTGGCCATAAACATTTTCAAAATAAAACCTCGGCAATATGGGTATCAAAATTCATGAAATTTCTTCAGTAGGATATTTGTCACCATTTTGTGATCATCCGATGATTTGTCCCTGATCCAGTCATTCTGGACGGTAACTCTCTAGCACTATATTTGGAAAAGGTAATCTGCATCGCCATCTTTGTAGTATACATAATGGGGAACTAATATATGACCATTTTTTTCAAACTGCTGATGAAATTATGTCTGAACTTTCCCCAGAAGTGAAAGTTCACATATACGGTGATTTTAATCAACGTAGTGCTGACTTCATTCTAGACAATGAAAACGAGTGCATCTTACTACCAGTCGTTGGGGAGAATGAAACATTGCAGCTTATTTTCGACAAAACTGCAGGCTTGGGGCTCAATCAAATTAACCATGTAAAAAACCAACAAAATTGCTATTTAGATTTTTTATTGACAAATATTCAGGAAGACTTCTGTGTAAGTAAATCTATTTTTCCATTACGGAAAAATGAAGCTTTTCACACAGCAATTGAGTTTTCCTTATTTGTTCATGAATACGAAAAACCCAACGACTATGAATATGAAGAGGTCTTTCAATATCATTTAGCAAATTATGATATCATAAGACACAAACTTAACGGAATTGATTGGCAAACGATCTTTAAGAATGAAGCAAATGTTGAAACTTCTGTTGAGGTTTTCTATAAATTATTGTTTGAAATAGTAGTTGAACAAGTACCACTCAAAAAAATTAGGCGACAAGGTAATTCGAACCACCCAGTTTGGTATAATAAAGAAATAAAAAAATTTAAAAATCGGAAGCAAAAGGCCCACAAAATGTATAAAAGAGATGGTAACAGTAATAATCTGACATACTATTTGAAGGTTTGCGATGAACTGAATCTTGCTATTAGTAATGCATATGATGAGCATAATTCAAAAACCGAACTTGAAATTAAGTCTTGTCCAAAAAAATTCTTCTATTATGTTAAAACTAAGCTGAAATCTGACAATTTCCCATCTAGAATGCATCTTAACTCAAATGTTGGTGATAACGCGGAAGAAATTTGCAATCTATTTGCAACATTCTTCCAAGAAATCTATACCACGTTTGATGAAGAAGATCGCGATTATGAATATTTCAATTTCTTCCCAGAATTTTCAAGGGACATTGGAGTTAGTCAAGTCAAATTTCAAGACATCTTGGAAGGTTTGAATAAATTAGACGTTTCCAAAGGTTCTGGCCCTGATGGAATACCACCCGTATTTATGAAGAACTTAGCATTAGAACTTACAGCACCTTTATTTTGGCTTTTTAATATGTCACTGGAATCTGGGATCTTCCCCAAACTTTGGAAAAGTTCCTATCTAGTACCTATTTTTAAAAGTGGAAAAAAATCGGACATTTGTAACTATCGTGGAATTGCCATTATTTCCTGCATTCCTAAGCTTTTTGAAGCAATTATCAATGAAAAATTGTTTTCTCAAATCAAAAACAGACTGACTAATAAGCAACATGGATTCTTCAAAGGACGATCAACTAGCACAAATTTATTGGAATTCGTCAACTACTCACTGATAGCAATGGACAATGGCAACCATGTAGAAGCTCTTTATACAGACTTCAGCAAGGCTTTTGATCGCATTGACATACCCATGCTTCTATTCAAATTGCGAAAAATGGGAATTGAGGCAGGAATCCTCCGATGGCTCGAATCCTATCTTACTAACCGTCAACAAATAGTCAGATTCAAAGGGAAGAAATCAAATCCTATTAAGGTCACTTCTGGAGTCCCCCAAGGCTCTCACTTAGGTCCTCTTTTATTCATTTTGTATGTAAATGACATTTCCTTTATTCTCAAAAACATTAAATTTCTTATTTACGCTGATGACATGAAACTATTTTTAGAAATAAGAAACAAAGAAGATATCATGACATTCCAGAAAGAAATAAATGATTTCTATATTTGGTGCAACAAAAGTCTCTTACAGCTGAACGTAAAGAAATGTAATTCGATAGCTTTTAGTAGGAAACGAAACACCCCAGACATAACTATCAATCTAGGGAATCAGCCAGTTGAGAAATGTAAAAGAACAAGGGATTTAGGAGTTATCTTGGACTCGAAACTAACTTTCATTGAGCATTACAATACTATCATCAACAGAGCAAATAATATGCTTGGATTTATAAAACGTTTTTGTTACAATTTTCATGATCCGTACACACTTAGATTTTTTTACAGAAATCTGTAAAAGTTTACCGAATTCTCAACAGCTGAACGTTCGGTAATCCGATTTAACGGATTTCGGTGAAAATTTACTGATATCTGTAAAATAATTACCGGATTTCGGTAAAATTTTACCGAAATCCGTTAAATTGGATTACCGAACGTTCAGCTGTTGAGAATTCGGTAAACTTTTACAGATTTCTGTAAAAAAATCTAAGTGTATACACAATAAAAACATTGTACATTGCATATGTGAGGTCAATACTGGAATATTGTAGCGTGGTTTGGTCACCATTTTCAGTCACCCATGAAGAACGACTAGAATCGGTACAGAAGCAATTTTTACTGTATGCACTTCGTAAATTAGGTTGGACAAGGTTTCCGCTTCCATCTTATGAAGCCTGCTGCATGCTCATCAGCATCCAATCATTAAAAGAGCGCCGTGAATTTGCATTAGTATCATTCGTAAATGACATTGTTTCGCAACGCGTTGATTCAGCAGAACTTTTGTCAAAACTTAATTTTTACATACCGTCGCGGCAACTACGAAATAGAAATATATTTATTACAAGCCATCATCGTACAAATTACGCCAAATTTGTACCTCTGAATCAGATGATGGCAACTTACAATAAGCATGGAGAAAATGTAGACTTTACTATGACCAAAACAAAACTAAAACAATACTTCAATTCAATTAGATAATGACGAACGATTCAAAACATTAAAAATGCAAATCTGATGTGTTAGTTTCCTAAGGCGTACTGTATATATAAGTGAAACATAAAATGTAAGCACTATTGTAACAAAACGGTCTACTATTGATTGACGACAAATAAATAAATTGTAAAATCAATACTATTGCAATGTTTATTGTAAGTGGTCATCATTTGATTAATGGGTCCAAATTTTCCGTAGTTCGCCAGATGGTAATTAGTTGCAAATAACTGTCGGTGCCTTAATTAACGTGTAGAAGTTTAATTTTGATAAAAGTTCCATCGAGTCAATTCTGTGTGAGACAACGCTATTTATAAATGAAACCATCGCAAATTTTCGACACTGTTTCAGTGTTTGAATGTTGATAAGCATACATCGAGCTTCATACGATGGTAAAGGAAATACAATCCAGCCTAACTTACGAAGTGCGTATAATAAAAACTGTTTTTACACAGATTCTATTTTAATGCCATGTGTAATTGAGAATGGGGACCAAACTATGCTACAGTATTTAATTATTGATTTGACATAAGCAACGTACAGTGTTTTTATTGTGTATGGATCACGGAAATTATAGCAAAGCCGTTTTATAAAGCCAAGCATATTACTGGATCTGTTTATAATTGTCTTATAAAGAACAATGAATGAAAGTTTAGAGTCTAACATAATACCTTAGTCTCTGACACCACACCTTTCAATATTCTGATTTCCTAAAGTAATTACTAAGTTAGGTACGTCTCGTTTTCTTGTAAACGTAATCAAGTTACATTTTTTTGCATTAAGTTTTAGGAGGCTTTTGTTACACCATGTGTGGAATATTTGTATCTCATTTTTGAATACGTCACAGTCTTCACCATTTTTTATTTCCAAAAAAAGTTCCATGTCGTCAGAATAAATTAAAAATTTATGTTTCTTAAGTATGAAGGATAAGTCATTCACAAATAAAATAAATAGCAGCGGTCCTAAATGAGAGCCTTGTGGAACTCCCGAACTAGCATGAATAGAAGCCGATTTTTTCCCGTTAAATCTTACAATTTGTTCACGGTTGGTCAAGTATGATTCAAGCCATTTGATGAGTTTAGGCTGTATTCCCAACTTTTGTAATTTAAAAAGAAGCATGGGTATGTCGACGCGGTCAAATGCTTTGCTAAAATCCGTGTACAAAACTTCTACATGGCTTCCGTTTTCCATTGCTTCCAGAGAATAATTCACAAATTCGAGAAAATAGGTACTAGGAATGACTTTTTCCATATTTTTCGAAAGTCTCCGGATTCCTGTGACATATTGAAAATCCAGAATAACGGAGCTGTAAGCTCAGTTGCCAAAGTTTCATAAAAACAGAAGGAACTCCATCAGGTCCCGAGCATTTAGATGCGTCCATTTTTTTTTAATGCTTCCAATATGTCATGCACATTGATTTCACTAATGCTAATGTCTGTTAGAAATTCAGAATGGAAACCAAAGTATTCACGATCACGATCTGGTTTTGAATATGTTGTGTAGTTTTTTTTTAAAAAAAGTTCGCAAATAAATTGCATATCTCTTCCGAGTTATTACCTTCACTCATCAAGGTACATTTTAGACGGAAAATTGTCACTTTTCCGTTTGGTCTTGACATAGTTAAAAAATATTTTTGGACATGATTTAATTTCTTGCTCAATTTCAAAATTATACTGCTGGAATGCTATACACATCGCCAAATTAAGTCGATCGCAGATATCTACATAGTTTTCCATAGTTTCTTGATTATTATTAGTTCTATAGATTTTATGGGCCTTCTGCTTACGATTTTTTATGTTTCTAATTTCCTTGTTGAACCAAACCGGATTTTTGGAAGTGATTTGACGCCTTCTTATTTTAACCGGAACTTCTTTTTAATTTTTTTAACTTTCCCCCCCCCCTTTTTAGCTCCCCCATCAAAAAATCTCATTTATTTTTTACCCAAAAAAAAAAAAAACTGCAGCAAAAACCGCAAACACCTATTTTCCTTCTCCAAAATACAAAACTAGCAATAATCGTAAAGTTTCATCAAATTTCACAGAATATAGATAAAAATAAAACATCAGCAAAGCTCGTAAAACTCGTTGAATCAGTCATCCCCCATTATTTAGTGTTTGTTCGAAGCCTACGTCCTCTCTTTTTGTGTCCTTGGTAGAAATTATGCTCAATTCACAGGACTTCATGAAGTTCTAACATGTTTCACCAAACTACAAAGAACCTCCTTAAGCAAAGGGTCAAACCTTGAGATCTCGAAACTTTATAGAATTTTACAAAACTTTAATCAAGTTGGAAAAGAATCAGCATGGTTCGCAGAATTTGTCAAAGTTGGTAGAATTTCAGCAGTTCACCAAACCTCGGATAGTTAAGAGAATTGAAAAAAAAAAGTAACCGGAACTTTACAAAAGTTTGTTGGAATTAAGTCAAGTTTACAAAGTTGCAGCAAAATAAACAGAATTTTAGTGAACTACTGACCCGTTCCTAAACCCCGAAGATCGAAATTAACACTTTTAACCCCTCCCTCTTCTCCTTTTTTTTTGACTCTAGTAGGGGAAGTCCACGTACAGTTGTCAAAAAATTAAATGTTTGATAAAAAATTTCTGATATGTTAGAAGAACGCATTTCGAAACAAAAGTAAAATAACATTGTTTAAATATTTTCATTACGAAGATTGGATTGACCGTTCTATAGAGTAGTAAAGAAAAAAAAAGTCTACATAGATACTTGATATACCCCCTCTTGCTTCGTAGACAATCGTAGACCTCCTGGTTAAAAAAATGACACATGTTCACTCAACCTGTTTGATCCTTCGTAATTAAATATAGAACATACAAAAAATCAGCTTTCATAAACCATAATTCAGATAAATAGATTTAATAATTGCTTCAATGAAGCCCTGACCATTCCACACCAAGTTATTGTGCTGGCGACAACTATCTGAAGAGACTACAGAATCCTATTCCCATGTTCCTCTGTCCAACTCATCCCCAAAAAATTGTCCCCTATTTTAACCTCGGGTATACCGCGAGTAAACGGCCCAAGTCCTACTAATCCTAGTATTTAGTCATTACATTATACAAAAACAGTGAATTATCGGCTCCGTAAAGCTAACGCAATTGAGCCTCCCAAATAAATGAACAAGTTAAAAAAAAAATAATTGCTTCAGCACATTGCATGCATATTGCATTGCTTTGCTTCATCGAAATGAATAATACGGTACTTTTATGAGCACGATAATGACCAAGATGTTCAAATCCTCATGGGGTAATAAATTCACATTAAGTCAAAGTATTTTCTGTTATTGAAATATCCTGAATGTAAGTTTACAAAGAATATACTAATTAGATTTTATAATTTGTTTAGGAGAAATACAGTAGGGATAAGAACTTCTTGGCCTAACCATAACGGGAGGTGAGAAAGTATCAAATATATCTATGACATCAACGTTAATAATTCCATTAAACGTGTGTTGCAACACTTTTTCAAGCCACTAAATGCATCTTAAACGAAATTTATGAACCCTTTATTTTGTAAACCAAAGGGAACCAAACCAAAATGAGATCTGAAAGTTTGAAAAATATCTCAGCAGAGGATAATTCTTGATCAAAGCTAGCAGAACGAATGAATAGAAAAAAAATCTTTAACATCATGGTATGAAAACCTACAGACAAAAATTAATACCTACAGACAAGAATTAATAATTACACTGAAATTCATCGAGCAACGGCTCCGAAAACTTCATAAACGGTTACACGACACTACCCGGAATCATCCAATCTAGGAATGGATGGCTACCGGGATATAGGTCATTTCGGAATGGATGGTTTTCGAATGAATGGTTTTCCGGGTAATGGCAGAGAACTACAAATTAAAAAAATGAGTGCTATGGGATCCTATTCTAATAGCTCTACTGCTTAAATAAAAAAAAAAAAAAAAAAGTAAAATAACATACCTTCATCAAAATTCATCTCTTGGCAAGATGAAGTAGCCAGCAGTGGAACAGCTTTCCAAAAATGCAACGATTCAGTCCAGATGCGTGTGTATGCAAATAACTTTCGGCTGAAATAAACATACAATAAATGGTGAAAATTATAATGCAAAATTCCGTACACTGCTGGAAAAGGTCAAGCACAACAAAAAAATCAATTTTTATTTTGGTTACCTGTGACTGGAGGAGTGCCGTACAACCACTTCCGACTTCCGTGCTTCCGACCAGTCACTTCAGAACCTGCAACTTTCGGGAGATGCAGTGAAATTCACTTTTTTTCACTTCACTTAAGACTTACCTATGCACTAAAAACACTTCAACGACCAGGTCGATTTAACTCCCTATCGAATTGCCGTTGTTGTTGTTGTTGTAAAAACCTGTTTTTTTTCAGCTGTCAAAAAATTTAGAACTGCCTAGATTCCGTTCCATATTTGGCGCGAAATAAAACAAACCGTATGACAGTTCTATTTTATTTACATCAGAACTGTTCGAAAATCAAATTTAGAACGCCCCGGTGAAAATGGAAAATTTCGTTTGGTCTATTTAACTGTCAACATTTAGAATAGACCGCGACCGCTGAAAACGGCCTTATTTACACCCCTATATTCCATTACACACACACAAACCAAGACCTCGAGCCCCCCCGCCTCTCCCCCCCCCCCCCCCCCCCCCACAAAACACACCCCAGGATAAACAAGCAAAATATATGAAAAAATAAAAAAAAAAAAAAAAAAATTCTCCCCAACAAACAACCCCACCCACCCCCTTCATGATGGGGGTTTTTTTTCTATATTCCCCCCCGCGCCCCCCCCACGGGGCCCCCCAAAACTATAAGGGAGAGCCATACTCTAATTGTTATATTTGTATTCTCCGAACGTGGAGTAACGATTATGATGTAGAAGGAGATGTTTCGCTCGTCGCCATGAGGCACCAAGAGTAGACAGTCATGTTTGCTAGAATGAAAGATATGAAGAGAAAGTGTTGAGAGTTCCGTTAGTGTACGGTAGGTTGGAAATGGAATAGAAGTATTGAAAATTGAGCGAAAGGGCATGGGTAAAGAGTACACGAACCATGGACGCTATCATTGCCAAACATCCCACTGCGGGGTAGGTTGAGGCACAGATACATCTGCCACCTCAACTGGCAATAATAACATGTTGGAACTCGCTCATGTACCACTGATCGCTTGTGATAGTTTCTAGCGGTAGTTTGTACACACTCTGTTTTGATGCGTACATGGGAGAGGAAAACTCTCTCCTTTTTTGGGTTTGTTTTTGTACACAACGACTGATAATTACTTAGTGTTTATTTTTCTTCCCCCACCCCCCCCCTAATCTACACATCTTTCTCTTCTTCTACCCCCCCTCCACCCCCCACAAACCCCACACCACCCCTTCATCTCTTTTTTTCTCCCACAAATTACAACGCACAACTCTTGCCGCTTGGCGCCATATGAAGAAGCACCCCCTCCACCATAAAAGAGAGCACCCCAAGGGGGTAAAACAAAAAAAACACAGAGGACAACAAAGGGATGAGTAATGATTTTTTTTTTTTTTTTTTTTTTTCTCTGTATGAAAAAAGGGGGCGGCTTGATTGATTGGATCAAAAAGCCCTCACGAAAATCAGTGTATAACAAGCAACCGGTTTATGTAGGCAAAGTTGAACCGTTTGATGCGGGCTGCAAAATGGTGAGTAGACAACTGGGATGGAGCGTGCGTGCGTCCCCGCAACATAGCTATGGTCCTCAAAAGTTCCTACCTCATGCTTCCACAGGTCAAGAGATGACAAAGACCGCCAGCTAAGGGTTGCGTACTTAGCTGGTAGTGCAGCCTGGGCACTGTTGTCCTTCTGACTTCAGCTAGATTGAGGAGATGCGTGCTAAGCGTCTGTCCACCAATGATGTGCAGCTCAAACAGTGTCTGTCCTGGCATCCAGCGGTTCAGTAAGAAACGCTGTATCGCGTCAACAATACATTAGGTGGCAGCCGCACCAAAGCGATGTAAAGGGCGATACGGTCAAAATTTGGTCAATATCAACTTGACGTATTTCTTTCAATTTTGCATTTAACAAACCTGAACACCCCTCATTTTGAAGGTGTGTGTGTGTGTAGAATGTTGCTCCTATTTTGATTTTGGAATTCACTCTTCAGTTGTCAAAATGCCGTCCAAGCAAGAAGAGCAGCGTATCAAAATTTTGCTCGCGCATCGCGAAATTCCGAGCTACTCGCACGCAAAGTTGGCAAAATCGCTAAAAGTTGCCAAATCAACCGTTACAAATGTAATTAAAATGTTTGGGGAACGTTTGTCGACAGCCAGGAAGTCTGGATCGGGGGGAAATCGAAAACCGGAAGCCGCTGAGACGACAAAGAGAGTTGCCGGTAGTTTCAAGCGAAACCCTAACCTATCTCTCCGAGATGCCGCAAATAAGCTGGGTGTATCGTCTACAACCGTGCATCGAGCCAAAAAACGAGCCGGACTATCGACTTACAAGAAGGTAGTGACTCCAAATCGCGATGATAAACAAAATACGACGGCCAAAGCGCGATCCCGGAGGCTGTACACGACGATGCTGACGAAGTTTGACTGCGTGGTAATGGACGACGAAACCTACGTCAAAGCCGACTACAAGCAGCTTCCGGGACAGGAGTTTTATACGGCAAAAGGAAGGGGAAAGGTAGCAGATATTTTCAAGCACACGAAACTGTCAAAATTCGCAAAGAAATATCTGGTTTGGCAAGCCATCTGTACCTGTGGCTTGAAAAGCAGCATTTTCATAGCTTCCGGGACTGTCAACCAAGAAATTTACGTGAAAGAGTGTTTGAATAAACGTCTGCTGCCTTTCCTGAAGAAACACGGTTGTTCCGTACTGTTTTGGCCGGATTTGGCACCTTGCCATTACGGTAAAAAGGCCATGGAGTGGTACGCCGCCAACAACGTGCAGGTGGTTCCCAAGGACAAGAACCCTCCCAACACGCCAGAGCTCCGCCCAATTGAGAAATACTGGGCTATTGTCAAGCGGAACCTAAAGAAGACCAAAAAAACTGCTAAGGACGAGCAGCAGTTCAAGGCAAACTGGCTTTCTGCGGCGAAGAAGGTGGACAAGGTGGCTGTACAAAATCTGATGGCAGGGGTCAAGCGTAAGGCCCGGCAATTCGGATTTGGAAAAGCGGAAGCCTAACTGAATATTTTTCCTGAATTTTATACTAATTGAACTTGAAGAAGAAATTTAATTTGATTTTTTAAATAAACGATTTCACCGATTTACACGCGTTTTCCCTTGACCAAATTTTGACCGTATCACCCTTTAGGCAGCGTGACCTCGGTAAAGTAGCATTCTGAAATCTTACCCATCCACAAAAAATGGAAGTATTCTTTATACGGTATATAATTTCAGATCATCCATGGCATTCCCAAGTATTGTATAATAATATTGAATTGTTTTCTACCCCCGTGGCTATGATAATGCAAGTCCGTCTACAATTGCAGCAGGATCAGCAGACATGCAGACATTACAAATATAATTGTTATTATCACTTTATATTATAACAACCCTTCACAATATTTTTTTATGGTATTTTCAGCTTCGCATTTGCATCGTGGTAAGTTTTGGCCCACCTAACTCCCTTTATGCATTTGAAAAGATAGGATGGTTTTTTTAGAGACAGAGGATTATATACGACAAATTCTACAAAAAAAAAATCTTCATCCAAAATAATTCATTCAAAAACTAACATTGTTTACCATCCTACATTTTCTATTTTACAGACATACTGAATGATTTATGGGCCCAGTAGGAAAAAAGAGTTATCGAAGAATTTCCTGTCATTTATTTTGTTTTGGATTTATTGAGTTTCCGTTTCTGGGCAGTAATCATACTCATATGAAATTGATTTCGCATTATTATTTGGTTAAATTTTCTTTGCTATTTTGCTAGGCTGCCAGGTGATCAACTTTATTTCATTATATCACGTTGGAATTTTCGCTATTTTAGAGTTTCAATCATGTATGATCGCAGCGGAAGAGGCAAATAGCGGCATTTAATTGTTATATGTACATTATGTAGTATTTCTTTACAACATCGTATTATTTCCATCCAACAATAAATTAAAATTTATAAATGTTAGTCTTGTAAAATTTCAATAGATTTAACAAACTGTTTCAGGATACCTCAAATCAAGATTTTGTTGAATTGCTGCTATCGCTGAAAACGAACAAAAACGTGCTTAAACGCGGAACCACAGAACTCTACACTTTAACATTTTACAACATTTCTTGCTTTTCAGGATCAACCGCATGAAGATCATATATAATAGATACGAATGCTTGTAGTATTTTTCATTTACATAAATATATACACTATTATATAAATATTTCATGGGAATGGGAGGGACCATCAGGGCACCCGATTGAAGCACTCTGGATGGGGAGAGTGGGAATGCCAACTCCCCATTGCTAACAGTTTGTGAATAGAGGGCGGGCCCTTCTCCCCGCCCATTGGGGCATCCTCATGTTAGCTAGCTTGCTCTTTTGACCAATTGTTCAATCTTGTTGTTGGAAGGAGATTCATTATATCCCTGTGGATACGTATAACTGATGTTGCATATCGATCCACCCAACTCCTTTTTGGCCCTTCATACAATGGCATGATTAGGATAATCAGTGGTTATTAAAGCTTGATCAAGTCTAACAGAGAGGAGAGCCCATTGCTGTCGGACTTAGTTTCCGTGCTACAATGGGTGGTAGTGCATATCATACATCATACATCATACATACAAAGTTGAACCGTTTGATGCATTGTCTTATAATAAAATTATGTCTGTAATAGGAAAATCATAACATGCCAGCAACCAGCGGGCTTCGATTGCAAAAGGCAAATAAACTTTAAACGACCCTGAGTTATTTTCTTTACCGAATTATGATTTTAAGAAATATTTGGTATTTATCGAACAGAAACTGTGTGAAATTCTGGATCGGCCTGGATTTACGATTTAGGTAGGTGTCTTGCGGATACAATGAGAAAAATCTTATAATAATTCAGTATAATACTTTTTTCAAATTTAGAATAGTAGCCCAGAGGAGATCTTTTTGTGTGAAATACATCATAAAGTAGATATTGACATTCTATCGAAATTTAGGAAGCAGGGCGCTAAACACAGATGGTTCTACCCCAAAAATGCCGTTCTGCCTGTACAGACATAGTGATTGCAGATTTTTAACACTCAACGTTGCGTCTTACCTACATCATCTACAAACATTTCGATATCATCTTCAAACATATCAATATCACCATCAAATACATTTATATCATCTACATATACATCGATATAATCTACAAATATATCAATTTCACCATATACATCTATATATTTATCTTTATCATCTACATATATTTCTAAATCATCTACATATATATCTAAAGGGCGAACACGAAATTATTGCGACACATTCAACAGGGCATACATTTTTTACCATTGGGTAAAAATCAACCAAATTTTGCACACTTTCTCATTGATGTGTATTGTTTACATGCTGTCAAACTCGAAGTCGTGTTTTTCGATTCAACGAAAATGGAGGTGAACCAACGCGAGTCGAGAGAACACCGGCAGTTGGGAAAAATGTTGAACATTCACCATTCAACCGTCTCCAGAGTGTTGAAGCGGTTCCAGGAGCGGTTGACGTTGGACCACGGCAAAGGAGCTGGAAGAAAACCGGGACCGGAGAACAAAAAGACGGAGGGAAAGGTGAAGCGGATGATTAAAGCAAATCCCAACGTCTCAAGCCGTGATTTGGCTAAAAAGATCGGCATGTCGCAGAGCTACGTCCAGAATGCAAAGAAGAGAGCTGGACTACATACTTACAAGGTACAGAACTTCCCAAACCGCGATGAGCGGCAACAATCGACGGCTAAAACTCGGGCACGGAAGCTCTACGAGAAGATGCTGACAAAATATGGCTGCTGTGTGATGGACGACGAAACGTATATAAAAGCCGATTTTAAGCAAATTCCGGGGTTGGAGTTTTTCACCGGCAAGAGCAAGTTCTATGTGGACGACAAATTTAAGAAGAAGAAAATGTCGAAGCCATCTGCTCTTGCGGGCTGAGGAGTGAGCCTTTCGTGACAAAGGGCACAGTAAATGGCGCGATCTACAAATCTGAGTGCCTCGAGAAGCGCCTTTTGCCGTTCTTGCAGCAACACGACGAAGCTTCGCTATTTTGGCCAGATTTGGCATCATGCCACTATTCTAAAAGTGTCCTGGAGTGGTATGAGGCCAATTCTGTCCATTTTGTTCCAAAGGACATGAATCCGCCAAACTGTCCGGAGCTGCGCCCGGTGGAGCAGTACTGGGCAATGGTGAAGCGGGAACTTCGGAAGAGCAAGAAGACAGTCAAAGACGAGAAGGACATGTTAAGAAAATGAAAAAAAAACTGAGAAACTGGTACCGGATGACACTGTAAAGACTTTGATGGAGGACATCAAGCGAAAATGCGTTCAATTTCACACTCAAGGCTCCATCGATTAACTTTTCTTTTGATTTTTGAAGTAAATATATGTATAAAACTACCCTAAAATTTTGGTTTGATTCTAAACATTATAAGAAAATTGGCATGACATTTTCGGTGTCGCAATAATTTCGTGTTCGCCCTTTATACATATACATGTACATCATATCGGGCTTCAGCCGGCGTCGGTGGTGTAGTGGTAAGCGTGACTGCTACTTGGCACCCCAGTGGGTCTGGGTTCAATCCCAGTCGACGTCGGTGGTTTTTCTGAGGCGAAAAAATCTGGTCACGTCTTCCTTCGGAAGGGAAGTAAAGCCGTTGGTCCCGGTTCATATTCATGAGTCGTTAGGGAGGGTCCAGGAGGTGAAGTCGTCTTCCTGGCGTCGGTGAGGAAATAGGCCGACGTAAAATAAAGATTAAAAAAAAAAATATATCGGGCTTCAAATGGTGAGTTGACAACTTCGAAGGACCTCACGCCTCCACGAGTCATATGATCACAGAAGACTGCCAGCTGAAACATGGCGACGCTGGTTGGCGTAGCCTGGGCAATGTTGTCATTTTGACAATAGCGAAGTGAGGGGATGCGACTGAAGATCGTGTACCTTTAAATCATATTGTTTATTTCCCATTTTCATTTGATCAATAATTTCATCACGCTTTAGAATCATCTTTGCATTCCAAAACCATGTAAGACCCTGGAGCAACATGACTAGCATAAAAGGCTCAATTTTCTTTTTCATGAAATTATAAAATTCGAAAAAAAAATTATCTTCACAAAATTCATCAAAGACTGGCATGTGCTTCAGTATACAGGGCTGGTAGCAGGTCACTTTTTAGTGACTTGGTCTTTATTTTGAGTCTAGTCACTAAAAAGTCACTATTTGCATCCAAAAGTCACTATTTTCAGGAAAATGGTCACTAAAGTCACTATTTTCGCACCGCCGATTGTAAAAAGTTTAAAAAATCACAAAAGTTCAATAGTCAACCAAATTAAGCGTTCTGGTTACACTATAAAAAAGTCGCATAATATACACCAGAGAACTAGATACCCTGGCGAACGCTGTCCCGCCTCTACCTTGAACTTGTCAAATGCAGAGCGCTGGTCGGTCACAACACTCTATATTAGCTTGAATGCGACGCACGTGGTCCCATATTACTTCATCTTTCATCAGTTTTCAATTTATTTATTTATTTTTTATTTTTTTTTTCATATTTCTATACATATAAACCCAGTGAACCCCACGACGAATCGAACGAGATATGAGTAAAACACTTAAAACGTTTATTCAATATGCAATATATTTATCAAAAGAATCAAGTCATTTTTGACTTACACTCACATTTTTTCAAAAAATATTTTGTTAGATTCAGTTTTTTCAAAAGCGGACTACTCGTTTGGAATCCAAATTGTCGAGAAAAGTGGTAAAGAATTGTAAATCATATAAAGGACTTATTTTCGGTTACTCACTTAGTAATTCTGAATCTAGATTTGATTGTTCGTATCCCGACAGTCAAGTGAACTCAATTCGATCATAATTGAAATCGGGATAAAGTGCAATTCGACCAGTTTATAAAAGCGTTATGACTTCAAAGTTCCGTTAAAACTCGTATATTGATATTTTATATTTTTTCTATGAAATTTCTGAGACAAATATTCTTTGTTTATGATACAGTAGATTAAAAAAAAAAATCATAATTCGTCAATTATATAAGTTTTTTTCTGACTTTGATTGACTGTTTCTTGGCAAGGTTGTAAAACTTGTTTGGTAGAATTTGATCTAATTTTTTTTTTAATAAGGTTTATGAGCTATTGATAAGCATACTGATCTATTTCAATGCTATTTTCTAGGGATTCTTCTAGAGGGAAGAACCACTCATACATCTAATGTATGATCTGGAAAGGTTGGTGCGAACCATCATCGGTTGAGTTTGTAAGCCCAATGTGTGGCCCGCGAATACTTCACTTTCAGAGGACATTTTGGACAATCAGCGGAAAAAGTTTATGTTGGGGAGGAAGCAATGGCAGAACTGGTCAAATTAAAGGAGATCGACAACCTCCTCTTTTTCAACAATGCAATAAGCATAAGCATAACGTTGCTGCTGGTAAGCACGTAATCAAAAATTACAAAGTACAGTCCCATTACGTTGTTCGAAATGATGACGTAGGACTACGATACCAAGTGTAAGCCATTTAGATGGTACAATGCAGTGTTCTTTGAATAAACCCTTTCAGGCCTAATTTATACCAGCAATTTGGTGAATTCTGATTGATTTGGTGCTCAATAACATTAAATGATTGAAAAAGTAGGGAATATATTTTTGAGACGTATTCAAACTGCCCAAGAGTTCATAACTTAAGATCTACAGTTGTAACTGTAGCTTTATCCGCTATTCATTGTTATGATATGTACATTCAAACATATTCAGTGAATGTCTTGGAAGACCAACTGACATTATGAGATAATATTGGGATATTCTATGCCAAACAAACTAACTTAACTTTGTATAGCCCATAAAGCTATTGTTACAGTTGTAGACCTTAAGTTTCTGAGGACAGTTTGAATGACCTGAAACTAACAAGGTTATCCTATGATGTATGTGGACGTTTCAGAAAATTCATTGAATGTGTTTGAATTTTTACCATAGCTTTGCAAAGCCCAAAAGGCTATGGTTATTTATTTTATTTATTTATTTATTTATTTATTTATTTCGTCAAGCAATGTAGACTACATACAATGGTTACAATGTTCTACTTACATACTATACATTATTTCTGTTGTCTTTTAGACGACATTTTACTTGTTCTTTAGACATAGTGATGCCGATGATTTCGCAATGTAAGTTATACTGGCGCATCATTCGATTAATGGGGCCATTTTTTGCATAATTTGTTCTGTACGACTTTTCTAAGAATAATTTCCGTGTTCTAAGATGCCGACTGGGACTATAAAAGTTCAATTGCGAGAGTAGTTCTTCTGATTTTATGCGTTGTGAAATAATGTCATTGACGTAGAAAAGCATTGCAGATTCGCGGCGTTCTTTAAGTGTCTGTAAATTGATAAGCATGCAGCGTGCTTCATAAGATGGCAGTGGAAATACAGTCCAATTCAATTTCCTTAGGGCATATAAAAGAAATTGCTTTTGGACGGATTCTATGCGTTCGTCGTGTATGGAACAGTACGGGTTCCATACTAGGTTGCAGTATTCCAGAATTGGCCTGACATATGTAATGTATAATATTTTAATAGTATATGGATCTTGAAAATTGTGACTGAACCTCTTAATGAAGCCCAGCATGCTATTTGCTTTACTTATAATAGTGTTGTAATGTTCTACAAAAGTGAGTTTAGAGTCTAGGGTAATGCCTAAGTCCCTTACTATTTTGCATTTTTCTACTTTTTGGTTTCCTAAAAATATTTCCGTACGAGGTGTTTCGATTTTTCTGCTAAATACTATTGAGTTACATTTTTTCACGTTAAGTTGAAGTAAGCTTTTGCTACACCATGTGTTGAATAAGTTAACTTCGTTCTGGAATTCTTCTGCGTCACTAGAATTGTTTATTTCCATGAAGAGCTTCATGTCATCTGCATATATCAGTATTTGGATTTTTTTTAAGTATGTAGGAAATGTCGTTTATGTACAAAATAAAAAGAAGTGGGCCTAAATGTGAACCTTGGGGGACCCCCGAGGTGACAGAGATAGGTTCTGAAAGTTTATTTTGAAAGCGAACAATTTGTTCGCGATGCGTTAAATATGACTGCAGCCAATTTAATAATTTGTGTGCTTTTTGTTTTTTGTTCTTTCAATGTTTCAAATGTGGATTGAACCAGACTGGTAATTTATTGTTTTGGGTTCGCCTTCTTCTTTTCATTGGTACAGTTTCTGAAATAAGGTACTGAATAATTGAATGAAATTTGCCTACTTCAGTGTTGACATTTCCTTCAATACTTATTATGTTCTGCCAATTTATTGTACATAATCTACGTTTTGCTTCTTCGTAAATTGCTTTTTGATATTCCGGCACTTCCTTGAAATCCCAGTCGCTGGGGATGTGAGTATTATGTACGAAGATTGAATATTCAATTGCTGTGTGAAATACTTCATTTTTCCATAAAGGTGACAATGAAGTACTCACACAAAAGTCTTCAGTGCAGTTCGTAAATAAGAGGTCTAAAAAAGTATTTTGCTGATTCTTTATATGATTAATTTGGTGCAAGCCAAAATGTGAAATTTGGTCGAATAGGAATTGTAGAGTTTCGTCTTCGCCTACGACTGGGAGTAGAATTGATTCATTTTCGATGTCAGGGATGAAGTTCGCATTCCGTTTATTAAAGTCACCATAAATATGCAGTTTTACTTCCGGTTCCATATTTGACGTGATAATTTCGACATTTTGAAAGAATAATTCGAAAGATTGTTTATTGGCATGTTCGGGTGGGAAATACACAGATGCAAAAATATGTGTTTCATCAGCAATGAGTGCTTTAACCCAGACATGCTCAAATTCTTTGTGCTTGATAGTTTTTAGTTCTTGAGAAGTAAAGTCTGCATTGATGGCAATGAGAACTCTACCTCCAGATTTTTTATTGCTATGTTGCAAATTACGGTCATGCCGGAATACATTAAACTTATTTCCAAAAATTTCTTCGCTTTTTACGCTTTCATCCCAGCTTGTTTCGGTTGCCAGAATAACGTTGAAAGAAGAAGCTAGAAGTTTTTGTTGAATTTCCTTCATTTTGGCTGGGCTTTTCATGCGATTGAAATTTTGGCAATATACCAAAATTTCAGTCGCATTCTGTTGAGAAGGCGAAGACAGTTTTGGAGGATTAATTATACTTACAATACTATTAAATGATACTTCTTCCAAAGGGCGCGTTAGTGTTTCCGAAAATTTGAAGGGTTATAAAATTTCAGAGCGGCCTCCCTACTACGCTGCAGTCGTTCTGTACGTTCACTAGACAGGAACGCTCGATGTGACTGAAGGTCTGCCAAGGCGTCATTGCGTGGGATTCCTAGTTCTGCATGGACGTCCAGGAAAATTTCGCGCAAGAATTTTATGTCTGTTGGTAGTCCTTCGGCTGCTAGCATTAATGTTGCACTAATTTTTGTGATTCCGCGAATGCATACGGAAGGTGGTTGGTCATGTAGGAACGAAAGGTATGTCCGCACTAAGTCCAAAATTTTAGGGTCCCGTAGTCGCGCCTTCAGAAAGCGTTGGTCGCCAGATGCTGATTGTTCCGTCAGTCTGACTATAGGCGGCCGCATTGGGTCCAAAAGTGGTGGATGATCAATTCCGGCTGATGATAGTTGTTCGGTGAGCAAAGGTGGATGGATTGAAACAGCTGATTGCTGCGTCATGCTTACGCTGGGCGGTGGGCGCATAGTGTAAAATGACCGGCCAGGTATAGAATTCGATTCCCGATGTGTTGATGTGTCGGTATTTTCGAAGGTGCTTGCTTCAGTATGTTGTTGTGTCTGGTTTTCTGCTCGGTATGGGTTGATTGTTTCACCTTTTTTTAAGTTGATAAGTTTTGATACCGAGAGGGCTGCAATTGGGTGGTCACTACCGTATGTCCTAAGTTTGGAACTCAAGGTCAGTTTTTATGAACCTGGACATCCTGAGATAAACTGATAATGACTGGTAGGCTTACAGAAGCTTCACTGAATGTGTTTGAATGCATATCGGCACCTTTCATAGATTATAAAGCTAACTTTACGACTATAGATCCTAAATTCTGAACTCAAGGGCAGTTTCGATGACCTATAACATCCCAAGATATCTCGTTATATCGGTTGACCTTTCAAAAGACTCACTTAATTCAGTCAAATACATATTGTTACTTTGTTTAGTCCAAGCAGCTGTAGATTTTAAGCTACAATTCAAGACTTAAAATCTTCAGCTGTAGTTTTTAGGTTTGAAATTCCAGGAAAGTTTGGATAACCTAGAACATCCGATGATTATCTGATAATGCCTGTTCCAAAATATTTAATGAATATGTTTCAATACAGTATCGTAGCTTTGCACAGCCCAGAAAGCTTTTATTACAACTGTAGGTCCTATGTTCTGATCTCAAGGATAGTTTGGATGACCTAGAACATTTCATATTCGATTATGATGTTTGTGACTTTAAGAATGTTAATTGAAAATGTTTGAATATTTATTGTAGCTTTGTATTGACTAAAATAAATTGACTGTAAATCTTAAGTTCTGAACGCCAAGACAGTTTGAATGGCCTAGACTATCCCAAGATTATCTTTTTGTGTATTTTTACGTTCGAAAATATTCACTGAATATACTTGAACACGTGACGTAACTTTGAATAGCCCAAAAAATACTGAACTCCAGGATGGTTTGGATTACCTAGAGGATCTCACAGTTATAAAATAATGACTTTTGACCTCCCAAAAGATTCATTGAATATGTTTGAATACATGTGGTCACCAAAGCACAAAAAACTACTGTTACAGCTGTAGATCTTATGTTTTGAACATAAAAACAGCTTGGAGTACCTAGAATATCCCAAGATTGTCGCATTATGTATGTTGGCCTTCCACACTATTCAATCAATATGGTTAAATACATATTGTCCCTTTGCACACTCCAAACACCTACTGTTACTGTAGATCTTGTGTTCTAAGCTCAAGGACAGTTGGGATGACCTAGAACATCATAAAGTTATCAAATAATGACTGTTGACCTTCCAAACGGTTCATTCAATATGTTTGAATACATATCGTAACCTTATATAGCCCTTAAAGCTACTGTTACAACTGTAGATATGAAGTTTTGAACTCAAGTACATTTTGGATGACCTAGAACTTTCCAGAAATATACAAAAATATTTAACGTTTATCAACGAGAATTTAAGAATACGTATGCATACGTACAATATTCTAAAACAACGGTGTACACTATTAATAAGGCATTTATTTTTTTCTTCCTGAACTTCTTCATATTCAGGATGTTCTAGGTCGTCAATTGGCCTTAAACTCATATGGTTTTTTAATATTTTCCAGATAGAAAAAGTGATGGAAAATAAATTTGCCGGAGACAGTGTACACTTTAATTCAGTCTGTGAGATTGTATACAGCCATTATCCTTTTGGGGTCATATATGACCACTTTGGCCTGAAGGAGTTAATATACTTTTTAAGGCAAGGTTTAATATTTATGAAAGTATGTGGCCCGAAATCAATGTTCTGTATTGAAATTGATGCGTAGAAATACTTCCTATCGATTGGTGTACATTTTTTGAAAATCTTTTGAGAAATGACTGAGATACTCAAAACCTGACCACTTTTCGTGACGGTCGCAATGCGATTTTTCAATGAATTGTACCCCAGTATAGAAAACAAAGACGTAGTCCTAAAGGGTGATACGGTAAAAAATTGGTCAAGTGAAAACGCGTGTAAATCGATGAAATCGTTTATTTAAAAAATCAAATTAAATTTCTTTTTCAAGTTCAATTAGTATAAAATTCAGGAAAAATATTCAGTTAGGCTTCCGCTTTTCCAAATCCGAATTGCCGGGCCTTACGCTTGACTCCTGCCATCAGATTTTGTACAGCCACCTTGTCCACCTTCTTCGCCGCAGAAAGCCAGTTTGCCTTGAACTGCTGCTCGTCCTTAGCAGTTTTTTTTGGTCTTCTTTAGGTTCCGCTTGACAATAGCCCAGTATTTCTCAATTGGGCGGAGCTCTGGCGTGTTGGGAGGGTTCTTGTCCTTGGGAACCACCTGCACGTTGTTGGCGGCGTACCACTCCGTGGCCTTTTTACCGTAATGGCAAGGTGCCAAATCCGGCCAAAACAGTACGGAACAACCGTGTTTCTTCAGGAAAGGCAGCAGACGTTTATTCAAACACTCTTTCACGTAAATTTCTTGGTTGACAGTCCCGGAAGCTATGAAAATGCTGCTTTTCAAGCCACAGGTACAGATGGCTTGCCAAACCAGATATTTCTTTGCGAACTTTGACAGTTTCGTGTGCTTGAAAATATCTGCTACCTTTCGTATAAAACTCCCTTTTGCCGTATAAAACTCCTGTCCCGGAAGCTGCTTGTAGTCGGCTTTGACGTAGGTTTCGTCGTCCATTACCACGCAGTCAAACTTCGTCAGCATCGTCGTGTACAGCCTCCGGGATCGCGCTTTGGCCGTCGTATTTTGTTTATCATCGCGATTTGGAGTCACTACCTTCTTGTAAGTCGATAGTCCGGCTCGTTTTTTGGCTCGATGCACGGTTGTAGACGATACACCCAGCTTATTTGCGGCATCTCGGAGAGATAGGTTAGGGTTTCGCTTGAAACTACCGGCAACTCTCTTTGTCGTCTCAGCGGCTTCCGGTTTTCGATTTCCCCCCGATCCAGACTTCCTGGCTGTCGACAAACGTTCCCCAAACACTTTAATTACATTTGTAACGGTTGATTTGGCAACTTTTAGCGATTTTGCCAACTTTGCGTGCGAGTAGCTCGGATTTTCGCGATGCGCGAGCAAAATTTTGATACGCTGCTCTTCTTGCTTGGACGGCATTTTGACAACTGAAGAGTGAATTCCAAAATCAAAATAGGAGCAACATTCTACACACACACACACCTTCAAAATGAGGGGTGTTCAGGTTTTTTAAATGCAAAATTGAAAGAAATACGTCAAGTTGATATTGACCAAATTTTGACCGTATCGCCCTTTATGTCAAAAGTCTGGTTTGCAGAACTCGTGTATAAAATATTGCCAATGCTTCAACCCACCAGCCGTTGCATCCTGTGAAAGCTCCAAGTATATTGTGAAAATCGCCATGTTACTTCAGTTGATTCAGGTCAACTATGATCTTCTTATTGACGAATGGAACTTGTTAAAATGCTAGGTGCTGACCTTGAGTACAGAGTACAGAATTGAGGAGTATTGGAACTAGTTGTTTACTAAGAAAACGGCTGTAGGTGACTAAGGTAGTGAAGTCAGAAGTATTTATAGCACAGGCCATGGTGGAAGGCGTTTCAACCGTACGTATAGACCCGTCTTCGCAAAAACGAGCTACGGACCAAGGCAGGAGGTCGTTGAGAAAAAAAAAGTCACTTGATTACAGGCTTCTTTACAAAAAAAAAACCCAAAAAGTGATACTGCGCCGCAGTAGTATTCATTTTATCAAACGGGGGTGATCACTTCGTTCATTTTTACTGTACTTATACAACAAATGTATAAAAGATTAAAAAAAATACTAAAATTTGGAAGTCACTATTTGGTAACTATTTGGTCACTATTTTTATTATTTTAATATAATAGTCACTAAAGTCACTATTATTTATCCATACATCCGCTACCAGCCCTGAGTATAGGATTGTATTTAAATATGTTGTTTAGTGGTATTATTATTAAATAAGCCATTTATTTCAGATATCATCAAACTGGACTCTTCGATTACTCCATTTGCTATCTTTGAAATGTTACTAGAACAGTATGAAGATAAAATATAACAATATGTCTTATAAAATAATATTTTTTATTGAAATTTCATCTTTGATTTATAGAATGATCTATACTGTCTCAGCTCTTCCAGGACTAGGAGGATATTAATACATATCTAATTTTTATTTATTTTTCACTAACAATCCATTGGATGTCAGGAGGTGGCAATGGAGTCGGTGATAGGCTTTTGCAATTATTACTGAATGTATTTTTCATTACCGTTTTGCAAATGAACATTATACCAAATTCGAGCGGATATGAATCATAAAGCTTGCTTCAGATAGAATTTTAACAAAAACAATTGCCTGTATTTCAGTTATTCATTATTGAATTCAAGATCTTTTTTTATACAATTGTAGCTTTTTCTTCATACTTTTAAGAAAAAATACGGATAAAACTATTCGTCACGGTTTCGAAGGAATTCTCGAATTTTTCCTGTAACACGGCTCATTAGGTGGCGCACACCTTCTTCGTCCATCGTTTTAGCTATCTTATTCCACCAGGTCTTCATCTGATTGATGTCTTTGACAACCTTTCCCTTTGCCTTGAGTCTCCTCTTCATGATTGCCCAGTATTTCTCAATAGGGCGTAACTGGGGGCAGTTGGGTGGGTTAAGGTTTTTCGGAACAACCTGGCCCCCTTTCTCTGCATACCATTCTTGAACGACTTTGCTGTAATGACAGCTTGCCAAATCTGGCCAAAACATTACGGGATGGTCGTGGGGTCGAATGAAAAGCAGAATTCGTTTTTCGAGACACTCTTTTTGGTATAGTTCCGACGTCATTGTCTTATTTGTAACGAAAATTTTCGTTTTTTTTTTGCCACAGCTGCAAATGCCCTGTCAAATCATGAATTTTCGTGCAAATTTGTCGGCAAAAACAAATTTAAATTTGGCTGGAACATCCCCCCGAGCCGTTGCCAAGTAAAATTTTTGACCTGGGATTTGCCCGAAGTCAGCCTTGACATAGGTTTCATCGTCCATCAGAAGACACCCGTCGAACTTGGTCAGCACCTGGTCGTATAGCTTCCGAGCACGGATTTTGGCCACACTATTCTGTTTTATGGTCCGATTTGGCTGATTCCTTCCCGGAGTCGAGTTCTCCTCACGGTACTATGGGCAGCACCAAATTTTCTGGCCAAATCACGGTCCGACAGATTGGGATTCCTCTTAATCGTCTTCGAAATCTTACCACGCAGTTTCCGGTCGACAGTTCCACTCCGACGATTGGCTTGAGGC
Organism: Aedes koreicus; assembly: GCA_024533555.2. NCBI lineage: Eukaryota > Metazoa > Arthropoda > Insecta > Diptera > Culicidae > Aedes > Aedes koreicus. Next base: position 48,269 of record JAHHFK020000901.1, on the reverse strand, counting down.
TTCCGAATCGTCGTCAATGTTTCCTTATACCGTTTGATAACGCGCCATACGGTATTTCTGGGCAATTTCAGCTGTTTAGCTAGCCTAGATGCAGACCACAATGGATTTTCCAAATAACTGTGCACAATTTTTTCCCTTCTTTCGGCTTCCATGTTGATTGTTTACAAAGTACAGTCGATTTGCGGAATGTCAAAAATACATACGTGAAGCTGACAAAATTCCCGACACGTGGGCGCCAAGAACTTCCAAATCCGTCCACCAGGAGCGCCACAATATGAGCAAAAGTTTGTTCCAATTCTAAATGAAGCAAGCCTTACTTCGAATCAAGGGAAGGAAGAATGCGTGGACCTCCCGAACCAAACGTCTCCATATAGAGATAAATAATGTGTTAATTTGTATTTATCGTTGGGAGCATAGATGCTAGAAAGATTAGTTTATGCTCCTTTTGCCTGTGGGTGGACTTTTGGCATTTGAACCAAAAGTCTGGCAATAATTTGCCAAGGTTATAGCGCCTTATCTCGCTCACTGAAATTTAGATTGAAATTTAAAATTTACAGAATAATACACTTTGCTTCCACTATATACAAGCTCATCGATTTAGCACCACCCGGGGGAGACTTGGTCCTATACCCAATGATATCATTATCTCCAATCCGCTCAACCAATCGCAATGTTTTGTGATATAGTGGACCGATTATTATAATTTGAGATAACTCAATGCAGACATCTTCCAAATTTGGCAGATCGACAGGCAATCGGTGGAGACCCACCTGGTACCTCATAGCAATATGCTTACACACGGAGAGAAAAATAAAATCATATCAATAATATTCCGGTCCCGATCAAGCATATTTGTGCATTGACTTTTATATAATAATTTTTTGAGATTGTTTCACGCATAATACAATAGATCGAAGAATAATGGAAGCTTCAATTAAACAGAATTGATGATCTAATTAGAGCATGGAATAGGGTTGAATCAACCATATTATGCTAACATCAACAATATTCATTGTTGATGATTTGACAGCTCTCTGATTCTCATGATAAATTCAGTAATGTTTATGTTTAATTTGGCCTTATTTTGAGGGTTGAACTAATGGTATCGGATTGTTGGTTTAAGCATACACAGAGATTCGTTCAAATGATGTTATGGTTGGTTCCAAAAATCAAAAAAATCATTAAATTTACGATAAAATTTCTTATAATGGTGGTATTTTAGTGCAATATGTTCTAATTGGAACATTTTGCACTAAAATACCACCATTATAGGAACGTTTACTCAATTAGCACATATTCTTTGGATATTACGAAATTAAACAACATATAACAATGTTTGAAAATTGGAAATATCATTCTTATCAACATGCGACCCTAGGAGTGGACAGCAAATTGCACTTGGTTCAATCTGCTAGTCGCGGTGGAGGAAGAAGCGCTTTGACTTCTTCACGCTCGATTAATTGTAGCGCATCAATGTCGTACCCGTTAGCTGAAATCAAAATTCATTAAAACTACTTTAAAGAATAGTTACAATTTGCTTACATACCTACAAACTCTTCGATGCCCGCCGCGGATAATCCAAACGATTTCAATAATTCGACCACCTCTTCGTCAACATAAAACTCATCAACCAGGTCGTCGTCCAAGTCAACCGAGTGATCTGCCGCCGCCATGATATTTTTTTCCTTCGCTTTGTCGTTGAGTGCGGATGGCAGCCACGAGGCTCAGTAGAGCTGCTATATGCCCTATTTAACCTTCCAGTATGAGTGATTCAACGATAAACACGGATTCAAATAATGACATGTATGCTTGTTTTAAGCATTTAATGGTTGATGTTCAATAACGATGATTCAAATGAAATATATGCTTGATGTAAACATCAAATCATTTTCAAACAACCATTTAAATTAACTATGTCAAGAATATCTTCGAAGCTTGGGATAACTATGGCAAAAGTTATATCAATCATGCATCATTTGTGTCCGTGCAGGCGGACCGGAAGATTTGATGAGCTACCTCCCCCCTCCAAACAATTTGGAACTAATATGATAATATCAAAAGACAATGTTTCCGGAACCAGTTTCAATGCATTTTTGAGACCAGAACCTTTCAAATGGTGCATAAACGTTGACTCAAAGGAAAAACTTCGAAATTCTACGAACGGTTGAAATCCGGGTCAATATTGACACTAATGTTATGTGTCACTTTTTTTTGTACAACCACCTTAAACTGATTTAAAAAAAATACGTTTGTGCTAAAATTTCAGCCCGATTGGTTTAAAAATAAAAAAAAGATAGCGTACAATGAAGTTGCACCATGGGTCAGAATTGACCCCAATATCTTCGGAAGTTTAATCTAACTTTTTCTTGACGAGGATCGGGAAAATTGACTTATCGGCGTAATGGTATTCATGGTAGTAGAAAACGAGGAAGTGTTATAGGAATGAACTCGGTATATACTTCTATTTTGGGTTTATCACTAAAACCTAGAATTGAATCAACTTTCGTACATCATTCCGATTCAAGATGCTAATGCACTCAATCATGCCTAAATTTTAATGATGTCCGAAATAGTTGCAAAAACTAAAAATCGCATCTTCTTCTATACGTGGTCAATTTCATTTTAATACCCTTCAGGGGTCATCGAAGTAAAAGAGAGACCGACCGCGGCATTTTTGAAAGATCAAATCATGGCAGTGATCCGAAGCTACGGTTTTTCGATTCAGTTTACCTACTTCATTGCTATACTTCATTTAACTGTGAAAAATGAACTGAACACGAAGCAAGCAAAAACAAACAGCATGAAAACAGATCGAAAGTGGTTCTATAGCTGTTGATATGGAACATACTCGAAAAGAAAGAGCTTGATTTTCGTTTGATATTGATAGTGAACAGCTTCATCGTCGCTTGATAATTATCAATTGTCGATGACTTTGCCGGGCCCTGGGGCATACTCTTTTGAAACGCACTCTACTCCACGAATGTCTATCAACCACTTTCGAATTTAATGTAAATATCATTTTTTTTTTCACCTCATTTTTGATTCCGACAAAGTCGTCCTTCCGACGCACCGCAGCCCACACTGAATGCAAATTGAATGGTGGGTGAATGAAAATGTCCCAGCAGCTGGACGACGATTGTTTGTTTACGTCTTCGGAAGCCCGGTGAGCACAACTAAAACCACTATTTTCGGCCGTTTTACCACCGATTTACTTCAAACCTTCACTGTTCACACCTTCCTTTCCACCTCACTCACTGATTTTTGTACGATTCGAAAGGTTATTTACTTCGGGAGCGCGCACTATACCGACCTTACGTGACGGCGTGTCGAGCTCAGACGAATGTTTTTCCTAGTTAAAAGAGTTGAACAAATTTGCACAACAAACTTTCTCTGTAAATCTAAAAGCTGAATTTTATTTCAGAACAAACTATATATTATAAGCAAACTTTTATCTTGGATCATGTACAGTGACGGACAAAACAATAAGACCACCGCTCATTGTAAAAGATGCAGTTGCTGGGCTCAATCAATAAAGCAAAACATTTAATAATTTCAACTAAAAATAATAGTTTATTTAATAACTCAACAAAACAAAATGGTTTGAAAGTAATAAAAACAATAAAGAAAAAAAAAACTGCCCTTCCAGCATTTGTTTGCAGAAAAGTAAGAAAATGATGCGACAATAAAATAAGACCACTCGTTAATTCATTCAAAAAATCGTTTCCATCAGCTTTGATCATTAGTATTTAGTGGTATAACCATTATTCCGGATCACTTCTCGCACTCTCTTCGGCATTGACTCCACGAGGTTTCGACATGTGCTGGCAGGGATGGCATACCATGCTTCCTGAATTTTGCTCCATAGTTCTTCCTTATTTTTCGATTTTAAAGGATTCACCGACTTTTTGACTATCTGCCAAAGATTTTCTATCGGATTGAGATCCGGGGATTGTGCCGGCCATTGCATTACATCAATTTTGTGATCCTCAAACCATTGCTTCACAGTACGGGCAGTATGCTTAGGATCATTATCTTGCATCAATTGCCATTTCAATGGCATTTCCCAGTCAGCATGTGGTAGCATTACATTCTCCATGATCTCAGCGTAAACGTACTGGTCCATTATCTTTTTTATCCAAAAGAGTGGACCAACACCGTACCAGGAGAAGTATCCCATGATATTACCTCCTCCATGTTTAAATGTTTTTGTTGTGTACTGTGGTTTGAAAGCTGAATTAACAGGTCGGCGAACCCAGCGTTTTCCATCAGATCCGATTAAATTCACTTTTTTTTTCATCTGACCAAAGGATGTTCCGCCATTTCTTACCATTTTCGGGTCCGATCCAGTCCAGATGTTCTCTAGCAAATTTTAGCCGGGCCTGGAGATGCTTCCGTGTGAGCATTGAAACTTTCCTAGGACTTCTTCCAATCAGATTCTTCTCAACAAGCCGTCGCTGAACTGTCCTGGAACTCACGGATAAGTTCAGCTCTTCTTTGATCTTCGTTGCTGACTTGAATGGATCAATGCTAGAAAGTCGTTTGATGTGGCCGTCGTCCTTAGAGGTAGTTTTCCGGGGACGTCCAGTTCCCACTCGTGGTTTCGGGTCACGGAGAACATTGCAAACAAATGTTTTGGACCGTCCTAAGAATGCAGCAATTTCTCGTCGAGTTTTTCCTTCTTTCACCATTTGCCGGATATGAATCTTTTGATTCTCTGTGCAGTGATAGCTTCGGCCCATTTTTGCTGAATTTTTCCTAGAACTGACGAAATATGATGTCTTGTTAGATGAACAATATGATGAAGAATAATACGACTCATCGATAAACAACTTACTTCAGAGGAACGACGGTATTTGCTACAAAATCAGATGGAATGTGGAAGTGGTCTTATACTTTTGTCGCACGTTTTTTGGTCCTTTAGCAGCTTTTGATGCGTCTGGCTTGGAATGTTTATTTCCGAGGCTGAAAAGCTTGTGGAATCTCATGTCAAGTTAGTACATGTGCTCGCCACTTGGTGTCGCATACGTTTAATTCAAATTGGCGGTTAGGACGCATGCATGAGAATTGCTCTATGCTGTGGTCTTATTGTTTTGTTCGTCACTGTACGACCCATTCGTATTGAATCGATCAAAGCTGCTTTCAATGGTCACTTAACAGATTGTTGCAAGCAGATTTTTTCCATAATAGGGTACGGGACGGGTTTTAAGCAGGTTAGTCAGCCCCTGAGACATTTTATGAAGCTGTATGTAATCTATAATTAGAACTGCCAATATTTAGACATTAATCCCTCTGCTTACGTCTGGTCTATCGGAACATACCTTCAGCAACGAGCATTAGGCTCAGAAAATTTCATAGCCATGGAATAAGGTTCCCAATTGCAGGGACTTCTTAAACGCATGCGGATTGCTTTCCGATTAAAAAAATGTTTTCTTCAGCTCATCAATCTGTACATAAACTAACAATATTGTATGAGTGCGATCCTGTGCATGTGTGCGAAAGCGAAATGAAATAGGCCAGTTGACGATTTGCTGCAAACGTCAATTTCCTCATCCCGCTCCTTCGTTTTACACATACGCTCTCGAAAACAATCAACCAAAACATGTCGATTGCTACAACCACAACCTCGTCTCCTAGCAGGTTATGAGACAGACGTACACGACCAAACTTTTAGTTTTTCATTGATCTTTAGATTGGCAATGTGTATTTCTTATTTCATTTACTCTCACGCAAATGTTAGCCAAAGCGACTGTGACGACAAACGGGATGCTTCGTTTAAAAACAAACAAATGCAAGAGACAGCAGGCTTCACGTTACATTACCGGTGCGCTATATTCATGGTTAACAAAGAAGAGAGGAAACATGGGCTCTCTCAAAAGCAACAGTGATGCCATAGCTGCAGCTCAACAGCGAAGCATTATTTATCGTTTGGTACTATTGGACAGCTCCAAAACATATTTTTTTATTGCAAATGATAGTGCCAGATGGTGGACAATATATTCATAACCATAGATCAACCTCCAATGACTGGCAGAAACATGAAATAAATAGCGATTTCAGATTATCTAAATATGTAATAAATTTAACTCAATGTTCAACATCACATTCTGGCAACAAGCCTAGTTGTGAGAGAGAGAGAGCTGATGAAGACATGCTCTCCGGTACACGCGATGCAAATGCAAAATACACAAAGGCAACATTTGAGCGAACTTCTTCAGCTGGTCAGAAACTGATGGTTTCTAGATGATGTATTTGAAATCTTCAAAATTACAGTAATAAATTGGTAATCAATCATGATTCATACATCGAATCATTGGCCCAATAGATGAAGCTTATGATGGTATCATTAAAAATGAAATAATTTGGAAAATGTAGGAGTTATAGACCTATTTCCTAACGACTGATTAAAATAGTGACCCCTGACTAAGCCGTTCCCTACCCTACCATCGCAGGCCAAGGAGGAGTGTTGGATTGATTACACAAACACTTTGTGATTCGTAAGCATTAGTGGGCCATTAGCTTCTACTCATTTGTTGGCTCATAATTCTTAAAGTGTAGCTTACCTAGACTGAGTAACCGATGCTTTGAAAAATGTCTTCATTCAACTGATTAAAATCACTAACGCTCTGAGTTAATTTTGTTGGCAGTGAGATAATATAATTAAATATTACCGAAATTGGCTTGTTGCATATTCGATGCAAACGGAAAAGCAACAACGGAACAGGGCAGGAGCCGTTTGCTGTCAAAATAAGTAGGAAATATGTTTATGATGTAATGAATTCTTTCAATTTTGTGAATGCCCTGACCTCCCTACGCGAAAAACACAACAGGACGAGGCCAAATGATGGCAAACTTGAAAAAAAAGTTCGGAGCTTCATCTCTCCCTGCTTCACCCATTTTGCGTTCAGCGAAAGAAGAAAGTCCGTTCGATCCAGCGCTACTTTATTTTGGAAGATTTTTCGAGTGCGATCCTTGGAAATAATTAGTTTTTTTTCTCAAAAACTATTCACTTCAGTGAAAGGAGTGAAAGTGAGTTTTTTTTCTAAGAAGGCAGTGTGGTTTTCCAGTGAAATAAGAAAATCAAGTAGTGCTTGCTGGCGAATTATCATCCCGCTCATTTTCGCTTCATCCCCGCGTGGTGACGCTAACCAGCGATACACCACTACATCGCCAACGGTCATCCGACATCGTCGAGCGAGTGCACCCGAAGGCGATCGGATTCACCCGTACACCCACGCAGCGCACCGCTCCCCGCGGCCCGCATAGAAGTGCAACGTTCAGGCATACGGTGCGTCAGCTGCAGTAGCAGCAGCAGCAACAGATCAGTAATATTAGTTAAGTTTTTTTTTCTGTCTCTCATCCCAATAGAGTTTAGCGTTAATTTGTGTATTCGTTTTTTGTGTTTGTGTGTGATTTAAATTATTGGGGGCGTTCAACGCTCCCACGAGTAAGGCAAATCGTGCATGTTGAAGGGGTTTTTTCGACATGGACGTTTTGGGTGAAAAAGTACCTTTGCCACCTGATGATGGGGAGGCACAAACAAAATTCCGATCGCGATCGTATCCAATTGACTCGGTCGGTCCATGGGTTGTCTACTTTCAGCCCAAAAAGAAACCTTTGAATGTGTACCAAATTACAACTGATCTGACGAAACGATTCTCAGCCGTGACAGAGATCACGAAAGTAAAATTTAATAAACTCCGTGTTGTCGTCTCTAACCTGAAGCAGGCTAATGAGATTGCTGCTTCCCAGCATTTTACACTGGAATATCGAGTTTATATTCCAGCTCGTGATGTGGAGATTGTAGGAGTGGTCACAGAGGCGAGTCTGTGCCCTGACATTTTGGAGAGGCAGTCGATTGGCCGATTCATCAACCCTCTGCTTCCCCCAGTTCAGATACTGGAAGTGCAAAAGTTGGTAAAAGTATCGCACAGCGAGGGTAAAAAAAAGTTACCCCCGCAGACTCGTTTCGAGTGACATTTTCTGGTTCTGCCCTTCCTCACTTCATAGAGCTGGGAAAACTTCGGCTACCTGTGCGGTTATTTGTACCCCGGGTAATGATCTGCCAAAACTGCCAGCTGATGGCGGCAATAAAGCACGCTGCTCAACTTGCGGGGAGAAACATGAGGCTGGTCCCTGTGCAGATAACACACTAAAATGCGTTTTCTGCAAGGGAACTCCTCCCCATGCTCTCTCGTCATGCCCGGCGTACAAACAACGCGGGGAAAAATTGGAACGTTCTCTAAAACAACGTTCAAGGCAATCTTTTGCAGAAATGCTTAAGAAAGCCTCGCCACCCGATATCAATACAAATCCTTTTGCTCCTTTGGCAGATGACGAGTCTGATTCGGACTTGCTTGAGGAGGGGACATCTTTCAGTTTTTCGGAAGGTGCTTCACGGAAGCGAAGACGCATCCGAGCAGGGAAAGTAGCTGAACAGAAGCCCCATATCAACATGCCCAATTCAAAGAGCAGTGTAAAGAAGGATAATCCGAATCCTCCTGGTTTTCGTAGTGCCAACTACACACAGGATTTCCCAGCTCTCCCGGGGACATCCAAAACCCCTGATGCCCCGATTTTAAGAACAGAAGCCCCCTCTTCATCTGGGCTGTTCTCATTCGATGATATTGTGGAAGGTATTTTCAAGTACCTCGAAATTTCTGACCATCTTAAAAGCATTGTTATGGCAATGCTTCCCACTGTGAAAACTTTTTTGAAGAAATTAACATTAAAGTGGCCCCTCTTTGAAGTTATCATTTCCTTCGATGGATAATTTTCCAAATGAGGTCGGGGATTTGATCACTGTTCTGCAGTGGAATTGTCGAAGTCTTATTCCTAAATTGGAATCATTTAAATTTTTAGCTCACAATATCGGTTGTGATGCATTTGCTCTTTGTGAAACATGGCTTGTACCCGAAATCGATCTTCCGATTCACGATTTCAACATTATTCGGCTTGATCGTGAGGATTCACGTGGAGGAGGAGTACTTTTGGGGATCAAAAAATGCTACTCCTTCTATAGAGTGAATTTTCCTCCTATTCCAGGAATTGAAGTTGTCGCTTGCCTTTGCATTGCTTCCGTTTATATTCCTCCTAGAGCCTCAATAAACCAGAATCAGCTTTCAGATATTTGTTCGGTTCTTCCTGCTCCGCGGTTGGTCATGGGAGATTTTAACTCTCACGGTACAGGCTGGGGAGAACTGTACGATGACAACCGGTCTTCTTTGATATATGACCTCTGTGACAACTTCAATATGACCGTTCTCAACAATGGAGAAATTACACGCTTGGCTGGTCCATCCTCACTTGGCAGTAGGTTAGACCTCACACTTTGTTCGAATTCATTATCGTTGGACTGCACGTGGAATGTGATCCAGGATCCCCACGGTAGTGATCATTTGCCCATTAAAATTTCGGTTGCCACCGGGCTCACTCCGCCGGAATCCATCAACGTCACGTATGATCTAACTCGTAATATCGATTGGACAAGGTTCAAGGCAGCAAAAGATGAAGCCGCAACAACGGTAGAAGGGCTTCCACCGTCATTTCGCAGGAAACCTCCTTCCCCATGGTGGGATCCGCAATGCACCGAGGTTTACCGCAAAAAGTCCGACGCGTTCAAAGTTTTTCGTAGACGTGGAACACCTGAGCACTTCGAAAAGTACACGGCACTCGAACGCGAATTTAAGAGCCTCATCAAGGCCAAGAAACGCGGTTACTGGCGACAATTCGTGGACGGGCTATCGCGTGAAACGTCGATGAATACTCTTTGGAATACGGCGCGAAGATTGCGTAACCGAACTACGTACAATGAGAGCGAGGAGTACTCGGACCAATGGATCCTCAAGTTCGCGCGAATAGTTTGCCCAGATTCTGTGCCAGCCCAAATGTTTCCTCGCGAAACCACGAATTCGATAGATGAGACCAGCCAACCTTTTTCAATGGTAGAACTCTCTCTCGCACTCCTTTCGTGTGGCAATACGGCTCCAGGGGTAGATAGAATCAAGTTCAACTTGCTTAAGAACCTTCCAGACGTCGCTAAGAGGCGCATGTTGCACTTGTTTAATCAATTTCTGGCTCTCAACATTGTACCGGATGACTGGAGACGGGTGAGAGTTATTGCCATTCGAAAACCTGGTAAACCCTCGTCCGACCACAACTCCTATCGACCCATCGCGATGTTATCCTGCATTCGAAAGTTGTTGGAGAAAATGATCCTCTTCCGTCTGGACAAATGGGTTGAGACGAACAACCTGCTTTCAGATACTCAGTATGGTTTCCGTAGGGGTAAGGGAACGAACGACTGCCTCGCGTTGCTTTCCACAGAGATTCAGTTAGCTTTTGCTAAAAAAGAGCAAATGGCTTCTGTATTCTTGGATATCAAGGGGGCTTTTGATTCAGTATCTGTTGAAGTTCTCTCAGATAAACTCCACGCTTGTGGTTTTTCACCATTAATGAACAATTTTTTGTACAATTTGCTGTCAGAGAAACATATGAGCTTTTCTCATGGAACCTCTACAGCTTCCCGATTTAGCTACATGGGTCTCCCCCAGGGATCATGTTTAAGCCCCCTTTTGTATAATTTTTATGTCAAAGACATTGACGGTTGTCTAAGTGACAACTGTACGTTGAGACAACTTGCAGATGACGGCGTAGTGTCTGTCACTGGACCCAATGGGGTCGATCTGCAAGGACCCTTACAGGATACCTTAGACAATTTGTCTACTTGGGCTCTCGAGCTAGGTATCGAATTCTCTAAGGAGAAAACTGAGTTGGTAGTTTTTTCCAAGAAGCATAATCCAGCACAACCGAAGCTTCAAATTTTGGGTACACCGATAACTCATTCTATGTCATTTAAATATCTTGGGGTCTGGTTCGATTCAAAGTGCACCTGGAGATCCCACATTGAGTATCTGAAGCGAAAGTGCCAACAAAGGATCAATTTTCTCTGCACAATTACCGGGACCTGGTGGGGAGCGCATCCGCAAGATCTTCTAACGTTGTACCGGACACTGTTCTGGCAGCACTGGCCGTACGCATACATACGCGCCGACGACGTAAACATGTCAGATGACATATGGTAAGAAGAGTAGAAGAGAGCGAGAGTGAGCGAGAAGGATATACGTCAAAGGTAGTAGAGGAGATAAACAAAAACAAACTAAGGAATTGTATAGTGAAAGAGTTCGATTGAAATCAGGAAGTTAGGTGAAATTTCATTCGAAACTAGTTAAATTGAGTAGAGTTTCGTGTGCTAATTGAAATTTGGTTGAACGATCACAACACAGAAGACGGTGAGTAGTGTGAAAATTAGATAACAGAATAAAATCAAACTAGATCTCATTCGTAGCAGCTGAGTAAATAAAAGTGAACGGTACAGTGGTGCCTAAACCTATTCGCGCGTCCCACGAGCATTCACGGAAACGGTCTATAGACTGTGTATACATTTGACGTACAACGTAGTACTAATAGACGGTGTAGGACAGGCAGGTAAATTTGAAGAGAACAACAACAAGGATCAATTGCAATAAATTCATAATTAAACTTTAAACATAAATTAGCGAAACTGAGGTAGAAGCAAGTTGTGGACGAAAGGCAAACTGAAAATTGTGAGTAGGAAAAATCATCGACACTATGACAAAAAACTTGATAATTATATTTAATTAAACTCCACAGTTTGATCATCCTTTGAGGGTGATAGCCAAAAACGGTTTGTTTTTACATCCGACCTTTGATCCGAACAAAATCAAAAATTTTCAAAGGATAATTTCGGAATGGCTTCTTCTGCTGCGAAAAATGAGCTATGTTTGTTCTGCTCAATATCGGAATCGATGTCCGAAGACGTGGATTGGGTTCAATGTGGGAAGTGTGAGCAGTGGGCTCATTTCTCCTGTGCTGGAGTAGATCAGGAGGTGTCAAAGACTGACTGGCGCTGTCAAGGGTGTGTTTCCGGTAGTGCTCAGTTGCAATTGAAGGTTCCCGACACGCGAAGCAAGATGCGAGCTGGCAAGAAGACCGGCCAAAAGAGCGATGGAGGGTCCGACAAGGGAGTTGGTTCCGACGCTGATCCAATGGATAAGCAGCTGGAAGAGGAACAACTCGCCAAGGAGAAGGCCTTCGCAAAGCGGATGGAGGCGCGGAAGAAGCTACTCGCTAGGCAAAAGGCGTGGAAGGAAGAGCAGCTGAAGCAAGAACGGGAGATGCAGGAACTTGAGATCCAGGTTCAGCGCGAGATGGAGGGGCAGCAGTTAGAACACGAGCAGAGAATGCTGGAAGCTCAACTGGCTGCAGAACAGGAGTTCCTCAAAAAGCGAGAGGCGATCCGGATCCAGTACAAAAAAAGCGTTAGCCGAGTGAACGCTGTAAAGGACCAAGATAACGCGGTTAGCGGAAATGAAGAAGAAAATCCCAAGCGGAAAGTGGAGAAATGGTTGGACGGCCACAGCAAGAAATCGGTCGAGAAGTCGTTGACCACAGGATTCCGTGGAGCGTATCCAAAAGGAGCAGGCGTTAGTACTGTGAGAGATAAGCCAAAGCCTGCGAAGAAAGTGCCGGTGTTCGTCGAGAGCGATGACGAACGGGAAGAAGAAAGCGAAAGCAGCGAAGCGTCGGAGGATCGTGTGAAGGTCAGCCACGGTCGTCATAGCAGTGTGCATAGCGGTCGAGTGTTCGACGGGCCGGGTCACGAAGTTGGCCGAATTTCGAAGCAGCAGTTAGCCGCTCGAAAAGCGGTGTCTCAACATCTTCCAAAGTTCCGTGGGGAACCCGAGGTCTGGCCGTTGTTCATCAGCAGCTTCGAGCACACAACGGCGGCGTGTGGGTTTTCAAATCTGGAGAATCTGAAGCGGCTGCAGGATTGTCTACAGGGAGACGCACTAGAAGCAGTCAGAAGCCGTCTCGTGCTGCCGGAGTCTGTACCGGATGTGATTTGCGATCTTCGCAACCTGTTTGGGAGGCCCGAAAAGTTGTTGAAGACGCTACTGATCAAAGTGAGGAATGCTCCTGCGCCGAGAGGAGATAGGCTAGAGACCTTTATCAACTTCGGGATCACGGTGAAGCAGTTGTGCGATCATCTCGAAGCTGCGAGACTGAGAGACCACCTCAGCAACCCGATGCTGGTACAGGAGTTGGTCGACAAGCTGCCTCCAAGCTACAAACTGGATTGGGTCCGCTACAAGCGTGGGAAAGTGGACAGTCCGCTGAGGATGTTCACGAACTTCACTACCGAAATTGTTTCCGACGTGTCTGAGGTGACAGAGTTCTCATTACTGTCGGTGAATGAGCGACCACGGGCTGGGAGAGAGAAACCCAAGATGAAAGAGTTCGTGAATATACACGAAACTGAGCAGAGGCGTAGCGATGGGTCGCGAAGCGAGGCAGTCCGGCCTTGCTGGATTTGCAAGCAAACGGATCATCTGATCAGGAACTGCGATAGGTTCCGACGCATGAACATCGCCGAGCGGCTCAGGGAAGTAGAGAGGCTGAAACTATGCGGAGTTTGCCTAAATAGACACGGAGGCAGTCGCTGTTTGTCGAAGATCCGGTGTATGGTGCGAGGTTGCCAAGCAAACCATCATCCTCTTCTACATCGCGTGGAGGAATCTGTGCAGCTGCAGAAAGCGAAGTCGGACTGCACTGTGATTTTCCGGATGATGCCGGTGACGCTGTACGTCGGAAAGCGGCAGTATGATACCGTCGCGTTCTTAGACGAAGGGTCGTCTGCGACTTTGGTGGATGATGCGGTAGCCAAGCGGCTGAAGGCAGAAGGTACACTCGAACCGCTGATAGTCACGTGGACTGGGAACATCAACCGTTTCGAGAACGAGTCCCGCAGCGTTGAGATGCTGATGTCGGCGAAGGGTTCGATGGAGAAGTTTCCGCTATTCAACACGCGAACGGTGAGTGAGTTGCAGTTGCCGAAACAGTACGTCCGATACGCGGATGTGGTGAAGCGATACAAACATCTATCTGGGGTACCAACGAAGGACTTTCCGACCGGGCTGCCAAGCATCCTTGTAGGTTTGGATAACCTACATCTGTTCGCGCCACTGGAGTCACGTTTGGGTGAACCCAACGAACCGATCGCTGTTCGGTCGAAGATGGGCTGGACCATATACGGATCCGAGAACCGTAGGGCCGGCGCACATACGTACCTGAACCTTCATTCTGTCGCGCTGGTGAGCAATCAAGAGCTGCATGATTTGATGCGGGAGCAGTATGTGCTGGAGGAGACGGCGGTTGCATCGTTCGCCGTTCCAGAACCGGCGGAAGAGAAGCGAGCACGGAAGATTCTCGAAGCTACAACAAAGCGTGTTGGTGATCGCTTCGAAACCGGGCTGCTGTGGCGCAGCGACGAGAGAAGATTTCCCGATAGCTACCCAATGGCTATGCGGAGGATGAGTGCATTGGATAAGAAGCTGGAAAGAAGTCCAGTGCTGAAGGAGAACGTGTGTCGACAGATCGAGGAGTACCAGCAGAAAGGGTACGCGCATAAAGCAACCGATGTCGAGCTGATGGAGACGCCAAAAACTACAGTGTGGTATCTGCCGTTGAACGTCGTAGTCAACCCACGGAAGCCGGGGAAAGTACGCTTGGTATGGGATGCAGCAGCATCGGTGAACGGAATCTCCCTGAATTCGGAGCTGCTCAAGGGTCCGGATATGCTTGTTCCCCTCCCACAAGTCATCTGTCAGTTTCGAGAACGTCCGGTCGCCTTCGGGGGCGACATCCAGGAAATGTACCACCAAATCCGCATTAGAGTGGAGGACAGGCAGGCGCAGAGGTTCCTGTTCAGGACGAACCGCGGAGAAGCTCCGCAGGTGTACGTAATGGACGTAGCCACTTTCGGATCAACGTGCTCGCCCAGTTCAGCGCAGTACGTGAAGAATGTAAATGCCGTGCAGTTTGCGGAAAAGTATCCAGATGCAACAGAAGCAATCGTTAAGCGTCACTATGTGGACGACTACTATGATAGTACGGACACCGTCGAAGAAGCGATACGGAGAGCCAGCGAAGTGAGATATATTCATTCGCGTGGCGGCTTCCGAATCAGAAACTGGGTGTCAAACTCCAACGCGTTCCTGGGGGAGCTCGGAGAGCAAAGCAATGCTTCAGCAGTGCACTTTAGCCAGGACAAAGCTGCAAAGTGCGAGCGTGTGCTAGGCATCGTATGGGATACGATCGACGACGTCTTCTGCTTCGAAACCGCCTCGAAGTTCGAATGCTCAAAGGTCCTCCGAGGAGAAGAGCGTCCCACGAAGCGAACGATACTTAGTATCGTGATGGCGCAATTTGATCCAGCCGGTTTCCTCATTCCAATAACCATCCTAGGAAAGATGCTAATCCAAGATCTGTGGAGAACAGGGTGCCAGTGGGATGACGCGGTAGATGACCTGTCATTCAGGAAATGGTCGCGGTGGACGAGCATGTTGGCAAACGTTCAGGCGTTCAAGTTGCCGCGCAGCTATTTCGGCACTGCACGATCCGATGAGATTCGTGATGTACAGCTGCATATATTCGCGGACGCTGGCGAGTCGGCGTACGGATGTGTGGCATATTTCCGCGCCATTGTGCGGGGAGAGGTGACATGCGCGTTGGTGATGAGTCGGGCGAAGGTAGCACCACTAAAACAGGTGTCTATTCCGCGCTTGGAGCTTCTGGCGGCGGTACTCAGCGCACGTATGTCACACACGGTGCGCGAAAACCACAACATCTCCGTCAGCAAAGTGGTATTCTGGATAGACGCAGAGGTGGTTCTGTCCTGGATAAGGTCCGATCAACGTCGCTACAAGCAGTTTGTTGGCTTCCGCATCGGAGAGATTCTGAGCCTAACGAGGCTAGCAGACTGGCGCTGGGTACCGACGAAATTAAACGTAGCAGATTTGCTGACAAAGTGGGGAAAGAATCCAGAGCTCCACTCAAATAGTCCGTGGGTGCGAGGGCCGCAGTTCTTGTACAACCGGGAGGAAGATTGGCCGACGAAGCGTCTACCGCCGACAAATACAACAGAGGAGCTTCGAGTACACTTGCTGCTACATGCTGTGAAGGTACCGGCGGTTATGGTGGATGCAAGTCGGTTTTCAAAGTGGACGGTGTTGGTTCGGACGATGGCTTGTGTGTTTCGTTTCATATCGAACTGCAAGCGAAAGGCAAAGGGGCTGCCAATCGAAACAGTGCGAGCAACGAGCAGTCAGCTAAAGGTGGGGAAGCCAAACACAGTTTCCTCAATTCGAGTGCAGCTGCACCAAGAGGAGTACCTGAAAGCCGAGCGGTGCCTGATGAAGATGGCACAGTCGGAGAGGTTCATCGACGAATTCAAGGTGTTATACAAAAACAAAGATCGTCCAGCGAGCCAGTGGATGGCGATCGAGAAGTCGAGTCCGCTGTACAAGCTGACCCCGCTGATCGATGAGAATGGATTGATCCGGATGGAAGGACGAGTCGAGCGAGCGGAATTCTTACCGTTCGATCTACGGTTTCCCGTGATTCTGCCGGGTGATCATCGAATTACGAAGCTGATAGTACAGTATTACCACGAGAAGAGTGGGCATGGGTACCGCCAAGCGGTGAAGAATGAACTTCGGCAGCTGTACTACATTCCGCACTTAGATGCAGTGGTTAGGAAAGTGTCGGCGGCCTGCATTTGGTGCAGAGTACATCATTGCCGTCCCGATGTTCCGAGAATGGCTCCGCTACCAGTGCAGCGAATCACGCCGAATCTTCGGCCGTTCAGCTACGTAGGCGTCGACTACTTGGGACCGTTTGATGTGACTGTAGGACGACGAACAGAGAAGCGGTGGATAGCACTATTCACCTGCATGGTGATACGAGCGGTGCATTTGGAGGTGGTACACGGGCTGACAACTCAGTCCTGTTTGATGGCGATACATAGGTTCATTGGTCGTCGGGGCTGGCCAATCGAGTTCTTCTCCGATAACGGGACAAATTTTCGAGGAGCAAGCAAAGAAGTGGTAGAGGCTGTGCAGTGCATCAGAGATGACTGTGCAGATCAGCTTACGAACGCGAGAACGAAGTGGACGTTCAATCCTCCCGCCGCACCACACATGGGAGGTGTCTGGGAGCGTTTGGTACGTTCTGTAAAGGAGGCGCTAACAGCGCTGAATGACGGAAGAAAGTTGACGGACGAAATTCTGCAGACAGCGATCGTGGAGGCAGAGGACATCATCAACTCTCGTCCGCTCACCTATGTGTCGCAGCAATCCGATGAGGCAGAAGCACTCACCCCAAACCATTTCTTGCGGGGCGCATCACCGAACCAGCCAAGCGGAGCACTTCCACCTCCCCATCCTGCAGTGGCTCTTCGGGACGCTTTCCAGCGGACACAGCAGCTAGCCAGCGTTATGTGGGAGAGGTGGATAAAGGAGTATGTGCCTTCGTTGAACCAGAGATCGAAGTGGTTCAATGAGTCAAGACCGTTGCAAGCAGGTGATCTGGTGTACGTGGTAGATGGTTCCAACCGGAAGTGTTGGGTCCGTGGAGTGGTTGACGAACCGATCGTGTCAGGAGACGGTAGGATCCGTCAAGCCTGGGTGCGTACTAGCACCGGACGATTCAAGCGAGCGGCAGTAAAGCTGGCCGTTATAGAGGTACCAGATGGTAACCCTGAGCCGGATGTGGCTTCCGGGGCAGAGTTACGGGCCGGGGAATGTTCTGGCAGCACTGGCCGTACGCATACATACGCGCCGACGACGTAAACATGTCAGATGACATATGGTAAGAAGAGTAGAAGAGAGCGAGAGTGAGCGAGAAGGATATACGTCAAAGGTAGTAGAGGAGATAAACAAAAACAAACTAAGGAATTGTATAGTGAAAGAGTTCGATTGAAATCAGGAAGTTAGGTGAAATTTCATTCGAAACTAGTTAAATTGAGTAGAGTTTCGTGTGCTAATTGAAATTTGGTTGAACGATCACAACACAGAAGACGGTGAGTAGTGTGAAAATTAGATAACAGAATAAAATCAAACTAGATCTCATTCGTAGCAGCTGAGTAAATAAAAGTGAACGGTACAGTGGTGCCTAAACCTATTCGCGCGTCCCACGAGCATTCACGGAAACGGTCTATAGACTGTGTATACATTTGACGTACAACGTAGTACTAATAGACGGTGTAGGACAGGCAGGTAAATTTGAAGAGAACAACAACAAGGATCAATTGCAATAAATTCATAATTAAACTTTAAACATAAATTAGCGAAACTGAGGTAGAAGCGTTGTGGACGAAAGGCAAACTGAAAATTGTGAGTAGGAAAAATCATCGACACTATGACAAAAAACTTGATAATTATATTTAATTAAACTCCACAGTTTGATCATCCTTTGAGGGTGATAGCCAAAAACGGTTTGTTTTTACATCCGACCTTTGATCCGAACATTTGTTTAAAATTTCCACCGCAATTTACCCATCCATAAAATTGTAATTCCTATTAACCTCGAGACGGCCGCGAGTATTCGGTTCCACCCCCTTAACCTTAGTTCTAAGATAACTGATGTATATAAACATGAAAACTTGGCTCTGTAAAGTTGATTCGATTGAGCCTGTACAAATAAATGAATTCAATAAAAAACTGATTAAAATCACTGACGCTCTGAGTTAATTTTGTTTGCAGTGAGATAATATAATTAAGTATTACCGAAATTGGCTTGTTGCATGTTCGATGCAAACGGAAAAGCAACAACGGAACAGGGCAGGAACCGTTTGCTGTCAAAATAAGTAGGAAATATGTTTATGATGTAATGAATTCTTTCAATTTTGTGAATGCCCTGACTACCGTGCGCGAAAAAAACAACAGGACGAGACCAAATGATGGCAAGCTTGAAAAAAAGTTCGGAGCTTCATCTCTCCCTTCAGCGAATCAGTGATAGATTGCGATCATGCTGGTAGCACGCTGGTTTCGCTATGGCTGTTATATAATAATAACGTCGTTTATCGTTATTTATTGTCATCATTCCTTAATCAAATTACACGACTATTAAAACATACTCAAAAGACGAGGGGTTGGTGTTTGGAAAATATTCCAATCTGGATCACTTGATGCTTCTCAGTTGCCGAATCGTCCACCTTCACCTTCTAAATAACTTTACTCTAGATGCTAGTAATCCAGATTTCGAGAAAAAGCGTCATAATTTAACATGTTTAGGTGACACCAAACTTGCCGTGGGCAACTTATCCAATATTTGTTGCGGTTAGTGAAAACCGTTTATGGTTCTCGTTCTGTTCTCCATCGAAACGAGACCCTTTCCATGATAGCAAAGTGAAAAATCGCATCTAGCAAAATCGTCTACGTTGGAATGCACTCGCTTTGTCCCTCAAACTGTCCAACGGCGATGCAGTAAATCGCTTTTTATGCTGCATTCCAGAAAGCTACTGGGAACCTCTTATTTATGATATAAATGTGGTTTGTTCTGGGATTGGTATGTTTAAGCTGTTGATACCGACCACAAAGATCTGTTTGGCCTTTTGTCTCTGCATGATGATGTACTTCTGCAAATGCAATAAATAAAACAGAAATGCAGTGCACGGAGGAATTTGGATTCTCCACAAGCAGGAAAATAAAATATATGGACCTTTTGTTAAGTGAACTTAACTTTTAAGAATGCCGGGCGCCAACTGAAAATTGACCATGCAATGTACGCAGCCTTTGCTGCATTCCTACTTGGATGGCTCGTTATTGAAATTAAGCGTTTGTTTGTGGAAAATGTTTTCGAGCGAAGACTAAGTAGAATGCGAAGCACGCAACAGTTCGTCTACCAACGCTTGGCATCTGCAATATTGCTGCTTTTTGCTATTTGTTGTTTTATCAAATGTAAACATGAATTCATCGGTCTTGCGGCAGTGAAGCAAATTAATTGGTTGTTTGTTTTCTAGTTGATTAGATGGCTGTACTTGGACCACTCATGGATTGGCATGTATGCAGATTAGAATTATGTTGACATTTCGAACCGTTAATATCAATTAGCTCACAAATAATATACAGCTTGCATTTGAGCGCCTGGGTAAGGTTTTTCATATAGAACTCGGCTTGTTGTATCACCAAACTCATATCTGAACAGCGAATTTATCATGATGTGTTTTTAAGGTAATTTATGGTTATTTGAGGAAACATCAGCGACCCTATTTTCCGGTTTGGCCTTTCAATTTAGCACCCAACTACTAAGGTGAGGTTCCGTCCTAGATAGTGTAATCTATAGTTTACTATTTTTGAGTCACATATCATTGATTGTATGATAACATTGGTCGATAGAGATTTGTAGACCCAGAGCTCCATGCCAGTTTCCGTTAGCTTAGTTTCCAAAACCACCGAAAATCGTATTTTGACTTCATGCGATTTAGCATCAAATATTGCAAATGCGATATTTTTTCAGAATCACTTAAATAACTACCTTCGATTGTTCATCAATTATTCTGGAATGACGAAAAGGAAACCGAGATAAAAAAGATTAGAGATACATTGAGCAAGATTGGTACTGAAGACCCAAGTATATTGAGATGCCGCAAAACATATTGGAAGCAAGTAGCATTTATTTTAAAGAGAAGTCTGATTTTAATAACTGAAGGTGTAAGAAATGAAGAGATACAGTATACAAAAGGTGATGTAAAAATGGGATGTATAATGTTGTCGGTGAACAAGAGGAACACTTGGAAATATGGTAGCGTTTTGGCTATAGTTGATAATGCCGATGTTTTGGATCCTGGAATCAAGGATATTGGCAGGGCCGGAATTGGGGGGGGGGGGGGGTTTCACGGCCCCGAGCCCCCACATTTTAGGGGCCCCCACAAACCATTCCCTGGTCTATATGTAGAGCGAAACAGGTAGTTTTGTATCTCTGTTACTTCGCCTACAGAACTACCGTTTTGCTGCTAGCTACATACAGCGCAGTGCCCACTGAGGTGCAAACAGCTTTGGCCCAAAAAATTTGTCATATCTTTTGTTCCTTCGCTGCGTAAATTAATGACGAAGCATAACAGCCCACTCCGGCAATCATTAAAACAGAAGGAGGACGAAAAAGACGACAAAGTCATATTGCCTCAGCTGTTCACATCTCACTGGCATCACTGCATCACATCATCAAATTTATAACATTTTTGAAATACTCAAGCTCCAGAATTTTGTTCAAATGAAAAAATCGATTAAAATATTACACATTTTCAGGCCATTCTGACTGAAAATGCTCCTGACTGATTTTACACCGCAAGTTGTCACTATTACAAACGTGGCAGGCTTTACGTGTTCAATCAATTTACTTATTATTTTAAAACAGGGGTTTGTTAATTTGAAAGAAGTATTATAGTCTTAATATAGACTTCTCCAAATGCTTAAGTGTGAGGTGATGGGGTGTTAAATATATGGTATGAAAAAATCGATGTACGTACACATCGCATTTCTTATTCACATAATAGAAAAGTCAGAGAAGTCTATTTTAAATCAAATCATTGAAAATATCTATTTATTTATTTGTATACATTCGTTCGACGAGGAACATACCTCCATGTAAGTACCTTGCTACTTTATACTAGCAGGTCTAAAAAGGTTGTCTAAGCTTGGTGCAGATTAAATTGTTTTCCGTGTAAAATGTGTGACTTCAACCGCAAGATGTCACGACTAAGAGCACTCAAAATTCATCATTATTTGTCGTTCAAGATATACTTCCGTTCTGTGACTGTATACATCATCGCGGTCAATGCTGTGAGAGAAAGAAAGAGAAGCATGTTTGCTTCCCTCACTTAGACAATTTATACCGAATCCTCCGACTGAACATTCGTATAAGACCAAGCGAACAGCATTCAGCAGTGTTCCGTTGCGCTTCATCATGAAACGTTTGCGCGCGTGAAACAGTTCCGAGCGGAAAACAGTGTTTTGAAAACAGAAAAATGGGTGATCGTCACGTTGTCCCCAGAAATTATAGAAGTGGAGCAGATAAAAGAAAAATCCAAGATGAAAAAAATAAAAAGGTCGAAGAAGTGCTCTCGAAAACGCCAAAAATCAGCTCATTTTTTGCCGTGGGTGGTGCCAGTGTAGAAGGCGCTACTGAAGCAGATTCAAGCGCGTTACGTGATAAAGTGATTTCAGTAGAAGCTTCAAGTTCTTCGTCTTGTGATTAAATTCGGTACTAGTTAAAGCGGAAGAAAAGGTCAACTCCAATTTTGAGAAAGATGTAGGAATGTGGTCGAATTTAAATGATGAAGAAATTGACTATTGGATCAGAAATGAGCTGCATCATTGTGATGAGAAAAAGTTCGAAACCTATTCGGTGAATCAGGACAGGGGAGATATTGAAAGCGTCAGATAATGCACAAAATCATTGTTTTTCCGCAAGCTCCAGAATGAAACGGTTTTTAGAAACTGGCTTTGTTTTTCGCCGTACTCTGGAAAACTTTATTGCTATGTTTGTAAGCTTATGGAAGTTTCGGTGTCTAGTTTTTCTGGTTAAGGACTCTGCAATTGGAAGCGCGCTCAGGAGAGAATTCGTCTACAAGAGGCATCGAAAGATCATCTGGAATCATCAGTTTCCATTTCTTCTCGAGCGGGGAACCTCGGTGTGTGTGTGTGTGTGTGTGTGTGTGTGTGTGTGTGTGTGTGTGTGTGTGTGTGTGTGTGTGTGTGTGTGTGTGTGTGTGTGTGTGTGTGTGTGTGTGTCTGTGTGTCTGTGTGTGTTTACAATCTAATTCCCACTGTCTGGCAGCGGTATTATGGATAGAATCTTCCTGCAACTGTTTCATATTTGCTGTTTACAGTTGCAAAAAGCTTAAATCCGGGGATTAGAAGGTGACAGCTCTACCGCGACTCCAATAACCCATTTCAAGAACGCAAGCATTCCGAAGCTATCTTCGTACACAATAAGCCCCGCTCCAGTAGTGACATACTGAAACTTTCAATCAAGCGTATGTGCAATGCTTGATTGACGCGTATTTAGTGATCCACAATATCATAGATGTTTAAAAGCGGAACGTACCCGAAAAACAGCTTCAGTGATCAGCTCGATGACAATATCATCATTCTATTGAACCTCCTCAGGTGGAATTCCGTCGTCGCAGTTAGTTTGGTTTCAAATCTGGTTGAATGGTGTGCCGGGTGGTACAGCGCCCAGAAGTAATACAAACGTCAGCATACGCCATGTTTGCAACAGAATGCGGTTTGATCACGATGTCTGTTCACGGCCTCTGCCAATTCATTCCCAATCAATGGAAATTGTTCCGGTGATGAACAAAACACTGTTAGACTTTGATAAAATTGGCAAATTTAAAGGCAAAAAATGACAGCGAAACGAAAAACACATCTACCGTTCGCCAGAGCCTACCTTGTCGTTATTTAATATACTGTGCTTTCGTGCCCTAAAAATATTTAATGAAACTGGCAGCCTTGGTTTTTCAAACTAATCCTAAAGGTAGTTGCCATGACGATCTGCAATGCACCGTGGGCATCGCCTGCTACGCTGAGATTGGTGCACATCGCTGTTGAGGTTCGTGTTTTCTTATTAGAATTAGAATCTAATTAGAATCAGATTAGATTTTGGATTTTGGAGGAGTACTAATCAATGAGACAGCATTAATAGTAAGACAAAACCACTTTCAACATCCCAAACAAATTTAGTAGCCACACCACCCCCGCGCCCCCCCACCCCCCCCTTTCCCCCCACACACAAACCCCCCCCCCGACGAAAGACCCCTCCCCACAGTCTCTTTTCCCCCCTCTAGGGGGGGAGAAAAAAAACACTCCCCCCCCCCTTTCCCTCCCCCCCCCCCCCCCCCACAAACACCCCCCCCCCCCCCCCCCCCTTAATTAAAAAAAAACCCTCCCAAAAAAAAAAACCCCCCCCCCCCCAAAAAAAAAAAAAACAAAGTCTTTTCCCAAATCACACAGTCTGTATATATTATATAAAGAAAAAAAAAAATTTTTTTTTCACTCCAAAAAAAAACAAAAACACACACCCACACAAACCCCCCCCCCGTTTCACAAGTCAAGATAGTTGCACATCCTGTAGAGCGATTCCACGAACAAGTGGGAAATTTTTCCAGTTTTTATTTTTTGTATTTTTTTATTTGCATGAAACCTTGCTTACAAGTTTTTGGGGAAGAAAAACGCCGTTTTGCATACTTGGTTCGCCATTTTGAATCTAGCCTTACTTATGAGAAGGGCCTATGAAAAATGCACATGATATCTTCAAAAAATTGTATCTCGGAAACGGTTTGTCCGATTGGTTTGGTGTCTTCGGCGAAGTTTTAGACAATTGTTGGTGCTATATGGAGAAAATATGCACGGTAAAAAAAAGTTTGGTTTTTGTGTTTTGAACTAAAATATAGATTTTCCCTTAAAAGTTACATGTCAATAATTTTTTAATTAACCTTATGTTATAGCTGACTGAAAATGCTATCTAGTGCACAGTGGGTTGTTCTGGAGAAAAATAGGATATATGCACAGTATAAACACATCCAGTTTAAATGGATTAAACTGTTAGGCGATATGCAAGAGTTGAATGCACATTTTCAACACAATACACCAAAAATAACTGGAAGAAATCATTGTTCCTGATAGTGGGATTTTGTAACTTGTTTTTCAAAATACTTTTAAGGCAGAGAATTTCACTCGAATCTTTAAGCTGTCAGTGTCATTTTAACTCAAAATTTTCCAATCTTTCCGAAAAAAATACTTTTGAAACTGGAAAAACACGGAGTACATCCGAAAAGGGCCAAAACTTATTAAGTTATCAAAAAAATCAATATTAAATCAGTAATATCTTCTAAACGGTGCATCTTAGAAAAATGTTACCGAAGTACTTTTTGCTTGCAAATTTGATGTTCTTTCATAAAATTAGGGTGACAAACTTTTTTGACTTTTCTTAATAGTTTTTTTGAAAAAAAAATTTCATTGTAACCTATTTTTCTCCAGAACAACCCACTGTGCACTAGATAGCATTTTCAGTCAGCTTTAACATAAGAATAATTAAAAAATTATTGACATGTAACTTTTAAGGGAAAATCTATATTTTAGTTCAAAACACAAAAACCAAACTTTTTTTTACCGTGCATATTTTTTCCATATTGCACCAACAATTGTCTAAAACTTCGCCGAAGACACCAAACCAATCGGACAAACCGTTTCCGAGATACAATTTTTTGAAGATATCATGTGCATTTTTCATAGGCCCTTCTCATAAGTAAGGCTAGATTCAAAATGGCGAACCAAGTATGCAAAACGGCGTTTTTCTTCCCCAAAAACTTGCATGCAAGGTTTCATGCAAATAAAAAAATATGAAAATTACTCGTTGCTGAAATGATATGGAACCGCCCCCCCCCCCCCCCCCCCCCCCCCCCCCCCCCCCCCCCCCCCCCCCCCCCCCCCCCCCCCCCCCCCCCCCCACCCCCCCCCCCCACAAAAACACAACTCTCTTAATTTTTTTTTTGTGTTTTTTTATCCCCCCTTTTTCTCCCCCCCCACCCAAACACCCACACTTTCCCCCTAATATTATTGATTTCAATTGGAAAATATTTTCACACCCATTTTCACACAACCCCAAAAAAAGAAACAAAAATTTACTTTTCTTTAAAATCCCAAAAACAAACCGTCTCCTCCTGTACTCCCGCGTTCAAGAGGTTCATTGTTTCACGTTCCCGAATTTCATCCATTGAAGCTATTCCATTCTAACCTCGTCCTCTACCATCATGCGTTACGTTACGCGTGCGTAGCCGAATATGACAAATATACGCCATTTTTAGTGTTGGAAACTTAATTTCACTTTTCACTAGTCCACTCGAAAAATTTACTGTTAACCACAGTTATTTCACCATCTTCACAACCTAACCATCACTTTCAACAATAATTCTCACATTTTCTCATAAGCAATTACCATGAAAATCTATAAAATATCAGCAGAGCAAAATCACTTCCTCGGGCTAACCGGAGGCAGGGTTGCCGTTTTTTTCTTCTCGAGCGGGGAACCTCGGTGTGGATCAAAAATTGAAACAGCATGTAAGTCTTTTTTTATTACAAAATGTAGCTTTTGGTGTCCTTATTCGAAATGTTGTGTTTATCACAGGAACAGCAGACCGTAAGCTACTGGCGAGAGGTTTTAAAGAGAGTTGTGAGTGCAATTACTTTTTTGTCACAACGGGGGTTAGGGTTTCGTGGAGAGAATGAGTTAATTGGATCAATGAAAAATGGGAATTTCCTAGGAATTCTTGAGCTCATTTCCAAATATGGCGATCGAGGTTCATGGAAATAAGAAAAATGGACATGCCAACTATTTGTCCTCTACTAATTGTGACGAGATAATCGATATCATGGCAGAAAAGGTATTCGAAGAGATTACGGAACGAATCAAGAAGACGAAATAGGTTTGCAAATTATGCAATTTCAGTTGATTCCTCTCCTGACGAATCACATATTGATCAACTAACAGTAGTCGTGCGATACTTGGAAGGAACAATGCCAGTTGAACGGTTTTTGACATTTATTCCTCATTGCGGCCATGCAGGCCATCAAATGGTCGATGCTCTTCTTAATTTTTTACGAGACCATAACATAAATTTCCAGGATTGCCGAAGACAGTCGTATGACAATGCACCAAACACGTCTGGAACGTACAAAGGAATGCAAGCGTTAATTCTTCAAAAAAATCCTTATGCCTATTTTGTTCCATGTTGCGCTCATTCATTGAATTTGATTGGAAAGTCCGCAGCAAATACTTGCTCGTCCGCTGTTGAATTTTTTAACTTTGTTCAAAAATTATTCACGTTTTTCACAAATTCTACAAGTCGATTCCGAATCTTGAGCGAAAATCTGTTGAAGACCGAGCGAAAGTATACTGTGAAAAACCTAAGCGACACTCGATGGTCTTGTCGAGCTGATGCAACCAAGGCATTGCTTCATGGATACGCTGAAATTAAAGCCACTCTTTTAACAATCGCTGAAAACCCAGAAGAGAAAGATTTGGTGAAAAATGAAGCCTCTTGTCTTTTCAATAAGATGTCTCGCCTTGAGCATGCCATTTACACACAGTTCTGGCATGACATCCTTGAAAGGTTCGATGCAACTAGCCAGTTTCTTCAAAACCCTACCACATCTTTGAGACCAGCTGTCAATTCAATCCTTAGTTTGATCGTGTAACGTTGGACGTTGTATAATATTTTTTGGTTCAGGTTCATTCGTTTGAATTATTTAGAATTATCATGAATTAGGTTAAATTAGGTTTGATAAGATTTGAATCGTATATCAAATGTAAATATTGACAAAATAGGTTAGGTTAGATTCGCTACACATTTATTTTGCATGTCGACTGGTTTGTGCCTCGGCTAAGTTGAATGCTATAAAAATAAGAAATGCAACAATGGCTCCAAACTATGAAATAACCATCTTGACGAAACAAGGAGAAAAGCCAAAAGGAATCTTTATTCGCCATCCGGATTGTTTGCTGGCGCTTTGATTAAGCATAAAAGGTAATTGTTTGATCAACATTTCTTAGTGACAAGAGGATTTAAGCTCGATCATTTCGCAACGATACCGGCTGGAGAACAGAAGTTATCGCGTAGTTTTGAAAGTCTTTATCTAAATAAGTGAAACGTTGTTTCTAGGAGATACGTACCAAAGTCAATTTAAGTATACGTAGTCTCCGGTCTGTGAGACCGGCAAAGCGATATCTTCTCGAGATACGCAATTTGTTAAACGTACCAAAAAAGGTAATTATTTATTCAAGCCATATTAAAGTTTTACATGAGACTAAAACGTATTAGTTGCGTTGGGCATTCCAGCGCTCGGGCGCTTTTTGTGTACGGGCTGGAGTTTGAGATCCACGTATTGGGTTTCTGTGTCAACGATCATCACCAAGTTTTGTTGAGCTCGGGAGTCCGCTAAGGCCCGCCTTTCAAGGTAGTTAAACGGAGGGGAGTGAAGTTCGCAAGACGACTGTGCGAAATTTCACCCGACGGACGCCAATAATCCGTCGGAATTCCACAAAAAGTTACAACCCCTGTGGAAAGGTTACCGAGAGCGCGGTTTAGTGATCCGTAGTCAAGTGTCGGACACTAAATCGGACCTTATCCGAAATATAGGAGTCTCCCTTAACCCCGCTCGGTCATAGCGGAAAGGTACGCGAAGCCGGGTCGCTTGGGAAAGCGGGCTTCTATATTGAGGGAGACGGTCAATTCCGGACGCTCTTGACGAATTTAAAATCGGAAGCTTTCCGTCCAGCCCCCACTCCCTCCGCATCTGTATTTCGGCCATACTCCCCCAGTTCGTCTGCCATCGCTTGACGCCATTTCAGCAGAGACAGCGATCAGGTTTCGACCCCGCCATCATCATCGTTGTCGTCGCCGTTAGAGTCGCCAGTACCCCGCCGGCATCAGCCTGTCATCGAGAACTCACCAAAAACCTGCGCAGGTATGTGGAAACCCTTTTTCATGGCCATGATTGTTTCCCAATGAATTTTTCCCGTAACCGAATGTTCTGTCCAACCCGAATGAGTCGCGAGTAACCGGGAAATAAATTTATTTGATTATTTGGGATTTGAAGTACTGAGTTTGAATTAATTTTCGTTCTGGGCAGTTCCGATGGAATCGACTCCTCCTGAGATCCGTTTTCGTTTTCCGTTCCGTTGTTATCAATATCAGGCTTCTCTTCTCCCGTTCCGGTTAGCTCATTCGGATTGAGCGAGTTTAAGTTTGGGTTTTATTTACTTAGGTTCAGAGGGGGAAAATCAAGCAGGATTTATTGGCGTTTTTTCTATTTAGTGGTAATTTCAATAGTGTTTGAGCCTTGGAGCTAATAGCCGTTCACGAGTCCCCTGAGGTGACTGTCTCAAAAGGTCGGACAAATACCAAACGACAGGTGGCCTCCTGCTTGCAAGAGTGGCGCTAAAGCCATCTTGTTAAAGAAAAACCCTCGTTAGCATTCGGGGAGCGGTTACAATCGAATTCGTCGAAGCAATACGCACTAAGTACGATGAATATGAAGCAGCGGCAAAGGAAATGTCTGGTTCAGAAGAATACCGGAATATCCGAACGAGAGAGAAGAACGTTCGACTCAACGAGCCAGGTCTAGCTAAGCAAACCTTCACTCAAACTCCAAAGGACAAATTCAAAGCTGATGCCTTCCATACCGTAATTGACCAACTAAAAACTTCTCTGGCGGACCGCGCAGCAGCGTATAAACAGGTTTTTAGTATTATTGATTCAATTCAATTATTTGGTTATTCAATCGTTAATCAACGTAATTTATCTTGTTTCATTTTTTAAAAGGTCTGTAACTTGTACGAATTTTTGTCGGATTTTTATGCGTCCCCTTCAGAACTAGAAATTGGAGCAAAAAAGTTGGTTGAAGCTTATCCAGGAGATCTCGGACCGGAATTGACTAACGAACTCATCCAGCTCATATCATTTGCCAAGCACAGTCAAAATTTGCATAACCTACCAGTTGCGACATTTCTTTATGATTTCATTTTGAAAAACAACATGCGATCCACTTTTCCCAATGCAGAAGTTGCACTACGAATTTACTTATGCATAATGGTATCCAATGCAAGTGGAGAGAGATCGTTTTCAAGAATGAAATTTATCAAAAACAGGCTAAGGACATCCATGACTAATGAGAGGCTAGTCAATTTGGCGCTGCTATGCATTGAGAATGAGATTTGGAAAGAAATAAGTGTAGATCACATAATCGATACATTTCAGCAAAGAAAAGTTCGCAGGACGGCATTTTGAGTAATGGTATATTGGTTTGCACCTATACTGTGGAATTTTATTAAAATTATTAACAAATATATTGTTGACTACTGAATTCTGTTGTTTTCTTTCTAATGCATCATCAAAGTTATATGTTTGAAGAAAAAAGGGCCCCCACAAGTTTACGGCCCACGGGCCCCCACAAATGAAAATCCGGCCCTGGATATTAGAGAGAATGTATCAGGGAAGAAAGGAAAGAAAAGAAAAGTAAGAACAGCAAGATCAGATACAAGAAAAGAAAGAGTGGCGGTGGCAGTTACATTTACAAAACAGAATTCAATTCATACAATGTACTTAAAACTAAGAGAATGTTAGGAAATGGATATTGTTTGGTATGGGCATTACTGGACCAAATTAACAAAAAGAAAAATGGGCTGAATACTTTACAAGAAGTACGACAAACTAGAAATAGAATTGCGGACTTAATGGTGGAGCACAGAGAAGAATTTGAGCCGTTTTTGGTGGAAGGTCTAGAAGAGGGAGGCTTTGATTTTTTCATCAAGGAAATTCGAACTCTCGGTATTTATTTGGGTCATGAAGCTATAGTGGCATTTAGTAGGATGTATAACAAGCCGGTTGAAATATATCAAGAAGACGAGCCTGTTATTAAAATAGAAACGGATAACATGAATGATGAAAATATTTTGCGAGTATGGTATTGTGTACGTGGTGACAATAACGTTAAAAATCATTATGACAGTGTGGTTGAGATTTTGAGATGTAATGAGGTAGAAAATTGTGCTGAAGCTAGTATGGAAGAAGACATCAGAGGAGAGGAATCAAATGTGCAAGAGAAAGGAGGCAAAGAATTGATTGTAAGTGAAGGAATAGACCTTAGTGTGGGAGTAGAAGAGTTCAAGATCCAAGGGAGTTTTGGCAAAAGTAATATGGAAATATCATCCCAAAATACAATCAACAATCAAGATATAGGTAATGGAAAGAAATAATTCAAATTTATTAGAATTGGCACACTTAATGTGAGAGGCTGCATGAAGGAAGAAAAACGAGAAGAAATAAATAATATGTTGATAGAGCATAAGACTGATATAGCAGCTTTATAAGAGATAAATATTTTGGGTAGCATAGTTGAGACCAAAAATAATAGATGGTTCGTAGTTAGCAACAAAAATAGCAAGGCTAGAGGGTTGGCGTTCTTATTGAGGAAGAGTACAGGATTAGAACTAGGAGAGGATAGAAAAATAGTATCTGCAGCTATTTCGACTGCTGTTAAAATTAACAAGAAAATTAAGCTTATTCTTGTAAACGTGCATGGGCCAAATAAAAAAGCATATAACTTTTTTGCCACCTTGGGTAAAGAATGAGATAAAGACCATATTAAGACGAAGCTGATAATTGTAGGAGACTGGAACGCTCAAATAGGATCAGATGTATTACAAGAGGGTGACTATAAATATGTAGGCAGAAAGTTAGGATTTGAACAGTGCAACGAAAATGGTGAAGAGTTAAAACTATTATTACAATTACATAACCTACAAAACATATCGTCAAAAATAGGAAGTAACATAGAAAAGCGGCAATAGGAGAAGTCAAATTCACCACGGGGTTAAACCACCTTGCAACAAAGTAAAAAACAAATTAAACAAAGGATTTTGGACTACAATAAGTAAAGGGCGAACACGAAATTATTGCGACACATTCAACAGGGCTTAACTTTTTTACCATTGGGTAAAAATCAACCAAATTTTGCACACTTTCTCATTGATGTGTATTGTTTACATGCTGTCAAACTCGAAGTTGTGTTTTTCGATTCAACGAAAATGGAGGTGAACCAACGCGAGTCGAGAGAACAAATTCTTTCCAAACACCGGCAGTTGGGAAAAATGTTGAACATTCACCATTCAACCGTCTCCAGAGTGTTGAAGCGGTTCCAGGAGCGGTTGACGTTGGACCACGGCAAAGGAGCTCGAAGAAAACCGGAACCGGAGAACAAAAAGACGGAAGGAAAGGTGAAGCGGATGATTAAAGCAAATTCCAACGTCTCAATCCGTGATTTGGCTAAAAAGATTGACATGTCGCAGAGCTACGTCCAGAATGCAAAGAAGAGAGCTGTACTACATACATACAAGGTACAGAACTTCCCAAACCGCAATGAGCGACAACAATCGACGGCTAAAACTCGGGCACGGAAGCTCTACGAGAAGATGCTGACAATATATGGCTGCTGTGTGATGGACGACGAAACGTATATAAAAGCCGATTTTAAGCAAATTCCGGGGTTGTAGTTTTTCACCGGCAAGAGCAAGTTCTATGTGGACGACAAATTTAAGAAGAAGAAAATGTCGAAGTTCGCCTCCAAATATCTCATTTGGCAGGCCATCTGCTCTTGCGGACTGAGGAGTGAGCCTTTCGTGACGAAGGGCACAGTAAATGGCGAGATCTACAAATCTGAGTGCCTTGAGAAGCGCATTTTGCCGTTCTTGCAGCAGCACGACGAAGCTCCGCTATTTTGGCCAGATTTGGCATCATGCCACTATTCTAAAAGTGTCCTGGAGTGGTATGAGGCCAATTCTGTCCATTTTGTTCCAAAGGACATGAATCCGCCAAACTGTCCGGAGCTGCGCCCTGTGGAGCAGTACTGGGCAATTA
This sequence comes from Aedes koreicus, assembly GCA_024533555.2. Taxonomy (NCBI): domain Eukaryota; kingdom Metazoa; phylum Arthropoda; class Insecta; order Diptera; family Culicidae; genus Aedes; species Aedes koreicus. Next base: position 15,934 of record JAHHFK020000901.1, on the reverse strand, counting down.
TGAAGCGGGAACTTCGGAAGACCAAGAAGACAGTCAAAGATGAGAAGGACATGTTAAGAAAATGAAAAAAACTGAGAAACTGGTACCGGATGACACCGTAAAGACTTTGATGGAGGGCATCAAGCGAAAATGCGTTCAATTTTACACTCAAGGGTCCATCGATTAACTTTTCTTTTGATTTTTGAAGTTAATATATGTATAAAACTACCCTAAAATTTTGGTTTGATTTTAAACATTATAAGAAAATTGGCATGACATTTTCGGTGTCGCAATAATTTCGTGTTCGCCCTTTACTATCCCCCACCCCATATTAACGGTGTTGAGAAGAAAAAAAACAATGCGCCAAAAACCACCCCCCCCGAATAAAATATTCTAGAAGCCAAAGCCCCTAAAAAAGACGTGGTGCGAAAGAAGTATCATGAGGAGCTTGGGAAGCGCAAGCTCCGTGAAGAAATGGATTTGGACCATTCGGAGACATTCGGAAGTCTGGTACAAATATGGAGAAGAATTTGGCTGGAAACAAATGGAAATGACAAATTCAATACAAGTCCCTATTCCTAAAGTGAATAATCCAAATTCAGCGGAGGATTTTAGGAGAATAAGTTTATGCAATGTTGTATACAAACCTTTTGCAAAATGGATTAGAAATAGACTAAAAGAGTTCACTGGAAATCCGGGATTACACCAGGCTGCGTATACCGAAGGTCGTTCAACAGATGACCACGTGTTCATTGCAAAACGTGTTATGGACGAATATTGGAATGCGGGGAAGACTTTATTTGCAGCATCAGTCGATATTCGTAAAGCTTTCGATAATGTAAGATTGTCCAAATTGAACCACATATTATTGGATCTGGAAGTACCAACTCATTTAATTGATAGAGTGCTTCTATGTGTTAAAGAGGATAGAGCCAAGATAAAGTGGCAAGGGCAATACTCAGAAAAATAAAAAAGGGAAAAAAATAGAGAGAGAGGGTGCCCACTACCCCCTTCCCTACCAAATCTGATAAAAAAAAAATTATAAAAAAAATAACTGAGAGAGTACCAAACCAAAAACTTAAGGAAATTGGACTGTCCCCCACAGGGAAGGAAACGGATTAAACAGGGGTCACTATTTTAATCAGTTGTATGAAAAAAAATTAAACCCCTACTTTTCCAAAATTTACATCTTTTAATGATACGATCATACGCTTTATCTATTGGGCCAATGATTCGATGTATGAATCATGATTGATTATCAATTTATTACTGTCATCTTGAAGATTTAAAATACATCATCTAGAAACCATCAGTTTCTGACCTGCTGAGTGTAGCAGGCGAACCCATATAATATTGAATCGAAGAATGCCATACAAAATTTGAGGATGACAGATTCATTCTTGTAAGTGAGTTTGAACAATACAGAAGGAAAACTTAATACCGTCTTCGAATTCCGAAACAAGAAAGTCCCCGATACCGATTCTCGTTACCCAGCACCATCCGACACGATCCCCAATGGAAGGCTTCTCATGTCACGACATTGGCGCAAAGGCTCCTAAAAGGTAAAGAAAAAGCAAAGAAAATTATCTCGAAGCCAGAAGACACAAGGTTTTTTCATAGTGATTTTTTTCCCCCGGTTAGTAGTAAAGTAAATTGTTATTCTCCATGGTGATCATCGCAAAAAAGTTAGTGAACAGTGCAAAGAAAGAAGCTCTCCGCCAAGTGAATCAACGGTCGTTCGGTATACCTAATTCATCTTTTTACTCAATTATTTTCGAATGCTATACGCACACATTTAAAAATAAATTTCGCTATTCGCGTGTAACAAAGTAATTTAGGTAAATCAGGGAAAGAATAAGAGACAGTTAATTAAACATTTGTTCTTATCGGTTGTTCTGTTGTACTTGCATCCATGGTAACCACCGTGAAAAATAACCGGATCCGCAAAATTGTTACTACAATACAAACGAAAATCGTTCGACGCCTATTTCCTCATTTATACGCAAATTCCACAGAGCAATTAGTTAGTAACTTTATAATTTTAATCGCGTGAGAAAATGTTGTCTAAAATGTTAAGAGCAGTAATTTTAGCAGGAAATAGATGTTTTTATTGAATAATCTACATTATACTATTTTAGTATAATGGATATGATGGTAACGAGAACTTCTTGCCTCGAGTGGCTCCTTGTTAATGAAAATGAAATTGTTCAACCGATATAAACACCAACTTCGAGTAGCTGGTAAAAAAAAAAAAAAAAAAAAAAAAAACACAACATGCTCTGAGTGGCAATATTACTGAAAACCTTGGTCAGGTGTTAAAATAACTGCAATAACGCTGGATATAAAAATTACAAGAATCTTTGCCTCGAGTGGCTACTTGTTAATGAAAACGGAACTGTTAGACCAATATAAATACCAACTTCGAGTAGATGTTAACCACAATAAAAATGTTTTGATCGGCAATTCATCTGTGCACCCTGGTCCACACCCTGGTGTGTTCAATAATTTAAATAACGGCAATCATAAATACCGATAATTTCTTGCTTCGAGTTGCTCGTTAGATATTTTCAAGAACAACAAGGTGATGCATATTTTTCATTTTAGAGTCGGAAAGAAAAAAACGACAGCTAATGTTTCAATTTTAAAAAAAGCACTATTGGCCGCTGAGAAACGAAGCGCTTCTCTATCGTTGAAACTCAAGCAGACTCGAGCTGAAAAGAAGGAATTGGAATCCTCAATAAACAAGGATCAAGGCTTTTTTATGCAGAAACATTCAACAATTAATAAGGAAAACGATTCGTCTTTCATAAACACAATGAACAACCTATCATTTGCTTCTTTGAATGTCCCCGAATGTACTCCCGCAGAAGGTGAAGAGGATATTGATAAAAAAACATTTTTCCAGTGGAAAAAATTGTTAGAGGCATCAATGCAGCTGGTAGCGGTAGCTGACGAATGCACTCAAATGAGAATCTTTAAAATAAAAGCTGGATCAAAATTACTAGATGTACTCGATGGAACAATAACGTCAGCGGAAGACCCGGATTCCGAATGTGAACCGTATTCGAATGCTATGAGCCGATTGCAAAATTACTTCGGTTCCCGAGATTACACTAGTCGGCAAAATCGGAGCTTTTTTCGCTCCCGTCGGCATTTCTGGTTGGAGTTTATAGATTTTGCTACGCTGAATCCAAATATGGGCTCAGAAATGCTGTAACACGTTTTTGAGAAAAATGTGATTTAAACTCACAAAAACACGAACTTCCGTAGTAATATGATCGCAACAATCAGAATATTGGCTCTGCCCTTTGCAAGTTGGACTTGGATTTTATGGAATAGACCTCCCTGAATCCATTCGTGAACACAGATTTTTCGCAACACGTAAGATTGATGAAATAAACCGGGTTTTCATTCACAAAATTACGAATTTTCATGAAAATCAAGATTTCCTATTTTGAAAACATGAATTTTCGCTCCGCCCTTTGAATGTTGGTTTTGGATTTTATGAAATAAACCTCCCTGAATCCATTCGTGAACACAGATTTTTCGTAACACGTAAGATTAATGAAATAAACCGGGATTTCATTCACAAAATTACGAATTTTCATAAAAATCAAGATTTTCTATTTTGAAAACATGAATTTTAGCTCCACCCTTTGAATATTGGGCTTGTATTTTATGAAATGGACCTCCCTGAATTCATTCGTGAACAAGGATTTTTCGTAACACGTAAAGTTGATGTAAAAACCGGGTTTACATTCACAAAATTACGAGTTTTCATGAAAATCAAGACCCGTCCATTAATTACGTCGCTCAAAAATACAGATTTTTAACCCCCTCCTTTCTTTATCACATTTTTTGTATGGATTTTTGAAAAACTGACTGACTGACTGACTGACTGACTGCCTGACTGACTGCCTGACTGACTGACTGACTGACTGACTGACTGACTGATAGGAAATCTTGATTTTCATGAAAATTCGCAATTTTGTGAATAAAAACTCATTTTTTTCAACACGAATGGATTCAGGGAGGTCATTTCATAAAATCCAAGCCCAGCATTCAAAGGGCGGAGCTGAAATTCATGTTTTCAAAATAGAAAATCTTGATTTTTTATGAAAATTCGTAGTATTGTGAATGAAATCCCGGTTTATTTCATTAATCTTACGTGTTACGAAAAATCTGTGATAACGAATGGATTCAGGGAGGTTTATTTCATAAAATCCAAACCCAACATTCAAAGGGCAGAGCCAATATTCTGGTTGTTTTTTTTTTTTTTAATCTTTATTTTACGTCGGCCTATTTCCTCACATGGTGACAATCACCGACGCCAGGAAGACGACTCCACCACCTGGACCCTACCTAACGACTCATGAATATGATCCGGGACCAACGGCTTTACTTCCCTTCCGAAGGAAGACGTGACCAGATTTTTTCGTCTCAGAAAAACCACCGACGTCGACTGGGATTGAACCCAGACCCTACTGGGGTGCCAAGTAGCAGTCACGCTTACCACTACACCACCGACGCCGGCCTGTATTCTGGTTGTTGATGAGGTAGATTATATTACTACGGAAATACGTGTTTTTGTGAATTTTAATCACATTTTTCTCAAAAACTGGACGTGTTACAGCATTTCTGAGCCCATATTTGAATTCAGCGTGGCGAAATCTATAAAATTCAACATATATACTTGAAGGGAGTGAAACACTGCCGACTAGTGTTATTTATTAATGCAACGCCAGAAGTTTCGCTCTATGTATCAAGAATCTACCGAGCCAGATGTTAAATATTTCAAGCGTGTCAGTGCTGCTGCTAAGCTCTGTGATTTTGGAGAAGAACAATTAATGGAGAATGTTTGTCATATTGTTCAGTCACACGCAACAAACCTTAAGATACGTGAGATCAGCCGGAAGGTTTTGATAAAGGGTGAATCGATAGCTTATCTACTTCACAAAATAAAGGTTCAGGAGGTCGAAAGAATCAACGAAGAAATATACTTGAAAAATCACCAACAGATAAAGCTCGTGGATGTTGCAGCAATTTCATCCAAGCACGAAAACGTGCCACAAAGATAGCGTTTGAAATCTACGAGAGGTTTTATGAATACCACCGGTCAACAAGCTTCATGGCAGAACCCCCGGAGTAAATGAAGATATTTGCGAAGAGAATCATCAATGAATATTAATAATTATCGTAATTTTTGTTGGAGATGCACAAGTCTCTATCATTCTGCAAATGAGTGTTATGCAATTCAAAAAATCTGCCGTAACTGTAACAAGAAAGGTCACATTGAACGTGCTTGCCGATCATCAGTGTTGACCAAACGCAAAAACAACGACTTCAATGCAGCAGTGCCAGAAAAAGTACGAAAGATTGCAACCGTTTCCAAGAACGAATATAGCAATGGCGAACAAGAAAATTCAGTAAGTGAATAATTTCAATTACTATCCTGATTACACCCCCAAAATTTATATTTTTTTAAAACTAAAAAAAAAAAAAAAAAAAAACATAATTTTTTTTTTTTTTTTTTTAACTTAATTTATTTTTCCAAAAAATATCCGCCACCCACCACGAAAAAAAATTAGAAACAAAAAAAAAATAAAAAATTCGGAAAAAAGCCCGCCCACCCCATAAATTTTTTATTTATTCTGGAGCAGAAGTTAACACGGTTGACAGGGAAACATTTGAAAAGCTAAGGAATGACATTCATTCAAAGGACGCTTTGATCTGTATATCAATGCACTGTGGTCCAGGGAGTAAAATTAGGTGGAATAAATTAATAACTCAAAGAATATAAGATATAGCGTATTGATGTCTTCTAAACAGTTTCTAGTTAGCTTATGCCGCGTTGTTTGCAAAAATGACCTATACGCCTAATTTCATCAATGAAGTAATTCACTTTCAAACTTTTTTGTTTTAATATATAGAAATAAAACATGTTCTACAAAATTATCGAATAGAAAAAGAATTAAAACTTTGTAGAAGATTATGTTTGAATATCTCTTCTATTTTTTGAGATATAGCGTGCCATAAGAAACAAAACCCAAAAATCATAATTTCTGACATATTTTGAAAAATATCAACTTTTCAGGCCTACTACGTTCAAAGCGATTGTAGTTATTATAAAAATACACATTTGCTTCAAAGTCATCATACCCGCAAAACTTTTCTGTGAAAAGTTATCATCAGTTATGTTGTTTTTCAACCCATATATTCAAGCGTTACCTTTAGAAAAGGCGCAAGTGAAACCGATAGTAATATATACCAGTTGAATAAGTATATCCCAAAGTACATATAGGCAAAATTTGGGAAAGGTCTTTTTTGATTTTGCTTTATAGCAGCACGTTGAAAATATCGTTTTTTATGCCGCAAATCTACAATAATCGGATTTATTTCACGTGTATAAGAACTACACGGTATTTCTGAAGTGTGCAATTATGACTTCAAGTAGGCACTTTGCATGAAGACTGGAATTATGCATAAAATTCCTAAAGAAGTTTCATGCATAAATGCTTATAGAGGTTATTAGTACTTCAAAAAGTGATTAAATTTGAGGCATTTTGCAGCATGTGAAAGAGATTAGAAACTATGCATTTTTTAAATGTGATTGTGTGTAGCAACTAGTCACTGTATGAAATGAAGATGAGATAAGAAACTCAGTGCCAGTATCTTAAAAATTCGGATCTGGTTTTTTTTTTGTAATTAACGACATTCCATATCGATTTATCTCCAAAAACCCCCACATGCAAATAAAATACACCATAAATAAGAACATGATTCTTCTTACTGGGAAGTATGATTTTCAGGAAAAAGTTTTTATTTCCGAGAAAACAGGCATCAATAGATATAAAGATCAATCTAAATGATCAAATTAGTGCCTCGTAGCTTGTCCATGATAGTGGATTCATGTTTGGCTTGTAAGAACTTTTTTTTTCCGGCAACGCCAGTCAACAAGAACAAATAAATATTTCCACTTTGTTGATAGCCTTGTTTCTATGCATTTTTTTTTCTAGCACACTGGAAAGAAAAAAGTACCGAAAAGTATTATTTTTTTGGGATTTAAAAGTAGGCATTTTTTATGTATGGAGGATGTTCATTGGAATGCCTAGAATGTAGTCAAAAAATGAGAATTACTGTGTAGGGGAATCATACATAGTTCTTGACACATATAACGTGAGTATATCATAACGTAGCATTGTAACTTGATGATGACAAGATCAAAAATATTATGTTTTGTTCATGTAAGAGTTTATTTCTTATTAAAAATAAAATTGAAATTTAGTATTCAATGATCAAGAGCTTGGCTTTATCAGGTAGTTCTGATGCAAGTGTTCCCGAAGATATCCTATTAGTCAAAGAAATTACAGGATCTGACGATAAGAGCAACCGTTTGAAGACATCTTCCATATTTACTGTTCTATTGAACTTTCTGGAGTGGAACTCCCGATATTTCCGAATGCACTTGTTCCTTGTCTCTTGAACTTCTTCGCTGAACATTCCGATTGGAAGCACTGTATATTTGACTATTGCTGCTCCGTAAACAAGAAGTTTATGGACTGTTGGAGACAACGCATACCAACCATATAACTTCACGTACAATGCTCTAGTCCCTTCGGCATAATCTTCAAAAGAATTATAATCGATTCTTGCTTTACAGTTAATCACTGTAAGAAGAATATGGAACCGCTCCAACAAATTTTCATTAAGTCCAGTAATATTTGCCGTAGTTTTCCATTCACGGAAAAACTTTCGTGCCGTGTTTCCGTCGTTGGAATTGCCACCTCCTGGAACCGGTTCACTAATGCGTAATCCTGTGAAAAAAAATCACAAGAAATAGTAAGATGAAATCAAACAATTTAAAAATAAAACTTGAAATATTGAAGAATATACTATTCTTACCCAATTTCTCACGCATCTTTTTTCGAATTTCCGTTTCCTTAGCTTTTACCGTTTTGTTTGACTTGCTAATACGCCATGTAGGTTTATCAAGCACCAGTCTATAAGACACTTTCAATAGCATTTCCATAGTTCTAATGTATGCATGAAGAGGAGAAAAGCCATATTTATATTTGCCAGGATCATCAGAGTCAAGACCACTTCTGGAATTGTTAAGGTGTTTGCCAGAAATTCCGCAAATATAGCAGGCTTGCGAGTTGGTTCCAGTCAAATCGTTGACGACTTTGGTGTCCATCATCGTAAACAGCATCACTGGTTTTACAAAAACAACTTGGTTGGACAACGTTAGCATAACATTTTTCAAATTTTGAATTTGTGCGTTCATTAGAAGAACCTCGCGTTTAGTCAGCTCTGCACATTCTTTTGCAAAAACCAGTTTAATGGGTCTGCATAGGGAAATTGATGAAGGAAGATCATTGTTCCAAACACTTTCTTCAGTACCGTCAGATCTACGATGCCCAATCAATCGTAGAGGAACTAACGAGAATGCGAATATATGAGAATCTCTATATTCTTGCAGTTCATGGTCCTCTTCCTCGTCGATAAAACACTGCTTATATCTTGCGTGATTGCTACTGCCGTCACAACCCCATTTGTATATAAGCGTATACTCGTCTTTTAGCACCATGTCTTGAGACATCACTCGGCTCATCAAGCTTTGAAAAAGGCGCATCGTGGTATGGCTAACAAGATTCTGTAACGATACTTCAACAACAGATGGGCGGATGGACAGATCTAATAGTAATAAATACAATAAATATGTAACCCATATTTCTGAGTGGATGTTTAAATACCTGTAGGATAGCACAGTTTCTTAGCTTCGACTAATTTATTATACGATGGGTATATATCTGCTCCTCTGCTCAAATTCATATGCTGAATATCCATGTATTGAGCTTTTGAAAACCCGTTCTTGCATAAGAATGCAAGGCCTTCCTCAGCTGTAAGTGCATCAAATACTTTCCGTTTATCTGCCAAAGATTGTCGATTGGCCGCTGCTGTCTCAGGATTTACCAGCTTTCCGGAACCCAGCCGACGCTACGGATGTTGCTGCAGCAAACGAGATTTCATGTGCCGAATATTGGCTGAGAAGAGGTTCAACCTTTTTTTTCTTTAACATTCGTTTTGCATCTTTGAACGGCTTTGATGGGCGGCCAGCGGATTGTTTTGAGGAAGACGTAACATCGACGATAAATTCTCCATCAAGCCAAGTATTGTTGATTTTCAAGAACCGTTCGCGTTTTCGTCCAACAGCACGCCATAGTTTCTGAAACTTCAGCATCACAAGATGAAGCTTCTTATGCACCAAATTTACGTTAAATTTTTCTCCGGAATACCTTTTCTTTACAAATTCCAATAAATCTTTTTCTTTAGTTCCCTCCATTAGATGAGAGATGAGAACGGTCAGGGGAATTGCTGATGAATTAAAACTCGCGTTATTGAAATAACAATGCTTAATCAACCAATTTACCTACCTTGTTTCATTTTGAAAGAACGTAACACGACAATTTTGAGCCAAACAAAAAGTTTTTTTTTTTTTTTTCTACAGCGGAATACAGTTGTATATTTGTGGCATAAAAAAAAATATTTTCAACGCGCCCCTAAAAAACAAAATCAAAATAGACCTTTCCCAAATTTTGCTTATATGTACTTTGGGATATACAGGGTTACCCATTCGAAGTGTTACCTATTCAAATGACTATAATTTTTTAGTTTGATAATATTTTTATTCAGTCCAATGGCAAAAATGTATGAAAATAATCAAAAATTTAGAATCCATTCACTTTAGCTCGATATGGCCACCTTTTGCCTTGACTATGGCCCTCAAACGGTCAAAAAACGAGTTGCATGCTGCACGAATGTGAGCTTGTGGTATTTTTGCCCATTCACGTACAATCGCTTTCTTGAGCGCATCCATACTGGCGTATTTTTTAGTCCGCACCTTACTCTCTAAAATAGACCAGATGGAAAAGTCCATCGGATTTGCGTCTGGTGAATTCGAAAGCCATTGCGTCGACGAAATGAAGCGTGGAACATGATTTTTTAACCACTCTTGGTTAATTCTCGCTTTATGTGACGGTGCCGAGTCTTGTTGGAACGTCCATTCTTTCCGGCCGAAGTGTTTATGTGCCCACGGCTCTAAAGCACCTTCCAAAATGTTTTCACGATAATAAGTCGCGTTTATTTTGGCACCAGGCTCGATGAAAACGACTGGAGAGCGCCCATCAGCTGTCACGGCAGCCCATACCATCACTTGCGATGGGAAATTACTTCGGGTGGCCATTCGTAGGCTTAAATTCTCGTACGTGCGTTCGGTCAAGTAAACACGGTCATTTTGAGAGTTTATGAATTGCTCAATAGGGAAATTCTTCTCATCAGAAAACACAATGTTCGGAAATTCGCCACGTGCGTACAAGTGTAACAACTCCTTCGCTCTTTCGAGTCTAACTTTTTTTTGCTGCGGTGTAAGACCGTGCCCTTTTTGGAACTTGTAAGGCTTGACCTTTAGCTCATTTTTCAATAGTCGTTGCATTGAACTTTGCGAAATTTTCAGCTCTTTAGCCATTTGATTACCACTTCGACGTGGATTTCGTTCAAGTCGAGCCTTCACTTTTCGAATCATCTCAGGTGATGTTGCTGTTTTCTTATGACCACCTCCATGGCGTTTTGCGATGCTACCAGTATCATTGTAACGATTTATAGTGCGATACACAAACATTTTGTTCACTTCGAGATGTTTTAGCTGACGAACAATTGCTGCTTGTGATTTTCCAGCCAAATATAAAGCAATCACACTATTACGTTTAAATTCCATCACGTATAACTTTTTTTTCACACGACACAGACTAAAATGCTTTTGTACGCTTGTAAACAATTGAATGAACTGTCATTGGTGTAAATTTGAGCGCGCTGTCATTAATAGTGTGGTAGTTATAGCAGTTTGAATCTGGTAACACTTCGAGTGGGTAACCCTGTACTTATTCAACTGGTATATATTACTATCGGTTTCACTTGCGCCTTTTCTAAAGGTAACGCTTGAATATATGGGTTGAAAAACAACATAACTGATGATAACTTTTCACAGAAAAGTTTTACGGGTTTGATGACTTTGAAGCAAATGTGTATTTTTATAATAACTACATTCGCTTTGAACATAGTAGGGAGAAAAGTTGATATTTTTCAAAATATGTCAGAAATTATGATTTTTGGGTTTTGTTTCTTATGGCACGCTATATCTCAAAAAATAGAAGAGATATTCAAACATGATCTTCTACAAAGTTTTAATTCTTTTTCTATTCGATAATTTTGTAGAACATGTTTTATTTCTATATATTAAAGCAAAAAAGTTTGAAAGTGAATTACTTCATTGATGAAATTAGGCGTATAGGCCATTTTTGCAAACAACGCGGCATAAGCTAACTAGAAACTGTTCAGAAGACATCAATACGCTATATCTTATATTCTTTGAGATATTAATTTATTCCACCTAATTTTACTCCCTGTACCACAGTGCAATGGGTTCAGATAAACCACTAAGAGCATATGCATCCCAAGACCATATTGCAGTAATTGCAACATTTTTGGCAAATTTCTATATATCTAACGATCGACCACAAACCATAGAAAAATTCTATGCCATTGAAAACGGTAGGCCACTGTTTGGTAGGAACACTTCAATCCGATACAGTGTTCTTCAAATTGGCCTAAACGTTCCAATTTCCGCAACAGATAGCACAAAAGCGAATTTAAAAATATTTCCTGGAGAAATGTGTTCCGTAACAAGCTCTGACGAGTTTCCTAAATTCAATGTGGCACCCGTTAAACTATCGTTCGATAAATATTTACCACCGTCACGAAATGTGTTCACCAGTATTCCACCGGCCTTCAAGGATGAAACGATACGTAGAATCAAAGACCTTTTGCGTACAGGAATAATCGAAGAGGTGACACATGACATGGATAAATCTTTCTGCTCCTCTTTACTAGTCGTTCCAAAAGGTAAAAACGACATTCGATTAGTGGTCGATTTAAGAGGCCCCAATAGAAACATAATCAGAACACCTTTTCGAATGCCAACCTTAGAATCAATATTGGCCGATTTAGAAGGTGCTGCCTGGTTTTCAACGATAGATCTGAAAAGCGCATTTTTCCACGTTGTTTTACATGAAAATTCAAGACGCTTGACCAACTTCTTCGCAGGAAATGCCACATACCGGTTCAAACGATTGCCTTTTGGTTTATGCAATGCCCCGGATATATTTCAAGAAACATTACAAACTATAATACTAGCAGATTGTAAAGGCACTTGCAATTATCTGGACGATATTTTGGTTTATGGAAAAACTAAGGAAGAGCATGATGCAAACTTGAATGCTGTTCTCTGTCAATTGCGTGAACATAATGTAAGCCTCAGTGAAGAAAAATGCGTGCTTGGAAAGCAATCAGTTAAGTTTCTAGGTTTCTCACTTTCACATGATGGGCTGCGAATCGAAGAAGATAAAATAAAGGCTATCAAAGACCCATTTCTCTAAATAAAAATTTTTTTCACTATAATTTCCCCGAGTTTTTTTTTCCCCGCGCACAGAAAACCAAATATCTAAAAAATTTGGCAAAGGCTGATCGGTTTTACTGGAGACAACAATAGGAGGAAGAATTCGTTCGTTTGAAATTTGAAGCGCTAAGGCCGTCTTCAACGGTGTTCTATTATTTTGGTCTAGTTTTATAACAGTTCCAAAAATATAGACCACCAAAAATAGATCAACTATTTTCCATTTTCACCGCCATTGTTCTAAATTTGATATGATGATGACCGTGTGTTTTGTTTTGGAACTTCAACTGCTTCGTTTAGATTCGGTTGGTGTTAATTCAGCTCGTTCAACTTTTCGAAATGATTCTAAACAGATTCCGAGTTCCACGAGTCAAAAGGTGCTAGTTTATTCCGATCGTCTTCTCTCGATTCTTGCTGGTGCTGGTGATGAGCGATTTTACCAATCAGTAAGTCATTTGTACCCAACAGTAGGTTAACATGATTATACCCAACGTTGGCTTCCCACACTTACCTGCTCCGTTGGCTACTATTTTCAAAGCGTTTACGTGCTGTTTCATGGTAAACGATGTAGAGAATTTCCTTGTTTGTGACTCAGTCAAACATGGAAATTAATTTCCTTTTTACGAGGAAGCTTTCATTTACGTAATTATGTTTGACTGGATGAAAGTATGGCAGTAGCTGACATAAACCATCGGTAATGTGCTGGGTAATCTGCGACCCCAATCCAACTCTGTTTTGACAACAATCTCAGGCCCGAATAAAGCACTCCAACCGATTGAAAACCCTGAGTTGAAATTCCATTGCGAATACCTCTTCCGGCACCGCCGTTTAGTTCCGACTTTTAGCTGTGCCTAAATTTGTTTTTGCCTCGGGACTCCGAATTTTGAACATATACAGGTTTCCTACGACAGGACTTTCTACAAGCTACAATGCAAAAGGTTCGCATTTCTCAGTCAGTTGAGCATCGCATCATTAAGCACTACACTTGTCCGGGAAGAAAGTATTAAACGTAAACGAATTTCCATGATTTCTCGCAGATGACCATCAAAAACGCATCAGAATATATTCCATCAGTTTCACGAAACTCTACAACAACTCACCGTTGTTTGGTATGGTCCTACCAACCGCGTTGATAGCCTTCGCCGCCTTCTCCCGGGCACAGTTCACATAGCTATTGAAGTTCAGCCTTTCATCACTCCTTTCGGAGCAATGACATTTTGCATTCGCTGACCAAAAGTACCTCCGTTTCGTGGTCTGCAGCGCACCTCACATATCTTCCACCAGCCTGTTATTGACAGTCCGATGTCATCCGCAAAACCAACAACCACTACGCCAACATCAATACACTGTTGTACATTCCGATCCAGAGGATGGAACCTTACAAAAATTTCGTCTTGATCATCAACGTTGTCTGCCCCATAACTGTATCGTAAACCAACACAACCACAACCAATCTCAAATATTCCGCACTTAAGCTCGCGCAACCCCTAAAAAGTCACATCAGTATCACCAGCCCTTTTTAGGCTTTTTAGCTGATTGCGCAAGGTGCGAATGTTTGAAATTTTTCAGCTTAGCACTTATGTCACTCTTCCTCTTGTGTACTTATTTCAAGGAGTGCAATCTTGTGGTGCCAGTTGAAATACTTCAAATACTTCGAAAAATTATACTTGTGACTGGGATTTTCTAAAGCATCTCTCTTACTAGTCTTTATATGCTTCCCTAGTGCACAAAACTCAATATATGGGAAATACAACCTTTTGGGGAAGACTCAAGCAACGTGTAAAAACATTTGTAACTAAAATCATGCATTATAAAATCTAATCTAATCTAATCTCACACTAACGCACACTAATTCTTGAAAGCATCCTGGAAAATGACGACTTCTTGATGCATAATTTTTCTTGTCACCGGCGTAGCATGTGTCGCAAAGAGGACTCCAAGAAATAGAGCAATTCCAGAAAGAGTATCTAAAATTGCTCTACTACTAAAAAATAAGGAAAGGAAGAAAACGTGGACCTCCCGTACCAAACGGTTCCATGTAGAGTTAAATAATGTGATAATTTGTATTGTATCGTTGGGAGCATGGATGCTAGAAAGATTAGTTTATGCTCCTTTTGCCTTCATCTATGAACTTCTCATAATAGTTCACAGAAATTGTTCAAACTACGTATAGCTGCTGCAAAGTTCGATTTTTTGCAAATTTTGAACTTACATATTTCTCAAAACATCAGTACAGTTCAAAGAACTTCAGTATAGTTCTCAGAATAATACCAATGCAAGCAGAACTTCAGCAACGTTAAAAAAAACTATGATAAAGTTCAATGAGCTTTAAGAATAAAGGAGAGTTGAGCAAAGTCAGTAATACTGTAGGTAATAGTTCAACCCACACACATCTCCTTCCTCTTCCTTCTTTTCAAATTTTACCACCATTTCCATTTTTTTTGTTTTCCTCCTGCTGCCGCCCCCCCCTTCGAACCCTCAAATTTTTTCAATACAAACCCCCCCACACAACCCCCAAAAATTTTTTTTTTTTTTTTCTCCATTGGTTTTTTATACCGCCTCCCCCACAAACTTTTACACACGTTTTTCAAGAAAAGGTATATGGACATCAATGTCTGTTCTCTGTGGTTCAACAACGTACACCGCTGAAAATAGACTTTCCGAAAAACGAGCGAGCGATTGACGTGGTTGTGCACTTTGCCCTTGTTGCCGTTTTCCGCCGTTTTATTCAGCTGCAAAAACAAATTTGGAACGCGCTGGATTCCGTTCTAAATTCGGCACAAAATAAAACAAAGCGTATGGCAGTTTTATTATATTTACATCGAAACTGTTCGAAAATGAAATTTAGAACGCACCAGTGAAAATGGAAAATTTGGTTTGGTCTATTTAATTGATTTACTGCAGTGCTAATTTGCCTTTTAAGGCCTTGGAGGCAAAATGCTTTTAAAATGCTTTTCATCTGATCGTAATAAGATATAATGAATGAGTCCTAAAATTATATTTCAAAACAGCATTTTATGAGTTCATAGAGTCGAAATAATACCTTTGATATGAGTAAAGGGAATTTGAGAAAAGAGGTTATAAGATTGTTTTAAACAAGCTGTGTAGGTTCTCATAAACCGGCCAAAAATATGAAACCTATTGGCAGCTCTTGGTGTCATAATAAAACCGAATTGATTTCTAGTGGCTTTGATAAAACCTTAATAAAACTTGATAAAGCAGGATGGTTTTGGCAATGTTACTTGGGATGCCTTTTACTCGTTCAGAAAATCAATGGAAAGAATTTAAAAAAAATATTTTGATCAGCTGCCACCGCTTGAGCACGCGAAAATGGCAGAGGTTTGACAGGTGTGATTGGTAAATGACTGGACAATGCGTACCATTGGTACGTCGCGTACCTGCAGGTATAAAATAAATCCTACTGCGATCCTTAGCCTCTTGTCCAGT
>JAHHFK020000900.1:0-36973 GCA_024533555.2 Aedes koreicus | reverse complement strand
TAGTTATGGAAAACCGCTCAATTAGCATTCGGAGATAGCTGCACTCCTTGATATCTCATTTGGATCGACCGAACACATTTTGACGGAAATTCTGGGCATGAAACGCATTGAAGCACGACTTGTTCATGATTTATCGGAAGATGAATCATCTATGGCGCAAAATGATGAGGTAGCTCATAGAGTTACCCGATCACGTGCATATCCAGATGGTTCAGCTGCTCCATGGGTTGTCTATTTTCAGCCCAAAACGAAACCTCTGAATGTCTATCAAATGTCAAACGATCTGACGAAACGATTCTCGGCCGTGACCGAGAAAATTAAAGTAAGACCCAATAAACTTTGGGTCGTTGTGTCCAACCTCAAGTAAGCTAATGAGATTGCTGTCTCTCAGCTCTTTACTCTCGAGTATCGGGTGTATATCCCAGCTCGGGGTATTGAAATTGAAGGTGTGGTCACCGAAACGAGTCTGGTCGATTTAAGAACCCTCTGCTGTCTCCAGTTAAGATACTGGATGTGCGCCAACTAGCCACAGTATCGATCACTAAAGGTGAAAAAAAGTTTACATCATCAGACTCGTTTCGTGTGACCTTCTCCGGCTCGGCCCTCCCTCAATATGTCGAGTTGGGAAAACTTCGACTACCTGTGCGATTGTTCGTACCTCGGGTCATGATCTGCCAAAAATGCAAGCAGATGGGACATACGACCTCCCATTGCGGTAATAAGGCACGCTGCTCCAACTGCGCAGACAGCACACCAAAATGCGCTTTCTGCAAGGGTTCTCCTCCTCATGCTCTCTCGTCGTGCCCGGCGTACAAAAAACGCGGGGAGAAAATGGAACGTTCTCTGAAACAACGTTCAAGGCAGTCTTTTGCAGAAATGCTAAAGAAAGCCTCACCATCACCCAATGTCAATACAAATCCTTTTGCTCCTCTGTCAGATGACGAGTCTGACTTTGATTTGGTTGAAGAGGGAACATCAGTCAGCTTTCCGGAAGGTGCTTCACGGAAGCGAAGACGCGTCCACCCACGGAAAGTTGCTAAGCAGAAGCCCGAAATCAGCCTGCTTATTTCGAAGAGAAGTGGAAAAAAGGAAAATCCAATTCCTCCTGGTTTCCGTAGTACTAACTACACCCAGGGCTTTCCATCTCTTCCGGGGACATCAAAAACCCCTGATGCTCCGATTTCGAGAACAGAAGCCCCTTCCTCGACTAGGCTGTTCTCATTTGATGACATTGTCGAAGGTATCCTCAAGTACCTCGAAATTCCTGATCCTCTTAAAAGCATTGTTCTTGCAATGCTTCCCACAGTGAAAACGTTTTTGAAGCTATTAACTATAAAGTGGCCCCTCCTTGCAGCTATCATTTCCTTCGATGGATAATTTTCCAAATGAGGTCGGGGATTTGATCACTGTTCTGCAGTGGAATTGTCGAAGTTTGATTCTTAAATTGCAATCATTCAAATTTTTAGCTCACAATACCGGTTGTGATGCATTCGCTCTTTGTGAAACATGGCGCTCTTCTGAAATCGATCTTCCTTTTCATGATTTCAATATAATTCGTCTTGATCGTGAGGATTCACGTGGAGGAGGAGTACTTTTGGGGATCAAAAAGTGCTACTCCTTCTATTGAGTGAATTTTCCTCCTATTCCAGGTATTGAAGTTGTCGCATGTCAAGCTGTTATTAAAAATTAAAGCGTTTGCATTGCTTCCGTTTATATTCCTCCTTGAGCCTCAATAAACCAAAAACAACTTTCAGATATTTGTTCGATTCTTCCTGCTCCGCGGTTGATCATGGGAGATTTTAACTCTCACGGTACAGGCTGGGGAGAACTGTACGACGACAACCGGTCTTCCTTGTTATATGACCTCTGTGACAACTTCAATATGACAGTTCTTAACAATGGAGAAGTAACACGTTTGGCTGGTCCATCCTCACTTGGCAGTAGATTAGACCTCACATTTTGTTCGAATTCATTATCGTTGGATTGCACATGGAATGTGATGCCCATAAAAATTTCGATTGCCACCAGGTTCAATCCATCGGAATCCATCAACGTCGCGTATGATCTAACCCGCTACATCGATTGTAAAAAGTTCAGGACAGCAGTAGATGAAGCCGTAACGACGGTAGAAGAGCTTCCACCGCTGGAGGAATATAACTTCCTCTCCAACCTGATCTTAGACAGCGCGCTTCAAGCTCAAACTCGACCAGTTCCAGGAACGTCATTTCGTAGGAAACCTCCTTCTCCATGGTGGGATCAACAGTGCACCGAGATTTACCGTAAAAAGTCCGACGCATTTAAAGTTTTCCGTAGACGTGGAACACCTAAGCACTTCGAAGTCTACACGGCTCTCGAACGCGAACTTAATAGCCTCATCAAGGCCAAGAAACGCGTATACTGGCGAAGATTCGTGGACGGGCTATCGCGTGAGACGTCGATGAGTACTCTTTGGAACACGGCGCGAAGATTGCGTAACCGAACTACGAACAACGAGAGCGAGGAGTACTCGGACCAAGTTCGCGCGAAATGTTTGTCCAGATTCTGTGCCGGCACGGATGAATCCTCGCGAAACCACGAATTCGATAGATGAGAACAGCCAACCTTTTTCAATGGTAGAACTCTCTCTCGCACTCCTTTCAGGTGGCATCAAAAACCTGGTAAGCCCGCGTCCGACCACAACTCCTATCGACCCATCGCGATGTTATCTTGTATTCGAAAGTTGTTGGAGAAAATGATCCTCTTTCGTCTAGACAAATGGGTTGAGACGAACAACCTGCTTTCAGATACTCAATATGGTTTCCGTAGGGGTAAGGGAACGAACGGCTGTCTCGCGTTGCTTTCCACAGAGATTCAGTTAGTTTTTGCTAAAAAAGATCAAATGGCTTCTGTATTCTTGGATATCAAGGGGGCTGTTGATTCAGTATCTGTTGAAGTTCTTTCAGATAAACTCCACGCTTGTGGCTTTTCACCATCAATGAATAACTTTTGTACAATTTGCTGTCGGAGAAACATATGAGCTTCTCTCATGGAACCTCTACAACTTCCCGATTTAGCTACATGGGTCTCCCCCAGGGATCATGTTTAAGCCCTCTTTTGTATAATGTTTATGTAAAAGACATTGACGGTTGTCTAAGTGACAACTGTACGTTGAGACAACTTGCAGATGACGGCGTAGTATCTGTCACGGGACCCATTGGGGTCGATCTGCAAGGACCCTTACAGGATACCTTAGACATTTTGTTTACTTGGGCTCTCGAGCTAGGTATCGAATTCTCTACGGAGAAAACTGAGTTGGTAGTTTTTTCTAAGAAGCATAACCCAGCACAACCGAAGCTTCAAATTTGGGGTAAGCCGATAACTGATTCTATGTCCTTCAAATATCATGGGGTCTGGTTCGATTCAAAATGCACCTGGAGATCCCACATTGAGTATCTGAAGCGAAAGTGCCAGCAAAGGATCAACTTTCTTCGAACAATTACCGGAACCTGGTGGGGAGCGCATCCGCAAGATCTTCTAACGTTGTACCGGACAACGAATTTGTCGGTTATAGAATACGGTAGTTTTTGTTTTCAGTCAGCGGCTCGGTCGCACTTCATTAAACTGGAACGTATTCAGTATCGGTGTCTTCGTATCGCGTTAGGTTGCATGCACTCGACTCACACCGTGAGTCTTGAATTGCTGGCTGGCATGTTGCCACTGTCGGATCTGTTTTCCGAGTTATCTCTCCGGCTCCTCACCAGGTGTGAACCCTGGTAATCGAGAATTTTGAGAAGCTTCTCGAGTTGAATGACTTTGTACCATTTGTACATAACACAGGATATCAGCCCTTCGCCGAAGATTTCCAATCGTGTTTGCTTCTCCAACTTCGACAATTCGGTTCATTTTGATTTATCCATGAAGCAGGAGCTTCGTGGAATCCCAGAGCACCGTCGTCCTATGATTGCTCCGGTAATATTTGCTGCAAAGTTTGGCCAAGTTGATTCCACTAAAATGTTCTTCACTGACGGATCATTGATAGAGGAGTCAGCAGGCTTGTGATCAAAAAGTTCCGGTAATTTTCAATTTAAAAAGGCCGCCTTTATTTTTTTTCGGTAAAATCTTTTTAGTGTAAGATGGCAACACTAGTTCTGATATTCTGTCAAAGTGTGAGAGCAAATTATCCATTAGTTTTGTTTTGACAACTGCTTTTGTTAGTCGAAAAATAGACGCTCGGCGATTTTTACCATGGATAAAAAATTGGAACAACGCGTTTGTGTGAAATTTTGTGTTGCAAACGGATTTTCTGCAGCGGAAACGCTCAGAATGTTGCAAAAAGCCTTTGGTGAGGACTCTATGTCACAAAATCGTACATTTGTTTGGCACAAAGACTTTAAAGAAGGCCGTGAAAGCGTGAGTGACATGCCGCGTTCTGGACGACCATCGACCTCAACTACCGATGAAAACATCGCTTCCGTGAAGAATTTAGTTATGGAAAACCGCTCAATTAGCATTCGGGAGATAGCTGCACTCCTTGATATCTCATTTGGATCGACCGAACACATTTTGACGGAAATTCTGGGCATGAAACGCATTGAAGCACGACTTGTTCCAAAAGAGCTGAATTTTTTGCAAAAACAGCATCGAGTTGAGGTCGCTAAACAGATGATTGCGAACGCAGATAGCGATCCCACATTCATGGAACGCATCATAACTGGTGATGAAACGTGGGTATATGAATTTGATATGCTCACAAGTCAACAATCGTCCGAATGGCGCGCCGAAGATGAGCCGAAACCAAAAAAATCACGACAAAGTCGCTCCAAAATTAAAGTTTTACTGACCGTTTTCTTTGATTTTCGCGGTGTCGTCCATTCTGAATTCCTTCCAGAAGGTCGAACGGTTAACAAAGAGTATTATTTACAAGTTATGAGACGTTTGCGTGAGGCAATTCGAAAGAAGAGGCCAGAATTGTGGCGCAATAATTCGTGGATTTTACACCACGATAACGCTCCATCACACACCGCGCTCACTATTTGTGAATTTTTGGCCAAGAACTCCACCAATACCATCAAACAAGCACCATATTCACCAGACCTTGCCCCGTGCGACTTCTTTCTCTTCCCAAAACTGAAAATTCCGCTCAGAGGTAGGCGTTTTGAATCGATTGATGCGATAAAAAAGAATTCGCTGGAAGAACTGAAAGCCATACATTCATCGGCCTATAAAAAATGTATGGATGATTGGATAAAGCGCTGGCATATGTGTGTTGCCTCTAATGGCGAGTACTTTAAAGGCGATAATAAAGATATCAATTAAAAATTGAAATAAATGCGTTTTTTTTCAAATTACCGGAACTTTTTGATCACAAGGTATTACCCAGCACCAACCCCAAAAAATTCCTTAAAAAAAAAAAGGGGCCCCCCACCCCAACCGGAATGCTCAGATTCAGCCGAATAGTGCGTCGGCAAGAAAAGGAACAGAGTAGTAGATTGAAGAAAACGTACGGATCTGCAGTAATAACGGGAGGCACAGCCAACGTAGGATCAGAAGCTGAAGGTGAGGGCGAATTGGAAACGCTAGAGGTGCTGGAAGATAAAATCGAGGAATTTGTCATGATGCCGGTGGATACCGAAATCAGTTACGATGAACCGAAGAAGGTGGATACCCGCGATCGCGCGTTATTTCAGTTCGCCGCATTCATGTCAACGGGAATCAGTGAAATAAAAGAGACGGCTAGAATTGCAAAAGAACAAGAAGAAGGTGCCATAAAATCGCCCCCAAGAAAGAAGAAGAACCCTTGTTTGTTAAAAAAATAGTTTTTTTGGTGTGTAATTCACAAACATTGCCTATGACTCCGTTAAGCTAACGTGATTGAGCCGTACAAACAAAAGAGCAGTTAAAAAAAATTAAGTGTTGAGATTTTTTTACAAAGCTCTATTGATTATAGACTGTTCCGATAATTATAAACAAGGATGGTTCCAATCGTATCATAAATCATTCGTAGCACGCTCTTCTTTGATCCAATAGACGCACACAATGAGGAGTTCTGCTTCACTTCTCAAACCGAAAACTGATGGGCCAAGGTTAACATTGAATGAACATAGCTTCGTCGCCTGTCAATTGTATGCGTGTTCATCACTGCTTGCTTGTACAACTTATTGATTCGTTCGTTGGCTTCTATTGGTGATTCATTTTCGTTTCCTGATTCGCTTGAGTGCTAGTGTTCGAAGCTTCCGATCGGATCACTTGATGATTGTGTGGTGCCGCGTTCAAAGCAAAAATGAATCGGAAGCCGAAAAGCACAGTGTAGCCAGTAAATACAGCGGGAAAAAACAGAAAATATGTCGCAACTAAACGCCAAATGTGAATATAAATGACATGTTTTCCTTTGGGCCAGTATTTTCTATTTTTGGTAGATACTGATGATGGCACAGGTTACTTAGTTGGTAATGGTACGGCAACCCGGATGCAGTGAATTCCCTGTCCGGTACAGATGATTTTTCACATGTCACAAAACAAAAATGTTTGCATTCTTGTTGAAATAGAAAATAAGCGAATGTTTGTTCAACGAATGATAATCGACGATATGGGTATTAAACCTCTTCAATTGAAATCTCGATAACAATTTTTCTTGCATGTTATGTGATATAAAATGTTATAAGGTGTGCATAACACATTGTGTCTAGAGTCTTGAAAAAAATTGTCTCGACTTATCGGATACGTGTGACAGGAAAATTAAAAAAAAAATCTAATTGAGTAGGCTGATTTTTCCTAGACGGTACATACTTAACAAAACTTCCAACACTGTCATTCGAACTAAAAGACAATGAATGATTCTGTTCAAATGTATGCTATCAACTCTCGTCTCTGAACACTATCATCTGGCGATCCTACTGGGTCGTATTTCCATAGCTACTCAATCAACGAAGAGTGAAACACAAATAGGCAGAGCTGTTGTCCATTCGACTTGCGTGGTGGAATGAAGTAATCTACAAAACGTCTCATCTTGCTCACTCACTGGGTTCCTGCGTATGATGCCTTTACCAATACATTGATTGATGTGGTTGTTTCAAGAACGGATAACAATAAATAATTTACACCGATTTTTTGGCAGTCAACAACACTGATTATAAATACACTAATGATTAACCGTCAATTGAAAATGCGTGCAGTATTCAACTAACTTTTGGCTGCGTCCTGTTGTTTATATCCAAATTAAACTGATGTCATTTTTTATTCAATTTTTCGCACGGAAATTTGAAAATGCGTGGACTTTCTCCGGAGCAAAGAAAACGGATTGTGCACAAACGGTGCACCGTCAGTGGTCTTTCGATCAGATAACTGGCTAAGAAAGAAGGTGTGAGCGTCGGAGCAGTTCAATCTGCATTACGGAAGTATCAACAACAGGGCTCTTTCGTAGATTCCCAGAGACGGGGTAGAAAACCCGGTCCCGCTGACAATCGACAGAAAGGTAAGGGACTATTTCAAGCGTTATCTTCTAGCATCAGTCCGAGATGTGGCGAAAAAGCTAAGTACTTCGGCGACTAATGTTATGCGTGCCAAGGAGAGAATGGGCCTGCAGACTTGTTGGAAGCAGAGGCAACCAAAACAAAGCACCAAATAGGCTGAATCTGTGAAACCGAGGGCTCGAAAGCTGTACGACAAACTGCTCATCAAAACATCGGGCTGTGTTATCATGGACGATGAAACCTACAAAAAAAATAATTTTCAAACTCTGCCGGGAGTACAGTTTTATACCTCACCGAAGGCAAAGGATGTTCCTCGATCAGTAAAAGCCATTTACACCGAAAAATTCGGCAAGAAGGTAATGGTGTGGCAGGCCATATGCGGATGTGGACAAATATCTCGTCCATTCCTTACGACAGACACAATGAATGATCAAATCTACGAGAAGGAAAAAAAAAGTTGCTACCCTTGACACTAGAGTGGTACAAAAGGAACAATGTTGTATTCGTGCCAAAGGAGATGAATCCACCAAACTGCCCAGAGATTCGCCCTATCGAAACTTTCTGGGCTTTGACAAAGGCTAAGATGAGAAAACACATGAAACCAGCGTATAGTGTGACCAATCTAACACACAATGGCCGGCAATGGTATTATGAAAGAAATCTGTTTACAACAATCCTACAAGTGACCATTGGAAGCAGCTTTAATCCTGGAGCTAGAAAGTGATAGCTCTACTGCAGATCCAGCAACCCATTTCAGAATGTCTGGAGAGTCACGCTCATTCCGAGGTTACTTTCACATACAATAAGCCCCGCATGTAAACATTACCGATACATTTGGATAAGGGCACTGCAACACACTTCCAGATTTGGAAATGTAAAATTTCCAAACCAGGCACGTATTTAGTACCGTTTGAAAATAGGGTTATTGTTGTATAGTTATAATCAGATAGATCTCACCCACGACCGCCTCCTTAATGACACCAGCTTGTTCATTCGTAAAAATAACAATTTTCGACTTTGATTTGTAATTAATTTCATACACTCGCGACAAAAAAACGTTAGATACGCTACCTGCATAACAAAACTCTGTACAGCACGTGGTGAATGCATCTGAAATTATGTGCCAGCCTATCACGCGCGCATTCGCGTTTTCTTCGTTCATTGCTTCTGACCAGCAAATGGCCGTTTTTTGCTTTGCACTAGTCTTCTTTTTTTCACTCCACACTCTGCAAACAAACAAAATCCCCACTATGAGGCGACTCTAAATCGAGCTTCAAAACTGTTTATAATCAGCGATTCACTCGCGAAAAAGCGGAAAACACTCTAATTTAATAATTTATGCCCGAGTGTCACAATACTACCACTAATAACCAAAACTAAGTTGATGTAACTCTTCTTCCGTGTGCGGGGGCGAAGCACAAAACACAAAACAAAAAAACGGGGAAATACTACAGACACTAATGCATTTCGGGAGGGAATTGATTGTGTTCACTATACAAAGCACGCGGAGATTTTATAATTTCACCGTTAGTTTAAGTTAAATTACGAATTATTGTTTGATTTTTTTTATGCGAAAACGACGCATCCAAAACAAAACACGTCAGTTTCATGCGCAAAAACACATGAAACCAGCGCATAGTGTTGAAAAATTTATAAAAGATTGGCCTAAAGTGGTGAAATTGGTAGGAGAAAGCACAGTGCAGAAGCTTATGAGTGGTGTTAAGGGAAAAGTTAGAGAACTCGCCTACCCTAGGAAAAATCAAGCAAATTGAAATGAAGGTGGAAAGAAAACATTGTTATTTACTATGTTTGAGAATAAGGTAATCAAAAATCACAGTATGGTCTTTTTATTTCAGAAAGAAAGTGTATTTATATTTTTTGGAACAGTCTTTATCTACAACTTCTTCTCTTACACAATTTCGTTACAATCGTGGTTTCCTAGTAAGTTGAAGATTACGCATATGAAAATACGGCGCCCTTTTGAAAACTTACTCTTGAGTCCAATTTTTTTGTATGTGGAATAACATGATTTCCTTTCAAAGTTTCATCCTCAAAAGGGTAAAGGAATATGATTTTTTTTTTATATATACATAACATTTTTTTATAATATATTAAAAAATATATTTCTTGATTTTAAATAAAAATTAAAAACCCCCAAAAAAAAAAAAAACAAACAAGAATTTGGGTGTTTTAAAAAAAGAAAATTTATGCCATTCCTGACTTTGGCACACAGGCCGTGATTAGTTTATCTGGAATTGTGTCGAAAACGTAAGTAACAAGTGGTACCCTTGTCAGTGCCGGTAAAAATCAATTCATCTGCTCTCAAATGAGCTGAAAATGAAGATAACCTTAACGGACAGACCAATTATCTTCGTGAATTTGAATTTAGAAATGACAGTATTCTCTCGACCAGAGCAACCGCTGAGTTTCGAAGTCGTTCTTTGATTTTATTCATTCGTCGATTGATATTCATTATCGCCTGTGATGTTGTCAATGTCAATATTCAATTTCATCTAGGTGGGGTTGATTTTGAGTATCAAATGAAGAAACAATATTTGTTTTTTTTTTATATAGAACATGATGTGTAATTTTTTAGGCTCAGATCGATAGGTTACAATTACTACAAGTTGTTATTATGATAATAGAGGGTAGTAAGACTCTGCGATTGACGCTATTCAAAATAATCATTTTGGTTGAATTGAAAATGACTTTTTGATGTTTGATGATCACTTGCGATTTTAACAAAGCTGCCCTGGAAACTCAAACTCTAATGAGTATCAAGCAACGAGTAGTCATAGAAGCATAATTAGTTGATTTGTTCATCGCCCTTGATTTGGACATCTGAGAATTTCAAAACAAATAAAATTCATCTACACTGACTCGAAATGCTTTTCATTACATATGATAGTAAGTGATAAAAACAGACATAGAGTCCCTTTTTTTTTTGGGGGGGGAAACCCCCCAAAAAAACAAAAACACATTTCATTTAATTGCAAAGTGGAGTACCAATTCTTTGCATACCGGGGAAGCACCGACCGCTTCGTTAATGAACAAAATTCCCTCCTCACTCTCCGACACCCGGTTATAATTATTGTAACATGAAACATAACACATGCCCGCAACGCTTATTTTCTTGGCCATCACTGGATGGACAAATTTTCTGCCACCTCTAGAAGTCTGGAAAATGAATTTCTTCGGCACATTGTGGGACAGTCACGTCTCAACCACTCTAAGATAATTATTTTTTTAAACTGGGAAACTTTCCCGCAAGTTAATGATAACTGCATGCTGTTGGTGAATAATGTTTGTGATTTGATTTTTAAATCTCAATTAAAGCAGACTTAAACTTACATGACCTTTGATAGTGTGTACACACTACCAAAAATTCATGTAAATTTCAATCGAGCACACCTTTTGTCGAGTTGTGTCAGTTTCTGTTTCGCGACACCTAATTTTGCATCAAATCTTTGTTTACGATTCTTTATCTATTTCAAAGATGAACTACGTTATGTGTTGAATTAATATCTTCTTAGTGTGTATCTGTAAAACTTTTCATCAGCAGGCTTTTGAACAAGGCTAATAGACAATTATCAAAATTTTCAAGTAAACTTCATTGGCTTGCGCGGTGTCAGTTTATAACCAAAGCATTTTATCACTCTACCAACCACGCGCTTCCATCATTGTGAATATTGCCCATTGAATCAAAACTTGATTTTAACAAATAATAAAAAAAGTACAATACTCACACATCAACGAAGGGTTACCGGCGGTGATGGTAACCGAGCTGATATCCTCCTCATCGGCCCTCACCGGTCTCCCCTCAGCTCGGTTGCGCTGCACATTGCTCTCATCGCTGCTGCTCAGACTTAGACTGCTGCACTCCTTGGCCGCCATCGATTCCCCCGCGTTGCACCACGAAGCCCTCGAACTTCCCGGCGAGGAAGTCTTGCTGTACCGCGAATCAGCCAAATCATTTATGATCGCCCCCTTCAAGCTCTTCTCCGACGAATTGTTATCACGTGCCAACTTTTCCTCTTCGAAGCTTTCGACATCGGATGAAGCAATGGAATCCTTCCGTTCGATCGAATCCATTTGTGATGACTCGTATCGATTATCGTTGATGTCGATGTCGTCGCTCAACTGTCGGGACAGTTCGGAAGAGCGTACCAATCCACTCAGAGGGATCGGTTGCTGTTGGTGTCCAACGGTGTTGAAAGCACTCGGAAGCTGTGGTAGTGCCAGAGATACGATCGGTTCAGCAGTGAGAGTTTCCAGATCACGCACTTCGAACTTATGGCGCCCATTGAGAATCATTTCCAGATTGCGGTAGCGTTGTCGTGGCATTCGAATGTTGGACGTCGAGTCCACATCTGGGTTGGGATCTTGGCCGAGATCAAACATGCGATCTATAGATGGTTCTCGCTGGTATTGGTGCAGAATACCTTTGCGACAAACGTTTGCAGCCTGTTTGGCACCCTTGGGGTCCATTGCGTAATGCGGAGCAGCTGAAGGGAGACTGATCGGGACCGGATACTGCGGCTTTGGAAGGCTGGAGCTGTGGAGTGTGAACTTTGCCACCGATGCTGATTCTTGTCCGCTGGGTGGTTTTATTCTAGAAAATCAAAAGAAAAGCGATCGTTCAAGGTTGGGTGAATCATTACGAATTAATGGTGTTTACTCACAGTGAATTAGCAGCGACATGCTGCTGATTGGATTCGTTAGCTGAGACACACTGCCGGCCGTTGGCATTATTTACGCTTGACTGTGATCGTTGCTCATCGGTACTTCCGCTCGTCGCCGCCGTAGCACCGGCGATGGCCGTAGGAGGATTATGCGAAGTATTTTTATGCTCCGCTTGATCGCATTTCGTCATCACTTGTTGCGCGCCAGATTCTGATGATGCTATTTTGGTCGATTGATATTTCGGCTGCGGCTTGTGAAGTGCACCGAAGCCGGTATGTTGTAATGCCGATGATCGTTCCTGTTGAACCTGTGACGGGGCTTGAAGTAGCGGCGTGAACGTTGTGCGTGCTGATGCCGCCGCTGATGCACTCTTAGAGCGGCGCTTGTCAGTGATGTAGACATTATTGTTGTTAGTGGCGTGAATGTTATTATTGTTGTTGGAATGTTGTTTGTCGTAGTCGGTAATTGTTTTGGGCTGGAGACCTGCCGATGCCGGCCGTACCACATTGGTCGAGCGGAAACCAAATCGATTGTTGCGGTACGGAGCACCAAGGGCGTCCTTCTTGGGCGGCTGAAGGCGAGGTGTCGATCGACCCGTCGTTTTAGTTGTGTCATCGTCTGGTTGATCTGCTGAGCCTGCTGTCACGAAGGAATTGAACAAAACAAGTGAACCAAAAGTAATTATTTACGTAAATTTAGATTTGCGTACTTTTGACTATAAATAACGACTGAGTGAAAGAGCAACCAAACACGGCAACTAGAAAAGCATTTGACCTCATAGCTCTTCGGAAACAATATGTGATTCTATAGACAATTGTAATACAGCTAGTTTCCACTCAAACAAGCTAAATTTCATCACCAACACATCCACACGAAAACTCACCCATATTGCCGTTCTTATCGCTAAAAATGCCATCAACTCCGGGATTGGAGATTACAGTTGCATTGTCTCTTTTCGCCGCTTTCTCCTTCTCCAGCCCACCGTACAGGTGGTTCCCGTTGGAAGCTGTGGTCTGTGTCTTCTTAAGTGTACCGGTTCCTGAACCTGGCCCATTTCCATCACCCGCAGCCTTGGGTAACTTGCTCGCCGTGCCCGACTGATGTACTTTGTGCTTTTTAAATCCGAAGGACATGGCCGTGCCCTTGGTCTCGAGGCCGGCTGCCTTTTTGGACGATTTCTTACTTTCCGATTGACCCTGTGTAAGAGGAGGGAGAACGAGTGAAAAACGGCTTCGTCAGTATCTTATGGTATGGTATAGTGTACTAAACGTAGGAGTACTGAACGGTTTGCTAACGACGATTTGACGCTTGCCGTTAGTCACGCGTCAATAAGCGCGGCCAGCTGTTTAGGTTGATGAAAAAAATCTAGACTGTTTTTTCTTAAATAGAACACTTTCCACTTCTACTGAGCGTTGACTACTCACACATTCAACTTTAAACATGATGATGACGATAGTAGCTTTACGAGACGAAACAAAACATCAAACAAGCGTAAGCGGTTCGTGCCCAAAAACAATTTACCATTCGTTGGTCGTCGAGAGCAAAACAACACTGTGTAATGAATGCAAATAAATGCGAGGAATGCAGTGGAGCTATTCGTCAAAGTAGAGTTCTTAATGCTTGATTGAACTTTCACCTTCTATGAAATAAGGTCAGTTACCAAAAACGAGCTTGATTGCCGTGTATAATCAATAAAATGAAACGTGAGAAAGGATAAAACCGTCGGTCTTGAATCTCAAGTACCGAATCACTGATGTGAGCGAAGGATAATCGAGGGTGAGTGGCAGTAAATCTGGTTTTCAAGGTCAATCCAGGAGAACAATGAATGATTGAGTGCAGTGAAAACATGTGGGTTATTTGAGTGGTGTTTTCCTGAAAGAACTAAGTAATACAAGATGTATGAGATGTATTTCAATACTTGAATAACAAGGATCGAATTGAGGTCCTCTTATGTATTGGGTTGCACGAAAAACTCACATTTGTCATAAAAGAAAATCAATGGATCTCGGAGAAGAGACTCAGGTTAGGTTGCTACACAATTATCGTATAAGTATTTGGCAGGAAATTTAAATGAAGACAAATTGTATGTAGAGAGGTACATGCTAAACTTATAAGAACGAAAATTAAAATGAACTTAGAGTACAAATAAATTTTATTACATTTTTCCAGGCACTTCGAAGAAATTTGTCACGAATATTCCAGTAACAATTTGTGTATAGGTAAGAAGAAAACATCGGATGAATTCAGAAGAGCTGCAAGGCTTTAGATCTCAAAAGAAAAGTGCAGAGAATCACAAGTTTTGAAATCTATTCTGCAATTCGTATTTCATTCACCTCATCCTTCCATCTTCGCTCCATAGTAGATTGTATTAATTTCGTTTAAAAACACCAAAGACTTGTTGCTCCAAGCTGTCTTATCAGTGTTTTGTAGGGTTGTCCTTCGAAGTTCACAGTAATAGTTGTCAGCCTTAAATTATTATTGTATTTCCCTGCTGGTGCCTTTTTTCGGTGATGATCAACTCGCTTAGGATCTCGATTTTGTCGTTGTTATTCGTGCAATTTTGCTGGCTTCAAAGGGTAAGTCGATAGTTATTGTGACACTTTTAAACTTGCGTAACATTTTTCATACTTGATTGAAAATTAACCCCATTTTACCTAATTTCCCTTTAGATTGCATGGATTACATCCGTTTAGATGTGCAGTTGTCAGCGAGATTCAGGTCGACGTGGAAGAAAAGATTTTGTTCACCCATATGCAAAATCTTGGGTTGTCGCATCGCGCGTTTGAAAAACTGATGAATATAAATCATTCAACCGTTTCAAGGGTCCTCGAAAGGTTCCAGAAGTGGACCACAAGCCAGCAGCTGGACGAAAACCAGGAACAATGCGCCAAAAAACCCGAGAGAAGGCTGATTGCTCATTTCTAACGGAATCCGAACATTTCGACCAAAAAGCTTCATGTTTCGCAGAGTTTTGTTCAGAGGGCCAAGAAACGATACGGATTAGAAAAGGACAAAGTGCAAAACTTCCTAAATTGGAGTGTTGCCAAAATGCGTGCTCGGGAACTGTACAAGAGAGCGTTTCCAGCCAAAATGACCTGGAAATGTGAAAAATTATTTTCGATAATTTTTTTATTTGAATGAAACTTTGCATACGCGTTTGGCTTAAGAGATTAAGCATTTTCCGCGCTAACATAGATTTTTGTGACTCAAGAATCAGTTTTAAAAAGGGCGTATGCATTTTGAATAGCACTGCAATTAATAATTTGTAGCTCGAAAACCTTTGGTTGTATAAAAAAAACCGCCTAAAAACAAGTATGTGTGAAGATTGTGAAAAAAATATACACTGAGAAAAAAAATTTCGGAAAAAAGTCGACAATTAACATGAAAATTTGAATATCTCAAAAAGAGATCTTGTATTTATTTTTTATTTTTTGACTGCAAAAGTTTGAAGCTATAACGCAAATTATAGTGAAGATTTCAAGATGGAGAAATTTCAAAAAATAAGTTTCTAGAGCTGTATTTCTCAAAATTTTAAAATTTGTGGGAATAAACGTATTCTGATTATATAATCTAATTTTTAAAGTATTTAAAAATTTTGAAGCTCCTAATGATAATCTTCGTAAGAGTGTCCGTTCTCGAGATATTTGCGTTTAATTTTATCATACTCGAATAATTTTCGAAAATACGACCTTTTCATAAGTT
This sequence comes from Aedes koreicus, assembly GCA_024533555.2. NCBI lineage: Eukaryota > Metazoa > Arthropoda > Insecta > Diptera > Culicidae > Aedes > Aedes koreicus. The sequence continues at coordinate 21,140 of JAHHFK020000900.1, read as the reverse complement.
TTTCTAGATTCTCCAACAACAAGAGCGGATTTTTCGAAATGTATAATAAATTTCACGCTTCTCTCTCTTTGACCGCAAGAAGCTTGAAAGAACCGTTCAAATAAAACAGATTATAAACTATAGAGGATGCATAGCGCTACTGTTCGTCTTGTTCTCACATGCGAACATGCCGAGTACATAATTGTCAAATCGCATACTTTTCATGTTGAAAGTTAAGTCCCTGGCCTACTAAAACCAGGAAAAGATATTTTGCCAACGGCGTCAGCGCTGTGGGTCCTCTACAGTTTATAATCTGTTTTGTTCAAATGTTGGACTAACTTATCGCCTGCCTGTATTTTAGGTAACATCAAAGGCTCTCAGTAGCTTGAAAAACTCGTCCGTTGAAATCTAAAACTACCTGTACTTGGTATATAAATAAATTCGTTCTACTTCTCGGCAAGCATCGGTAACAAATTTGTTTTGAGTGTTTAATAATAATTTCAAAATGGAATTCAATAAGGTGAAGTTTGTCAAACCCTTTCCTAAAACACGGTGCTCGGTAAAGCTCCGTAAATTAAACGAAAACATTATTCAAGGACTAATATTAATGAACTGCCGAATTTCGTTGGATACGTCTTTATCAATCTGTGATTCGTGTCGATTACATTTAAACAAAGTGAAACACGCAGAAACTGAGCATGATATCGATGACCCCGTTGCGGAGCTTCAACCATCTACATCAAGGTACGCTATGGAGGAAATACCTTCGGCCACATTCGTCACATTATCTGCTCAAGAAAGCTTGCAACAGGAATTTTCCAGAGCGCATAATATCGAGTTGTTTAACAAAGGTATAGCTGGAATCAACGTATCACCGGTATCATCATCAAAACTGAAGCAAGTTAACTATCCTCGGAGAAAATATTTGAATATTACTGACGGTTTCAACAAATAACAAATAATAACAAATGCAAAAGAATTATATGATTAGGCCAATCAGAAAAATAATGATTGCTTAACGAAAATGTCATTTTGTTATACATATTATGAAGACTATCAACAGGCAGTTACAGAATGGAGCAATCTAAAGCAAACTAAAATGATTACTGGTACACACAAATATCACTCTTTTGTTCCGCGTTCAGATCATCAGATAGAGGAAAATTGTTTTCAAATGATGTAGCCACCTTCATATATATAAAAAAAAATAAAAAAAAAAAAAAACTTCTCTTAACTAATCTAAAAGTAAAAACAAAATATGTACTTTAGCATGCGCATAATAAATTGGAAATAAAAGTAAACTAAAATATAAGAAAAGATTTTCAATCATTTTCCCCTATTTCTAAAAGGGTGTCCACGATGAAATTGCCACACTATGAAATTGCTCTAACTTTTTAACCGTTGGGTAGAATTTAATGAAACTTTGGGTGGATTTAGTTCATAGTGCATTATTTACATCCTGCAAGTTTTAAAGTCCTGTGATCAAAACTCGCGGAAATGGAGTCGAAAGAACAGCTCGTGCGTGATAAAATCTTGCGCATTCATCACGAGAACAAGGATCTCTCGCATCGTTCCATCGCTAAAACGTTGGGAATCGCGAATTCCACGGTGTCGCGAGTGATTAAGCGGTTCGAGGAACGGTTGACCACCGATCGGAAGCCCAGAAGTGAAGGAAAAAGTATTCCGTACAACACCAAAAATCACAACCGCGTAGTTGGGGCCTTCAACCGAAATCCGAACGCCTCCGTTCGGGATGTGGCTAAGAAGCTGCACCTAAGACGAAGTTTTGTCCAGAAGGCCAAAAATAAGGCTGGGCTTTGAACGTTCAAGGTACAAAAGGCCCCTAATCGCGACGAGAAGCAGAACAAGTCCGCCAAAACCCGTGCCGGGAAGTTGTACCTCAACATGCTGACGAAAGTTGAATGCTGCATCATGGACGACGAAACATATGTGAAGGCCGACTTCAAACAGATCCCCGGCAACCTGTTTTTCACGGCCAAGGATAAGTTCAGCGTTCCGGAGCATGTCCGCACTCAGAAGATGTCCAAATTTGCGAAGAAATTCCTGGTTTGGCAAGCCATCTGCACGTGCGGGAAGCGGAGTGCACCTTTCGTGACCCAGGACACGATGAACGGACAGGTGTACATAAAAGAGTGCCTCCAGAAGCGGCTGCTTCCTCTCCTGAAGGCCCACAACGTCCCAACAATCTTCTGGCCGGATTTGGCCTCATGCCACTACTCCAAGGACGTGCTGAAGTGGTATGCGGACAATAAGGTCAATTTCGTGCCGAAAATGTTCAACCCTCCCAACACTCCGGAGCTCCGCCCCATCGAGAAGTACTGGGCGATTATGAAGCAGCACCTTCTTAAACGACCTAAGGTAGTGAAGACAGTCGAGGAACTGAAGAAAGTATGGGTTTACATGCAAAAAACGGTTGATTCACAGGTTGTGCAGAATCTTATGGCCGGGGTTAAGGCCAAGGTGCGGGCATTTGCGTATGGACTGTAAATAAAATACGAGTAAAATGGTAAAATGAGGTTTAATAGTTATTTCTCAATCCCTGAAAATTTGATGTCAATCGGATGAAAACTCGAATTTTGCGAATCAATTTTGTGTGTGGCAATTTCATCGTGGACACCCTTTATGCTGTTTATAGAATCGTCTTGCTGGCCAAGAGCATTTTTCGAAAATGGTATTTTTGTGATGGTGGAGAAACGAAAATAATTTATGAAAAGGCCGTATTTTCGGCTAGAAATAAACTGCAACTTCGAAACACGTTTATTTTGGCAAAGTTGAGATTTTAAAAATGCTCTAAAAGTTGACCTTAGTGATACTTTTTTCACTTTAGATCTCTTCACCCTGAAGTTTACTCCAAAACTGACGTTAGCACTTAAAGTTTTTACACACAAAGTATAAAGTATACAATAAGAAACAAAACAGGCATATGTTAAACGAAAATTTAAAAAATACTGTTTGAACCATTTTACCCCATATCTTTTGAATCCTTCATCCAATCGTCTTGCTGTCAAAGAGAGAGTTGTAGAAAACTTAACAAAAATGTCGAAAAACGTGTAGTTACTGGCGAAACGCGAATAATTTATGAAAAGGTCGTGTTTTCGAATATTATTCGAATATGATAAAATTAAATCGGAAATATCGCGAGAAAAAATGCTTTAATGAAGATCATCATAAGAAGTTTAAACTTTTGAAATACTTCAAAAATCCGATTATATCATTTGAATACGTTTATTTTTGCTAACATCAAAATTTTGAGAAATATATCAAAAGTTGATGTTCTAGAAACTTTTTTCCCTGACATTTCTCCACCCTGAAATCTCCACTGTAATTAGCGTTATAATTTAAAACTCTCACAGTCAAAACATAAAAATAAAATCAGAGAATTATTTTTTGAGATATTAAAATTTTAATGTAAATTTTTATTTTTTTTCCGAATTTTTTTTTCAGTGTATATTTTTTTCACTATTTTTACACTTAGGGCCACAATTTTTTTTGAGACAGTTTCTTTGTACAACCAAAGGTTTTCGAGCTACAAATTATTAATTGTAGTGCTTTTCAAAATGATTACGCCCTTTTTAAAACTGACTCTTGAGTCCAAATTTTTTTTTTGCATCAGTGGAAAAAACTTACTTTCGTGGGTAAAACGTGTGTACAAATTTTCAATTAAATCGGAGACACTCGAAGTTGGTCGGTAGGCCATTTCGGCTGGAAACGCTCAAGAAGCTGCTGACGAAATACCGAGTCTGCGTCATTGATGATGAAACCTACATCAAAGCAGTTGACGGGTCTGGAATATTCCACGGGTGAGAGTGTGGTTGATTTGGTTGGCCATAGACTTTTGTCATAAACGGAGAAAACCATTCGTGACTTAAGGCACCATAAACGTTCATGCCAATACTCTGAAATCGTTCAAGAGTGATATGCGGCTAATTCTGGGAATTCTGGGCGTCAATTACAAATGGAATAAATACATGTTCTGATCTACTGTTAAAATTTGTATCGGAATAATTTTCGACTCACCCTATACATCACTGCCAACATCTCATAGTTCATTCCAAATCGAGTGCTAAGCCAGAATAGATGTGCCGTTTCTCATCACAAAATAATTATTGGACCATCAGGTCACTTGGCTTCAGATTTAACAGCATTAACAGAATGAGTAGGTTCCCATGAGGCCTCAAATGGCCAAAAAATTGTATGAATTGAACCCAAACAATATGGTTGTCAAAATTCTTCGAATCGTTCCAGAAGAAAATTTCTTATCTGTACATCCGATGACTTAGCTACTGATTGGCCAGTCTAGAGTAAAAAACGCGAGTCAGAACCTATTGCTACAGTTATGTTTGTCGGCAATAGAATCCCCGATGGACAATCCAAAAGTGCTGGTTAAATTTTTCACACGGACGGGTATTGATCAAGTTCTTGGAAGAGAACTTGCAGTCGTACCTGAACATGTAAAGAATTCAGCTGAACGTGATACAGCCGCAAGAGACCCACAAAATGGCGCCTGCCACATATTAATTTATTAATTTATTTATTTATTTTATTCACCTGATAATATTTAATAGTCTTAATGAATCTATATGCTAGTTCTAAACACGTCAACACTAATATTAAAATCAAAGTCAGGATACCGATGGATAAATACGCTCATCTTTAACCGAACTAGCTCGTTCAGATCATACTCGTAGTAGCGTCGAGGCAAGCGAATGAATTCTGGAGCGTTTACGTTCAACATAGCCAAGAGATTTTGAGCGCCAGAAAGAATTGCGATTCTTGCTTGAAACCGGTTTGTATTGAACATGGCAGAAATAAACTCTATTAGTTTTTTTTTTAATTTTTATTATTTCTGAAATATAGTTTTAATTCAGACTGAAAAATATTTTTGCTTATTACTTGTACATTCAATCTCCAAAATATGGACCCCGACAATGCGAATGGAAAGTTTTCATTAAAGAAAACTTGAATCGCATTTTTTACTCTAGACTGGCCACTCCGTAGCCAAGTCATCTGATGTACCGATAACAATAAGAAATTTTCTTCTTCAACGATTCCAAGAATTTTGGTTTGGGTTCAATTCAAATAATTTTTTGGCCATCCGTGTCTTCATGGGAACCTACTCTGAACTGGCCAATTCGAAGCCAAGTGTCCGGATGGTCCAATAACTATGGCAAACGTTCGTCTGGAACAATTTCAATAATTTTGACAACTATATTGTTAGGGTTCAATTCAAATAATAATAATTTTCTGGCCAATCCGAAACCAAGTGACCTGATGCTCCAATAACTATGGCCAACTTTCTTCTGGAACGAATCCAAGAATTTTTGTTCCAGCATTAAGTCACCGAATTATCATTTGGCAATCACACACATTTCTGTGTATTTTTTGAATTACTGTAAGTGTCATTATTGCGGATTTGTATTGGAATCTTTTATAAGTATGCCATTTTCGGAACATAGTTCCGGATATCCGGTATTTTCGGAGATGGATGATGTCCATCGGTCATTTGTGAAAATTTGGAGAAAGAGATTGAGTTCTTGAATCCAAAACTTTGAAAATATTCCAAATCGGTTGGATATCTCCTTAGTTATGGTCAAATAAGATCCGTGGGTAAAAAAGTTCCCTGTCGGCCGCTTAGAGGTGTTTTTTTTGGACACACAACGGTTAAAAGTGGCAGAAAAAATAGATTTTCACTATGCCTCCGAAAGTTGTCTTTGGCGTTTCCGTTCTCGCTTTTAGAGTAGTGAAGCTGTACTTCTACACTGAAAATATTTTATTAGTCAACTCGCTTACGCTCGTTTTGTAAACACAGTTTTCGAACATTGAACACATGTCTTATACATTGTAAGCAACATTCGTACTGCTTGTCATCATCTTATTCGTACAATGCACGACATGAATTTCATAAGGACCAGCCAATCGCTGCTCCTCTTCTATCGTAGCCGAATACTATGCTGCTTTGGCGGTAAAAACCATTAGTTAAACTCGAAATAAATTTTAAAGATTCACACGGTACGTGTTGAAATTTCTGACTGCATCTTCATTTATCTCTCCACTTCTACTTCTACGGGTCATAATAGCCTAAAAGAATGAACAACGGATTCAGTAACAGCTGTTCCCATCTAAACAGGATCCATTCCCAAATCATATTCATTTTCATTTAGCAGCGTTTGGTGGGGCAATGAGAGCGCAAGTCAATCCAAAGCCAAGGGTTAGGGAGGGGTAATGGCAAACTGGTCTATGCGGACTACTTGAACGCCATGGGAGGTGATAAGGATTAGGTTGAGGTAAGCGGTTTGTAGTGTTTGTTTGGATTGAGATGACCGCGTTGCTACAAAATGATCTGAAATGTTTAATTTGTTTGTGATTTGAAACTAGTAGTGACTGTAATATAACTTTTTGATCTTAAGAAATATGAATGTTTTTGATAGTTTGACAGTTTTGATTTCATATATACTTAATAAGGACTGATGATATTTCTCTTTGTGTGCTGTCTTTGATTTTCTCGAGGATGCTCCACAGGTACTTTGTCTTGAAATCGATACGATCACTTCCTTATCAAAACCGCATGTAGCCTAGGGCTGAGCAGGTCCTTCGCACTTCAATTGATCCATTTCACAGCCGTTCTCGACTACCTTGACCGCGTGCTAGGATGTCTGATCAGGTGCTTGAATTTCACAACCACTTGCGGCCACGATGGGTGCAAAACCGCATGCAGAGAGTTAGTAACATATAACAAAAGAGAAAGAAGGTTTTAGTTTTTTTTGTGCATTTATTGGTGATATTCTCAAAACGACTTTTCGTTTCTTTGACAAAAAATTCTAATCACTGTTTTGTAACCTTAGAACTGATTAGAACTTATAACCTCAAAACCTCTAATTCTAATCACTCAAATCTAACCAAAAGCAAGAGAAAGGCTAAATGTTTCAACCCTACATACTCCGGCTTGGGATCTAGTAGCCATCTCAAATTTGAAAATATTTGAAAAACGAACTAATCTGAAACCTAGTAAAAAACAAACGTTTCTATTTCTTATCCAGCGGGTTAATTTTTATTGTTTGGTTTGGAGTATAAATGTTCATACTCAATCTCATCGCCGCGCATTCCCACCACTCAAGGTATTTTGGTTATTAATTCCATAAAACAAATGGATGAACAATAACATAAGTTGTCACGAAAATGAAAAATGTACTTTTAGTCGTTTCCCTGAGTTTGAAAGTAAGAAGTCTAAGAGTGAATTGCGGCCTAACCCGCCAGTATCACACCTGATGTTAGTACCTTTATATAAACGTTCTACGACGTGGCAGTGAAAAAATGAATAGCATATGTGATACTTTCACTACTGGTCAAATTTTTTGTCTCACATGCATGTTTATAGCATGGGATAAGCACTCTCACCGTCGACAAGGTGAAAAATTTGACCCGCGAGAGGGATAATATTTTACCAAGCTACCCGATGCAGGGTAGGCAAGGGGGAGGATACCCCTTTGACTGGTAGATACACCAAGTACAAATATCTGCAAACGAATTCGTGCCCTGTCTAAAAAAGGCGCATCAGCAGAAAGAACTTGGACCATTAGAAACGGACAATGGTATCATTACCAAGCCTACCAAGAAATCACCAACCATCTGGCAGAACATTTCTACAAAGAATCGTCGAACGACACACACCCTGTTCAATTCCAACAACAACAAAAAACAGAGAGAAGAAAAAACCACCATCAAGTTTAAAAAACGACGGAACGGACAGAGATTTCAACATGTTCAAACAATTATTTAAACTAGATTGGTTAACCGGTACAACTCCTGGTCCTGAAGAAATCCATAATTCTATTCTGGAGCATCTACCGTTCTTTTTTTTTTCTTTTTTTTTGCGTGACAGCTTGGTTGTCAAGACTAGACCCTTTCCCAACGTCACCTATACTACGACCAATACCTTAGAAGCACTAGCCTATGTTGGCCGCTTGAGCACTAGTTGAAGTAATTAGTATTGGACCGTAGTATTTTTCCAAATTTCAGTTTCAAATAAATGGGAAAAAATTAAGCTCAAATTAATACCCTGTCCTAGATGTCACGAGCTTTGTTGAATGATTTCTAATGTTTCCTGGAGATGATAATCTGGGGCAAAGTCCCGTCTAAGTACTGAAATCATCTCCAGCCCGTATGGAGTAGTAACTAGTTTTCAAAAAGACATGTAAATTGAGCCCTGGAGAGTGTGTACATGTAAATTGCCAAACAATAATTCTTAGGGACGACAATCAGGCCTTTGATGTAGTCTATGCTGACAACTAGTAGTACTGAAGTCAACCCCAAGAAGTATTGCAACAAGAGTATGCATTATATTTATTATGCAACAAGAAAGTATGCATTATCATTTATTATTCATACAGCGAATGATATTTCTAGACAATGGTGCAATGGTGCGCCTATGTTGGCTATTTACAGCACTTATTATCTTCTAATAATAATCCTAAAAGTTTGAATTAGTATGTGATGAGCTTCCATTTTAAAGTGTGTTATAATGGTCAGTCAGTCAGGTTATTTAATGCCAATAGCGTTCATGTTGCAGCCCCGAGCTATTTAGTTTTATCTACCTTGACAGCAGAGGAAAAAGAATAAATGAAACCATGATTAGTTGATTGACATTGAATTGGACTTGAGTTAAATTGAAATGGAATCCAAATGACACTGACATGGGACCAAAACGGAAGCGAAATGGAATTGAAATGGAAGCAAAACGGATTCGAAACGGAACCGAAATAAAGAACCGAAATGGAATTGAAATGAAATCGAAACGAAACCAAACCGGAACCGAAATAGAACCAAAATGGAGCCGAAACGGAATCGAAACGAAAGCGATATGGAACTGAACCAGAATTGAAATGGAACTACCGTGATTAAAACATGCCCCCCCCCCCCTTCTTCTAAAGTAAGTCAAATACTATACCCACACTGAGCGGACCCTCCGCACTGTTGCTGAAGTAAACTACTTGGAAATGTTCAATCTACTACTCGTGCTTCCTCGCGGGCCCTCCGTGTCCTATCTTTAATAAACATGCTTGTCATCGTCAGTCTAAAGTCACACTTTTCTGTGGCTATTGTTTCATTTCCAACAGTCAGATATTAACCATGATCAAAATATTCACCCTTGTCGAAAATTCTCCAATTACTTTCACTTATTATACCATGAACAAACCAGGTATTTTGCTTATTCATTCCATAAAATAAATGGATAAACAACAACATAATTTGCCACGAAAATGAAAAGTGTACTTTTAGTCGTTTCCCTTTGATTGAAAGTAAGAAGTCTAAGGGTGAATTGCGGCATAACCCGCCAGTATCACACCTGATGTTAGTGCCTTAATATAAACGTTCTACAACGTGGCAGTGAAAAAATGATAAGTAATGTGATACTTTCACTACAACACAACAACATAACAACATTGTCGTAACTCTTTGTACTGTTATCGTAAAACGAATTTTCTTGCTAATGTAACCGTGCGGCGGTGCTGAATCTCAGTCAAACGCGATAGCTTAAGCGCCACTCCCATTAAGGGAGACCACCGGTCGTGTTGAATATGCCCGACTTATTTTGAAACTGGTTTCTCAGAAGAACCACTCGAACGCTACTTTAGGAAAACCCTATTTACGAATATAAATACATAAGATCCGTTATTTTGACTTTTTTTCAGTGTAGAAACGTTCCCCGTATCAAATGTATTGAAGGTGAAGTACGATAAGTCTGAAACTATTTATTACCATGAGTTTCTTCACGGGCGGGCAGGAGTCTAATAGGTGGATACTCTTACTTACAAAGGCAATATGCCAGTTTGCTGATAAATAAAATTCCCCATTTGCCCTCATACGCCAGCACCTATAGTAGAGCATCGTATTTACAATACATTTTGGCTGCGGCACAAAAATCTAAATGACTATAAATGGCACCTACCAGTCTAGCGGGGATTTGTTTGCAGTTATTCCATTTGCTATATCTACTGCTCGAGCCAGGAGTAGAAGTATCGTATGACTCGAAGAGATATGTTCGAACGTATGTTTGCTTCTCTTCTGTTCTACTGACAATGCGATGATGGGCTGTGGGAGGTCGGTGCTAAACACGACCCAACGACCCATTTATAGGCGTCAGCCAGGCGAGGTAAATTTAATTACATGTGTAACATATGCAGCGAGATTGGTTCTCTAATGAAATGAATTGAAAATAGAATAACATTCCACATTCATAGAAAATTCAATCAACCCGATCATCCTTGACTGTCCCTTTCCCACGGAACACAGTCTTCCGACCTTTAAACGGCAAACATGCCATAGGCCAACATCGGATAATGTTACCACTTGTTTAGTTAATTGCAAAAAACAAGTTTGCCCTTCGGAGGAAAAAGGTAGAAAAATCACCAGAGACATCAAACGAAACGACTCACTTCAATAAGCTACACGGACGGATCCATTACAGTCCCATGTAAGTTTATGTCGAAAGTAAGTTATCGATCTTTTGTCCTAAATCCCAAAAAACGATTTCTTGAATCAGCATTCAGTCGACCTGCAAGATTTCATTTTCGCACAAGAGACTTTTATGCGTTTAGGTGCAAAGCAGCAAGCATGGCTTCTCTGCCGTCACTGCCGTCGTCTGCAATGTGGATTCCCACCAGCTGATAGGTCTGCACGTTGAACTTGGCTCCGAGAAACACGAGCAAAGGAGTTCAAAAGTTGAACCACGGTTTTCTTCGTACTATTAAATTGTTGTTCGCAGTGGATTTTGACATGCATTCGCTACATAATGCCAGTCACCACCCCCGCCCCGTTCCGACATCTTTGTTTTATGTTTTCGGTTTCCATGCCACTCACGGAGTGCACCACCGTGTTCTGTGGCGTTCGCACGCCACGCTCGTTGCAAAGTCGACAGACCTCCTTCGCTCATCGATTGAGCCCGGATAAGCGTGACTCGCGAAAGTGTAAAGTTTAAGAGGTTAGTGCTTCAATCATGTTTCTTCGTGTTCGTAGGGCCGGAAGGTTCAAACACGTGCTCAAATCGTGTACCATTGCGGTCCGAAAGCGATCTAAATTCAAAAAGCAGTATCAGGGGAGAAGAGGTGGGATTTTTGGTTCGTGATGATGCTGATCACGGATTAATTAGATGCTCATTGTGGATTGAAATGGATACAACTGTGGTCTGATGGACACCGACAGTAATCATGAAAACGGTAAATGTTAAATTTGATGGCTGAGGTCAAACATCATGCATACATCAAGTCAGATAACTTAAAAAAAAAAAAAAATAAAGAGGTAAATGGAGGGTCGCAAAAGATTTTTAGATGGAAAAATTTAATCGTAATAAAAGCGTAATTGTGAAGCAACTTGAAGAATTTAAAGATCATTAGACGAAAGTAGTGAAGCTTTCAAAACAGTTTATAGAAGAACATGAATTGTACAAGCAACCAAAAGTAACCATAACCCATTTATTTATCGCCTAATCAGCCAAATAGTAGTTCCTGAAGTAGGCTGCGCTTAAAATCTGACGTGTGGATTTTTTCAGCATCATAAAATTTTGTTTCAAAAAGTTAAAATTATGTGAAAAGTGCTAGGAATATAGCTTTAAAAATAGGGAGAAATGATTTTTCCCAAGAAGCCAATCTATGTATACATATTCAGTGACATATTCTGGAGGTTCTGGCTCCATGTTAGTTATTCCTATTCTGTTGAGCATTACAAGGTTAAGACCCAGCAGTGCACTGTTTCGAAAAAGAAAATGGAAGCATGACAACTGGAGTAGTGCGGACCACTACGCGGTTCGTGGAGGAATAGGAATTTTAACAACCATTGCAAAATTACACCGCAGCAGTTAAGCACGAATGAAGGCGTTTTCATGGATTATTGTACACCCTCTCGTCTTCTGTTATGGGTATTACTCGATGCTGGTTGCCTAATCGGGCTTTTTGGATCGGATACGGGACTTAATCGAATTCAGCTAAGTATATTTTTTAAATATTTCTGATACCAGAATATTTTAAGCTCCCGTAACGGATGTTGAGCAATTGGGGATATTCCGCTAATCGCACATACATATTTTGACCGTTTGTTTCAATTTAAAGCTTTGCAAACCATAAATATGTGTATGTGTGTGTGTGGTCTGGTGTGTGCATGTGTGTGTGTGTGTGTGTGTGTGTGTGTGTGTGTGTGTGTGTGTGTGTGTGAGGAATAGTGTGTCTGTGTGTATGTGTGTGACCGTATGACTCTGTATCGGCGCGCCCTTCTTCTCTTTTCAGAAAGCGAGTAATGGCGCTATAACCATAAGCCATAAAAAGCTAGGACAAGAGATAGTGCTCATGTCCCAACCGACAGACAAGCTCTCACGCAAGAAAAGGCACTACACTCTTGGCTTTGGAGCCTGGATACAAGTAGCAAACGCCTGTGTTCCAGCCCAGAAAAGTGGACAACAAAGGAGTGCATTAACTTTCTTAGCTTCATCACTCCCAACGACCTATATATGTATGCTTTCTCGCCAAGGAAAGCCTCCCGCACAATCCCATCCAACTTCCAACTCCAGATGTCTATGAAGGTAGCATGAGTTCTCAGCATCTTCTTAAGTAGACATCTAATCAACATTTCCCTCCCATCCCTTGCTGATCATAAGGACCTGGCCAGGTGTTGCACAAAGAGATCGATGGATGAAGAGCCTGTCACACCCAAGGCAGCTCTTCTGGCGCTTCCATTGTCTCTACAACAGCCAATCCAGGAGAATGTATGGTCGGGTAATGCTATGCTATGCTATGCTATCAGCCAAATAGTAGTTCCTGAAAAGAATTCTATCCAACTTACTTTTTAAGTAATTAAACGAACTTTCAGGATCACATTTCATGAATAAGCTTCTAAAACAAGACTCAAATATTTACCTGCACTTAGTAATTCAGAACAAGCACCATAAAAGGATAGAAGTGCCACTAAATTATTAAGGCCTGTGCCAACAAATAATGTGTGATCAGCATTAAAAAATCAGGAATGAGCAATAATAGATGAGAAAACATCTTCGGATAATCTAATTGTTACCGGTGAATCTGTCAAATAAAGCAACAGCTATTAGTATATGTTCAAATAAATTTGGCTTGATTTCCACCAAATGATATAATTTGAGCACTAAACTACTCGCATATTATGGAGAGTGTGAGCTGTTTAGTGGAATACCTGTAACTAGAAAATAAGAAGAATGATTAGTAATTTCCATTTAATTCCAACTACCTTTATTGGGTATAAAGAAAAGGCGGACTTTCCGGTTGTCCAAAATGTTAGCTTAGGTACAAGTGTTTGTATTTAGAAAATAGGATACAATACGGCAGGTGGCGAAGGTTTTCTTTCAGTTCGAGTATTAGTACACGACACTGAAGAAGACTTCTGCACATTGTAGACGAAATTCTCGTATCTGTCAAGATAAGCAATAAAAGTAGTTGGTAATTAAATGGAAATTACTAAAAAATCATTTATCTTCTGGTTCCTAACCTATCTCTTTTTTTTTTTTGGTTTTCCCTTAAAATATTAAAATAACCAATAAATATTTAAGTACCCCCAATAAAAAACCCCATATTCCCAGGTATTAATAAAGTTACCCATCTTTAAATTCAAAAATAATTTGATATCGTGAAAACTTTCCCATGAAAAAATCAAAAACACCATTTGAAAACTGAATGGGTTCCAGAGAGCAGAAAATAAATGCATGCAAAAAATTGGGACTAAGCCATAAAAAGTTGTGATGTGTTTTAGGACAAATTAAAAAAAATCATATGCAAGAGGTAAAATGAGCAATGAATATTCAATAATGTGCAATAGACAATGATATTTTTGCAAATGGAGTAATCAACGTATACATTCCAAATAAGAGTTGTTGTTACCAATCTGCTTTGAAAAATGTAAGCCATTCAAATGAGTCATCTTTTTCTAAATGCTGCATTATATTATAAAATTGGTCATATTCGTAAATACGTGGATCGCAATTAACGGACCCAATTGTGATCCTCGTATTTACATCGCGTCACATTTTGTGGACGCCATTGACTAAAGGGTGTTTCGATCAAAATTTGGTCGACTTAAACTTGACACATTTCCTTTCATCTTGCATTAAAAAATTTTACACACTCCCCATTTGATGATGTGTGCGTGTAGCATTATACCTCAACTTTAATTTTGAGATAAGCACTTCAGTTATCAAAATGTCGTCGAAGGAAAAGAAGCAACGCATCAAAATTTTGCACGTGCATGGCGAAAATCCAAACTACTCTCACGCCAAGTTGGCGAAATTGTTGAATGTGGCTAAATCAACTGTTACCAACGTATTAAAAGTGATCGATGAACGTTTGTCGACAGCCAGGAAAGCTGGATCAGAAGGAAATCGAAAGCCAGAGGCCACAGCGACGACAAAAGGAATTGCCAGCTGTTTCGAGCGGAACCCCAACCTCTCTGTCCGAGATGTCGCAAAGAAGCTGGGAGTGGCGCCTTCAACAGTGGATAGAGCTAAAAAACGAGCTGGACTGTCGACTTACAAGAAAGTGGTGACTCCAAATCGCGACGATAAACAAAACACGTCGGCCAAAGCACGATCGCGAAAGTTGAACACGGCGATGCTGACGAAGTTTGACTGCGTGGTCGAGGACGATGAAACTTATGTCAAGGCAGAGTTTAAACAGCTTCTTGGACAGGAATTTTATACGGCAACCGGACGGGGAAAGGTGGCAGATATTTTCAACAACATTAAACTGTCAAAGTTCGTGAAGAAATATCTGGTGTGGCAGGCCATCTGTACCTGTGGCTTGAAGAGCAACGTTTACTTTGCGACCGGAACCGTCAACCAGGAAATTTATCTGGGCGAGTGCCTACAAAAACGTCTACTGCCTTTCCTGAAGCGACACAATTGTTCCGTTCTATTTTGGCCGGATTTTGCATCTTGCTATTAAGGAGTGTATCGAATATAAGCTATCCACATACATTTGCGTTGTACGCATGTATTTGTGATGGTTTTTTATGCTCTGAACACTGCATGCTGTGCGTTTGACTGTCAGCTTTCTTTTGTTTACTTGTTTGTGCGGTTCAAATTCTGCGTTTTCAAAATGTCGCGTATTGAAAAGGAAGTGAAAATTAAGGTTCTGGACACATGGCTAAGTGAGAAGGGTATTACTATGCGAAAATTGGCGAAGAGGTTTGGAATTCATCATGCGAGTGTTAAAACCATCATTAATAAGTTTGGGGAACACAATTCTTTGGATGAGCTACCAGGAAGAGGCAGAAAACCCGGTTCTTCCAACCCGAAACTGGAGCAGAAAGTGGTATCTCTAATCCTGAAGAACAAATCAATGTCAATAGGTGATTTGGCCAAAAAAGCAGGAACGAGTGTCGGAATGATCCAGCGTATCAAGAGGCGAAACCACCTGAAGACCTACAAGAAGCAGAAAATCTCGAAACAAAATGCAGAACAGAAGAAGCGAGCAGCAACAAGGGCCCGGAAATTGTATTCGCGTCTTTTGCAGCGTCCGGATGCATGCGTTTTGATGGACGATGAGACCTATGTAAAGGAGGACTCAAAAACCCTTCCAGGTCCACAATACTTTACTGCCGTCGTTGGGGAGGATGTGAGCGATGCGGACAGGTCGATTCAAGTGGAGAAATTCGGTCGAAAGGTACTGGTATGGCAAGCAATATGTTCCTGTGGTTTGAAGTCAACCATTTTTTACACTACCGGAACTATAAATGCGGAAATCTATCGATCTGAGTGTCTCCAGAAGAGATTGTTGCCTTTATATAAGAAGCATAGTACACCTCCACTGTTTTGGCCGGATTTAGCGTCGGCTCACTATGCCAAAACCACTCTCAATTGGCTTGCGGAAAAGGGTATAGATTTCGTTGAGAAAAATATCAATCCACCAAATTGCCCTCAGCTTCGACCCATCGAACGTTACTGGGCAATCGTGAAGAGGGTCTTCAAGAAGACTGGTAAGGCAGCTGGGAACATGCAGGAGTTCACAAAAATTTGGGCTCAAGCGTCCAAAAAATGCGATGCAACACTTGTCCGGAACTTGATGAAGAGCATTCGATCCAAAGCTCGAAAATTCGTGAAGGAATAACTTAAATTTCATCCGGTCTTCATTATGTTCAAGTTTAACCTCGTACAATAAAGGATCAATTTTTTGTATGAATAAAATATCGGTTTTCAACAAAATTTGAAAGAAAGTTTGTGGATAGCATATTTTCGATACACTCCTTAGAAGTGTAAAGTAACACAACAGAATAACTATTCTCAACAGTACTCATTGAAATGTGTATGTTCGAGAATCGAAACATTGTCCGTGATAGGGAATTTCTTGAAACATGCCAGAACGCAACATTCTTTAAAATTTTCATACACCGATTGATGAATATGTATGCGAAGTATATTAATCTTTTATTTGTAAAACTTTATATACCTGAGTAAAAAGAATAGCAATCGTATAAATTTCTTGATTAGAGCAGTCTCAAAAATAAATCAAACAAGAAACAATCGAATTCTTAGCGTCCGGTGTTTAAATTTTTCGTGACAGTAGCCATTTGTAAATTGTACAAAACGCTCAAGGTATGCAACAAAGAGAAAACTAATATTGTTTTAGCCACCGCTGTCAGCCAATCGGTAAGAACCAAACATTTAAATCAAACAAACTCTCTCAAAATTAAATTGGTCGTCCTGAAAAGGACGGATTGGAAATGGTCCGCATTTGAATTAAAACTCTCTTTGCGCCTTACCAAAAGATGTCTACCAAATATCACACACACACAAGCACCTTATTTCGCCCCTAGTAGTAGCACCCACCGGCTGGCTACAAAGACATTATTTGCCCAAGCAACCGACTGCCTAGCACACCACATTATAATGTATGGCTGCCTAGCAACGGTTGCCTAGCCAACGTAGCCAAAGTAACAACAGACTGCAGTGCAATCAGCTACCTGACCAATTGGGTAGGTCGCCAGTGCACTTTCTATGGTGCTTGCCACAGCCAGCTGCCAAATCCAAATTGGCGTCTTGCCGCTCCGCTGAATGAAGCTAGTGCACCCTCCAGGGTACATGCTATCGCCCGGCGCCAGCTGCAAATCCATACTGGCTCGATGCTCCGCACAGCTTCAGTACTGCAGCACGAATGAGAAAATTTGCGAAGGTGTACCCATTTTATATCGTTCACTGCTGCATATGAGAACTCCCTAGCTTACATTTGAAATCTGTGATAGTAAAATTGAGTGCATTGAGTAAATTTACTCTGAAAAATCGGCATTATAAGACATCACCTCATTTTTTTGGTTATTTTCAATAGCTTGAAATTGTTAACGGATAATGTTTGATAATAGAATTGATACGCGGGAAAATTTCCGATCGATTGATGTAAACATCTCGAAAATCTATTCAGCATTTATTAAGTTATTAGCGTTTAATTTGTAACGATATTTCGTGACGGTCGCTGATTTTTAGATTTTCAATTGACACCCTGTAAGACCTTAGTCCTGTAAGACGTAGTCTACGTCAAAAAGAGAAAATATTCATATAAATCTAATGTTTGCCTTCCGATTCCTATTAAAATCTCAACGACGTAATTCAATCTCCGGTTCCAAGGACATCCCATTCTAACGTTTCCGTAGCTTTTAGCACAATGCAAACCGAGAGTCCTTCACAAGTCTGCCACCTCCCGTCACGAAAGACTGTGTGTGAGAGGCAGCGTTTTTCTAGTTTGCTCCAACTTCTGCCCCATAGCACAATTCACCATCATCACCGTTAACGGTTGAAAGGTCGAATAGTAAAACTGACAGGATATTAGCGCTGAAAGAATTTTCCTCGATGGAAAGAAACCGTGGGAAATGCAACCATATTATAGCGATGGAAAGAAGCAAAGTGGATTTATTTATAACTCTCAGATTCTTCGGTCTCCTTCTTCTGATCGATAATGTTGTGAAACTGTGATGTTTCATCACTCTCGGTCAAAATGGGAATTGAGTCTTCGACGGTAAGTCAATCCATAACGAAACTCAACTCTCCAAGTGGATATGAAATGATTTCATTTACTGCTACGAGCGCCAAACATAGAAAGCACCACCAGCAAAAGGGTGTGTACACAAAGACACACAATACCGCATTCGATCATCAATCATTCCATCATCGATTCGTAAGGCGTCCATGTGAAAGTCACTGCCAATATTGCTATCTTCTATGGCGTAATCAATGTGAGTTTAAAATCTACGTTAGTACACTAATAGTCGAACATTAGTCTTTGGTGGTGCCATTCACCAGCTCCTAAATCGTCGACTAATTCCCTCCCGAACGAGTCGATACCTGCTGCAGTACAAAGTTGCACAATCCCCCCACCGACTGACACTCCCATCAACGGATGCAGCGGCGCGGGCAAAATTGCACTCTCTTAACTGACATCGAAACGGTATAATTTTCCACTGTGATGAGTTGCTTATTTTTACATAATCCCCGTTCAGCATGCTCATCGTTTTGTCATAAATCACCGTTTGAAACGAGACGAAACAAAGCACATATTCTACCCAGCTCATGGGAGTAATTTTACTTGACAACGGAATGTGCATCAAATGGCATCATTAAAATTTATACCAATTTTATGTCGCCCCCCGTTGTTTCATTAATATTAAACAGCAATCGCAAGCTGATACTGAATCCAAACAAACCAGACAGGGTGGCGACTGTTGTTGGTGCCAAAAATGTCGCAAACATCGAAACCGACTCTGGTGCAATTTACTCTTCCTTCTCAACGACATGAACAAGCAAAAAAAAAAAAGATCTGGAGCATATCTTGCAACTACAAATCATCGTGACGAGATAGAGCATCAAGGAACGTTTCGAGAAGAGCACAACCTTTGCTGCCCTAGCTCGACCCGAACCGATGGATGCTGCGGATGTCCATTTCGTATCATTATATGTTCGTCTACTTCTAATGATCACCTTTTATGTGGCTGGGTGGCGCGGCGGCACGAAATCATGAGCTTTCTGTCCGTGATTCATCTCCCTTCTGCGCCATAATCCGTTTGTTAATCGAGTGGTCGTTTCTACGATTTCTCGTAAGACTCAATTGAGCCATCGCATCGTCAAAACAAGGAAGTTCACGGAGCAACGGAGAACAGACAAAATCGTGTCAGTTTAATTTTCTTAAACTGCAAAAAAACATTCGCCACAGAGCAATTTGGAGCCGTGAAAACATGAACCTATCATCCTGATCAGCATGATCTTGGTTGCAAGTAGTATGAACCGGTTCATTCGCTGGGGGGAAAGACTAGCAAATTGCTCTAATCCGGGGTGAAAATTACGTAAAAAATCCAATTACCAATTCGATGGAGGGTATGGATCAACAACTGATTTTTTTCTTCGTTTTCACTAGATTTCTCTCGTCTGGTTGCATGCCATAAGCAGACCCTTCCGTTCATCGTCAGTGGAAGTGATGTATTTTCTTTGTTGGTAAACAAATAACAATCAACGCGTGGGGCTAGGCCAGGTCGCAGCGGGGGCTTGCCCGTCGGTCGGCTCCCATGAGGTGAAGTGCTCTATTTTTAGCTAGCAACATTTCCGATGGTCAGTGTGGTTGTGAGAAGACCGAATGTGTGATTGATTCAAATTTGAATAGCTCTATTCCCGAGAGTGAGTGCAGGATGTAAATTATAGCGAGCATTGGTAATTATGAGAGGGGACGTCAGATGTTTTTGAAATGCTCATGGGATTCCGACCAAACTTTCTCAGAGTAGCATGCTCGTCACCAATGTTAGCATTTGAATACGTGTGACCCATTTGAGTGCCGAGTGGATAGTGAAACCATAATTTCTGTTTTCGGCGCTAAATTACGACATTAGGAAAATGTTCAAAATGGTTTCGAGCACTTGTTTAAATATAAAACAATGTGCCAGGAAGCTACCGGATACAAACAGAAATTTAATTATAGTTTTCAAACTTGGCTGGATAAATATTAGGCTGATGTACTTTTCGTAATTTGTTTTTTTAACTCTTTATTTATTCCAAATTTTACATTATTTTACATTCATATATTAACCTAGGTGCTCCTGCTAAGTAATTAATATTTCAACCTTATATGCTATCATTAATATCTAGTGTTATTATTTTTTTTTTTCCTGCGTGTAAGAATAATTATTGATTTATAAAACTAGTTCTTATCTATAGAGAGAATTTTCCGATCATTGCAATTGAAGATTGCAATGATTTTTGTCTAAAATTATGAATTATTTTTTGGACATTTCTTCTAGAGTCTCAACGTTTGAAATTCTATGTAATTCAGTTGTACTGAATCAGGGTGGCAGCTTCAAAATCATTTTCAGAACTTTGTTCTGAATCCTTTGAAGTGCTTTTTTCCTAGTAGCACAACAACTAGACCATATTGGCACAGCATAAAGCATGGCCGGTCTAAACATTTGTTTGACTAATAGAAGTTTGTTCTTCAAAAACAGTTTGGATGTTCTGTTTATAAGAGGATATAAACATTTTATATATTTATTACATTTGGCTTGAATGCCCTCAATGTGATCTTTAAAAGTTAATTTTTGATCAAGTATCAGTCCAAGATTTTTACTTGATTTGACCAAGAAATTGGAACTCCGTTCATAGTGACCATATGACTATTACCTGGTTTCAAAAATGCAGCTCCAGGCTTGTGTGGGAATATTATAGGTTGAGTTTTGGAAGCATTAGGAGAAATCTTCCATTTTTGAAAATAATCTGTAAAAATGTCCAAGCTTTTTTGTAGCCTCCTGGATATAACACGAAGACTTTTCCTTTGGCGGAAATGCCTGTGTCATCAGCAAAGCAAGATCTTTGACAGCCATGAGGTAAATCAGGGAGATCTGAAGTGAAAATGTTATAAAGTATTGGCCCAAGAATGCTACCTTGACGAACACCAGCTCTAATAGGCAATTGATCAGATTTAGAACTCTGATAATTTACTTGCAAAGTTCTATCAGTTAAGTAACTTTGAACTAATTTCATGATATAAAGCGGAAAATTGAACTTTTTCAGTTTCGCAATCAAACCTTCATGCCAAACACTGTCGAATGCGTTTTCTATGTCTAGAAGAGCAACTCCAGTGGAGCAGCCTTCAGCTTTGTTTGAA